>CM069132.1:40559663-40849469 GCA_035221665.1 Okamejei kenojei
CAAATTGGCTGGGCCGCCAGGGGTAAAGTTGCGGGGAGGGCAGGAGCATTGAGAAGGAGGGGGTCGGGGATCATGGCAGCAACTCACTCACTGCTGCCGCGGCGCTCTGGGCACGGAGCCACCGCATGCATTGGGGAGGGAGGTAGCTCGAGTGGCTATGAGCTGCCGCTGGGACCGGACAGTGGAACCGGCCGCCACCTCAGAGCCTTCTGCCAGGCACCAGTGGAGGTGATGGTTGGAAGGTAGCTACTGGGCGGAAGGCTGGCTGTTCCACCCTGGACACACACTCTCTCTCTCTCTCTCTCTCTCTCTCTCTCTCCCTCTCCCCCCCCCCCTAGACCCAGGGCTCGCAGGTGACCTGGGAACTGTAGCTAGCCCGGGGATGCGATGGATTTAGGAACTGAAGCCAGTCTCGGGAACGCGATGGATCTGAGAACTGCAGCTAGTCCCAGGGCACGCAGGCGATGTTGCCGACCCCTGGACCAAACTAAACCCTTCATCCTGTCCCGCCATCTTTTAACCAAAAAGATTGACGCGGGTGCGTCTTAATTGCCGGGAAATACGGTAATTGGTTTTGGTCGTATTTTACTATACATAAAATGATTACTATTGTAATCCAGGGATCTATTAAAATATTCATATTAAATGATTCCAAAGTACTCCATAGTGGCTGTGGGTGGATTTGGAATAAGCTGAGATGGTGATTGGTGCAAAGAGAGTTCAGCTTCTTAGCTTCCTTATTTTCTTATTGAAGAAGTAAAACAAGTTCACTTTTTCAGTTCTTGCACTGTCAGTTATTGCTGAATAACATGTTATAGAGTCATGCACCACAGAAATAGGCCCTTTGGCCCAACTTGCCACAGCTGACCCATCCACACTAATCCCACTTCCATAAGATCACCCCTCATCCGCTCCAAGGAATAGAGTCCTAGCCTGTTCAAACATTCCGTATAGCTCAGGCTCTTGAGTCCTGGCAACATCCTCATAAATCTCTGCATGCTTTCCACCTTAACACCATATTTCCTATAGCAGGGCAACCAAAACTGAACAAATAGGGGGCTACTTTTTTCCACAGAGAGGGTGGTGGGTATATCTAATGAGCTGCCAGAGGAGGTAGTTGAGGCAGGTACTATAACAACATTGCTTCTTGTTCCACCATGTTCTATTTACCTATCGCCCATACAGTCAACCCAATCAATTCCTTCCCCCTCTCCTTACTCTTCCCATCTGCACACCATCCATCCCTTATTTGGTTACACTCATCGCCTTCCTATATCAGATTTCACAATCTGGAGTTAGTTTATATATTTTTATCACTCAAGCCTCTGCTCCTATCTCCACCCTTCTATCTGTCAAAAGAATCCATTTGCCCATCAACCTCTCCTCAGCAGAATTTGCCAGCTTCTGCCTTGCACTGTCCTTCACCTCTTTATATTGGCTATCTCCCCTAAATAATCTCGGTCCTAATGCAGGGGCTCGACCCAAAACATTGACTATATCTTTTACGCTGTGGATACTGCATGACCTGTTGTGTTCTCCAGCAACTTGTTTTTTGCTCCAGATTCCAGCATCTGTGGTCTCCTTTGTCTGCAAACTTCTAGAAAATCTGCTTGCTGGCAATGAGACTGGTACACTATGCAGATTGTTCAGCAATATGATGGTCCACTTATGTTTGACTCAAGGCATACTTACAAATAGATCTATACATGATTGTGATGAACTTGGATAAATTTAATTGTTTTTTTATGAATTACTTGTTGATTTTAATTAAAAAAAAGGAAAATTATCAAAGAGTTTTTTAGAACTATTATTTTTACATCCAACCGAATACTCTGGATCCAACCCAATACTCTAGTTTTTGCATATATTTGGAATGCACATTTAGTTTCATACAGAAGAATTAGAATATGGATTTGCAGAGGTATTTTTTTACTGTAATTTATATTTTATGTAAAGATAACACCGTTATTTCTTTACATATTTATTTACATCTATTATAGAGTCATAGTATTACAGCATGGAAACAGGCCCTTCGGCCCGACTTGCCCACACCGGCCAACTTTTCCACTCAACACGAGTCCCACCTACCTGTGTTTGGCCTATATCCATCTAAACCGTTCCTATTATTAGTCATTTAGTCGTAACGGCAAAGGGCAAGGCATGTTGACTGATAAAATCGTTGCCAGACTGAGTTGAGTGTTCTATTTCCCCTCTCTTTCCCTGTAAGTGCAATGTGTTTATTTTCCTCAAGAAGCTCACTGAATTTCCTTTTGAAATCATTGATCTGTTCTAATACAACTGTCGTCATGAGTGTTTTATTGTCATATGTCCCAGATAGAACAATGCAATTCTTACTTATAGCAGCACAACAGAATATGTAAACAAAGTACACTGTAAACAATATAATAAACGAGAAAAAGTTCAGTGCGCACACACACACACACACACACACACACACACACACCCCCCCCCCCCCCCCCCCAAACAATAATAGTGCAAAAAGACTAAATCCAAGTATGTAGTTCAGAGCTTATTTGGAGGTTGTAGTGTTTAATAACGTAATTGCTGTAGGGAAGAAGCTGTTCAAGAACCTGGACCTCACAGTTTTCAAGCTCCCGTAGCTTCTTCCCAATGGTAGGGGTGAAATGAGTGTGAGGCCAAGGTCTCTGATTATGCTGGCTGTCTTTTTTGAGGCAGCAACTCCTATAAATCCCTTCGATGGCGGGGAGGTCAGAACCTGTGATGGACTGGGCAGTGTTCACCACTTTTTGCAATCTTCTTCGTTCCTGGGGCATTCAAGTTGCTGAACCAGGCCGCGATGCAACAGGTTCAAGAGAGTCCACTCTGACATACCGAATTTCCGCAATCTTCTCAGGAAGTAGAGGCGTTGATTGGCCTTCTTTATAATTGCATCAGTGTGCTGGGTCCAGGAAAGATCTTCAGAATTGTGCACGCCCAGGAATTTGAGGCTTTTGACGCTCCACCATTGTCCCGTCGATAGAGACAGGTTTGTGGATCTAAAAGTGAAAAGCAGAGGCAAGAATGATTTTTGCACACTTTGTTTGCAAAAGCATGCTCTGCTCTTGTCACCCATACACCTTTGGCTTCTGGGCTGTTTATAATACAGATTTTTCAATAGGATTTGTGGCCTTTAATATATGTTTTTTTAGTGGGCATAATGGTGTCAAAAAATTCTCTTCATTATAAGAAGATTAAATAAACTCATGCTCTGAAATATGTTATTTTGAAATGTTTTATGTGGGATTTCAAGCATTCAGCAGCAATTAAAATTCTTGTTCAAATTATTGATCTTAAATTAGCTGCTTTTTAGAAATTAAATAGTATAGTAACTAATTACATTGATCCAACAGTGTTAGAAATATCAGTTTGTCAAATTATGATTTACTGAAATGCAGCTAATTAATTTTGATATCTAATGGTAGGCATATAATTCTAACTTTTGATTCGTGTTTAACCCTACTGTGCAAAACATGGTCATTTCAGCTTTTAATTTCCCCTATCTGTGTTATTCACAATAACTAAGTTTAATTGCGGGGGCTGTAAACTCAATTTAAAGAGTAAACATAAATATTTAATGAGAAGTTATAACTACAATCAACATCACCACAAGTCCTGCATGTGTTCAGTAAACCATTTAATTGAACTGCATTATCTAACCATGTCTAATTAGTTAGAACATTCAGTAACTAAAGGAAATTGTTTCCTTAAAACCCATCAAATAACATTTCTTTCATTTGAAAGATGACAGAGATTTTGTTTCTGTGCATTGCATAATCTGTGAATCTACTAACCTTGGCATTTAGATCAAAATCTATAAATTTAACTCCAATTTTCTCCACAGTTTTTGATCTGTAATTGCTAACAAAAGTGAATGAATATGAAATTAGTAATCAAAGATAGACACAAAATGCTGGAGTAACTCAGCAGGACAGGCAGCATCTCTGGAGAGAAGGAATGGGTGATGGTTCGTGTCAAGACCCTTCTTCCGACATTAATAATTTATTCAGAAATTAATAATGATATACTGAAAGTATGCAACTGTAGGAGATGCAACTCCTTTCATCTTTTCTCTTCATCTTGACTTTGTGTCAGCAGACCTCATTCAGTGTTGATTAGTAAGAACATCTCCTCACTGACCCGCAACACAGGTGCGCCTCAAGGCAACATGCTTAGCCCTCTGATCGACTCTCTTTACACCCATTATTGTGTGGCTATGCATGGTTCCATGCCATCTATACATTCCCCGACACCGCTGTTTATGGCTGAATCATAGATGGTTGATATGTCAGCATGCAGGAGAAAATTAAAACACCTGGTTGAGTGGTGCCGCAACAACCTCTTGCACAACAACAAGTGGGAGGCACAGTGGTAGAGCTAAAGCACCAGAGACCCCGGTTTGATTCTGACCATGGGTGCTGGATGTACAGAGTTTGTACATTCTCCCTGTGATCACGTGGGTTTTCTCCGGGTGCTCCGCTTTCCCCCCACATACCAAAGGCGTACAGATTTGTAGGTTGATTGGCTTTGGTAAAATTATGAATGGTCCCTAGTGTGTAGGATAGAATAAGTGTATGGCGTGATCGTGGTTTGCATGGATTTGGTGGGCTAAAGGGCCTGTTTCCGTACTGTATCTTTAAAGTCTAAACAGAATCCAGGTACAAAAGTCGACAAAATCATTGGCTTCTGAAAGAGGATGTCAGGCGTCCATGAGGCAGTTCTTGTTTAGGAAGGAACTGCAGATGCTGGTATACACCGAAGATAGACAATATAAATAAAATGCCAGAATATCTGTTATTCAGAATGATTCAGATCAGTCTGAAGAAGGGTCTCAACCCGAAACGTCACCCATTCCTTCTCTCCAGAGATGCTTCTTGAACGGCTGAGTTATTCCAGCATTTTGTGTCTATGCCAGAATAACTCAGCAGCTAAAAGAGATGCTGCCTGACTTCAGACACGGGTTCCAACACGAAACGTCGCCTAATCCTTTTCTCCAGAGATGCTGCCTGAACGGCTGAGTTATTCCAGCATTTTGTGTCTATCACAGTTTTTGCTGGTGGGTTGGTGTTGGAGAGAGTTAACAGCTTCAAATTTCTGAGCATTACTGTCACGGTTGACCTGTCATGGGCCCAGCACATAAATGTAATCGCGAAGAAGACACACTAGAGCTTCTACTTTTTTAGATGTTTAGTGAGATTCAGCATGTCACCAATACTCTTGACAAACTTCCACAGATGCCATTTAGAAAGTATCCTGACTGGTTACATCATGGCCCGGTACCGTAATTTCAACACACAGGAACATAAGAGACTACAGTGAGGTCAGACTCGGGTCCATCCATCAAGGGTACATCCCTCCCCACCATTAAAAGTACCTACATGAGGTTCTGCTTGTAAAAGGTGGCATCTTTCAACCTTTGGCACAACGTTAGTTACACTCCAGTCTTCCAGCACCTCACTCGTGTTTAATGATGATTTGTATGTCTCAGCCACGTCTTCTCTAGCTTCCCACAGTGTTCTCGAATATATCTGACCCGGAAGATCAGATACGTCATTTTTGCACAATTTCTTGCCGTTTTCTTTTCATTGTCTAGTTGAATATTTTTGATATTTGTATAATTTGTTTTCATGTGTTGTTCGAGTCTCTGTGCCTGTGATACGGTTGCAAGATGTTCATTGTTCCTGCACCTCATCGTATTTGTGTGCATCACAATAAACTTGGCTGACTTGATGTGGCCAGTGTCTTTTCTTGAAGATTTGTTTAATCTGTGGTCAAGTTGTGCTTGTTATATGCTACTTTTTTTTCCGTGGAAAAAAACAACTTTATCTGAGACACACAGGGGTGTTGGAGGTACATGTATTAGTAAATGTTTAGATGTTGAGGTTATGATATTGATGGTGTCACAGATATTGAGTCAAAAAAAATATTTGTTTGACCATTTATATCAAGTGTATTACATTTCTTACAACACTGGAACCAAATCATGGGGCCAGAGCCCAGGGCTGTTATCTTTTAACAAGTTAGTTGCATTAGTGTCGTGTTAGCAACCACTAGGCAGGTTGAAGACATCACTGGTTCATCTATCCTCCATCAGCATACCCAGTGCCATGTCAGATTAGCTACTCAGAACTTCCACTTCCAGCATGGGTCCGCCATATTTATATAGGTCCTTACTTTCTGTGGCGCGTATAATAGGTATTTATTGCTTAAGTGTGATACTTTCCAATGTTGTTTTATTCAACAACACTTTCTTACTGCTTTGAAAAAAAAAGAATAAAACAGATTGGTCAAGATTTGGAACTTGCTTTGAAAAATCCATTACTTGCATGTTTTTTGTACACCTTGATTTCCTTAATCACAATGGCTGTAAAAGTATTTGGTGGTGAGATATCCTAAAAGGAGCGTAAAATGGTGTTATAGAAATGCAAGTCTTCAGACATACCTCCGTTGATGTCAGTGACTTGTTGATGAGAGACGGGTAGTGGCAGATACTCTCACAGCATTTAAGAAGAATCTAGACAGGCCTTTAAATCGTCAAGACATAGAAAGCTACAAACTGAATGTTGGTAAGTGAGATTTGAGCAGATAGATACTTAATGGTCATCATTGATATGTTGAAATGAAAGCATGTTTCTGTTCTGACTTATTCCAATAAAAGAAAATGGTACTTATTCAAAGGAACCTTGGTGATGAATGGTGGAACACAACGTGTCAATGAAGACACCGTTATATATATTTAAATCTTGCCCTTGGTCGACCTGCAAACTTCCAGAAAAAGTCGTTAAAAATCAACCAGCCTGAGGATTTCTGGTTGAATTTCTGCTTTATTTGGTGCATTGGTTGATTAAACACTCCAGTACTTGGGGAAATATCACAGAATTATCAGATCATTCTTCCAACATATCTACATTAGATTATTTGAATTTATGGGAACGTAGTCTTTGACACTAACACGTCAGGATTTTGAAAAATTGATGTAAATTTATTCATTTTCTCTAACTGTCTTGTCGACCATCAGCTAATTAATACCCAATAATCCTGTACTTTAATGCTCTGTTAAATGCCAGAGTTCTTTAGATGTCCCATTACACATACTGAGAATAATGGCAAATCCTGTTCACTGAATAATTGTGTATTCTCTAAAGAGCCTTAAACCAGGTAAAATGTGCTGAGAGAATAGTAATCTTTCTGGTGACAAACCTATTTCCTGCTAAACATTTAAAATAAAACATTACCAAATAATTTAGTGTTAACATTCTCTGGTGTTGAGTCCCTAAGTTCAAATAAATTAGAAAAACAAAAACAGTAGATTAGATGTGTGAAGAAAGAGTGGCCAAATATTAATATGCTATTACAAGGTTCACTTTGTAAACAAAAAAATGAATCATCTGCATTATTTTTTGACTAGGTTTTCTACCTTTTGGGAACAATAGTTTTTGACACCTGCTTCTTTGGAACTAATTTATGTTTGTCTCTTGTGTTGCAATTGCATTCCAATAAACCTTATAAATCAGAAGAAACCAGCTACTAATTAGCAGAGAGAAAACCCAATGAATTAAATACCGAACCATAACCACTTTCTGTTTGTCAATCAAGATACTTTATGAGCCTGGAGCAGAGATAGTGAAGGAAAAGTAAAGTTTAAATATGTGTAAAACTGTAGAAGGTCATTTTTAAGGGATTAATTTTACAGAAAGCAATGTAGGAACAGTATGGAGTGGGGACACATGCCTTGTCTGCACTTAATGCAAATAATTTATATGGTAAGGCAAAATAATTATTCAGCTGTAATCCAGTGCAAGCAAATGTGGCTGTTTTGGATTCTTTGTTGGAGTTTTTTTTAAATACTCCAACTATTGGATCGCATTTCATGACATTAGCCTTGACAAATTTGATCAATCCCTCAGAGTCCTTTTGATAACTTTATTTTTAATCTTAATGGGATAGGCAATCTGTTTTCATATCTAGAAAGAATAAACTGAATCTAGATGCCACATTGGGTGGGTAATGAAACTTAAAGTAATTCTGATTCTGTTCAGATTTTTTAAATCTCTGCTACTTGTGGCCACAGCTAATGTTATTTTCTATGAAACCAGATATTTGTATATGTAAACTTATAAATCAACAAATGAAAGTGATTAATTGGGAGACTTCTTGTTCTATTGTACAAAGTAACTTATCTGCATACATTTCTCTAGTCACGTAGTTAAGGACGATCAATTGTCAGTATTTTACCTACCTTAAATTAGACCCATTCTCTTTAAACAGATGGGTAGTAGATAAAATTAAAATCAATTGGGCACAACATTTGACTGAAGATTGACTTGAAGATACAGGCATTCCCCAACCCTGCATAAGAGGAGACTTATGTAAACCTGCACTTACATAAACAATTCAGAATAGGTGGTCCCGTTTCCAGAATGACCTATGTTATTGAAACGGGATGATGGGGTAAGTGTCCAGTCCACTTCATAGATATAAAAGCGTTGTCTGAGCTCACTGGGAAGGTGAAAGAGAACAAGGGAGGCAGTGAAGAGCAACTCCCAGCCGAGTCACCGAGATCTTCCACAAGGCGCACCAGCAAAACATTCCTCTTCAGCTGCCTCGATCTCCACTTCCTCCAGTGGACGTCGTCCACCTTAGACACCTTGGATTCTGGGGGAGAAGGAGGAGCAGGCGGTGGAGGGGTAGCGGACAAAGCGACGACCAACAGGAAGAAGTAGCAGCTGACGAGAGGGGAGGTGAGCTCTCACGGTGATGGAGCGCGTCCTGCCAGTGGCAGCGGCCTGAAGAAAGACCTGTCGGCCAGGGGCTACAACGTGAGCCAGAACAACAGCCATGTCAATAGGGTGTTATGGCAGCTGGTGAAATGGGGCTCACTGGTGCAGACCACCATCAGCACCTTGTTTTAAGGTGAAATTACACAAAGTGCTGAAGTAATTCAGCGGATCAGGCAGCATCTGTGGAGAACATGCATAAGTGATGATCAGGACCCTTCCTCAGACTGGTTCAGTCATTTTGTGTATTAACCAACGTCCGTGTTTCTACCTAGTTTTAAGGTGATTCAGACGCGTATAATCTGGCTTACGTAAGGGGTTGTAATAACATTGACATGGATCATATATCATTCCTTTTTATGTTAGTTACATTCAACAATACATTGTCTCTTGTTTGATACAGTTTAGCAATTGATCATTACTTTTCATCTTGAGCGATTGATCCATATTAGAATGGGTGCTTATCCTAGACTATTTGTGTTAATTTATAAATATGTATCTTGGCTGTTTCTAACAATTACTTTAGCCTCGTGAAATAATGTGTTGAATTATCTGTGGAGTGTTGCTACAATAGTAAACCAGAATAAAATATAAATTTCATTTCCTGCTGACCACCAAGCCTTTCTCACAGTTGAACATTTCTTATGTGACTGTCATTGATTAATAGGGGTGGGAGATTGCAATCTTCCCATAGTCCACCCTGTTTCGACTAATGCAATCAACCTGACAATGCCAATGGAATGCCAACATCAACAACGGAGAGGTCATCACAGACCTCACAGTGAAACCGCCGGATTTTGACTTCCATCGCAAGCAATGGCTAACCCTGAACAGAATCTGCACCCTCCATGCAAGAACAGCCCATCACATGCATAAGTGGGAGATGACAGACAGCCCTGCTTGTGACTGCGGACATCCAGACCAGACCATTCCACACATCGTGAATGACTGCTCACTGAGGTTTTTCCCTGGTGGCATCAAAGCCACCCACCCAGCAACTCCAAAAATACAATCCATCCACCCACCCGTCCTGGCCTGGATGTCTAACCTTGATCTACAACTTTAGGCTGTGCACGCCATACGCAAGAAGAAGATTGATTAATAAATGAATAGTAAATGTAAGGAATGTTTCAAGAAAAAATAATTGTAGGATAACATAGGAAGCACTTAATGGTCTCTGTGGGTGGATGAATTGTATTTTTTAATCTTTGTCCAGAGACAAGCTAACTTAGTGTCTCCTAAACAAATTAACACAATATGCCAAACAAATACCCATGAATTTTGGTGAGATAGAAAGGTAGGGCAGGGAGGCTTTGCACCATTGTAGGAGAAAATAATCTTGTTAGTATAACAGAGTAGGAGAATATAGTTCATTCTGGTGTTGTTGAATCCACACACAAACTGAGGAGACTGCCAAGGAAACTGAACCAGAAACAGGTGCCAAAAGAAATTCCTTCATGTAAGCAATACATCCAAGAAGCTTTTGCACATGTCAAGTCCCTCAGTATACACTGGAGGAATGGCATTAAACTGTGTCCATACCAAACTTCAGTATGTCCATCAACACTTCTTTTGGATCTTGGAATGCACCAGATTGAACCACGTTGGCTGTGGACAGCACCTTGCAGTGCAAGAACAGATGGTTTGAGGTATCTGAAAGTGCATTTTGTTTCCTAGCAGCAATTGAACTTTGTCTCATTCCATGCAGGCAGTACTACCTGACTCATTTATGGTCAAAGGAGCTCTTCCATACAACTTTTCTGGAATGAAAAGATGGTACTGCACTGTTTGACTGAGTATAACATTCTGTAGCAACATGGCCAGCACTATCTATTGCAATAGCATGCAGTGCTGGAGAAACTCAGTGGATCTTGTAGTATCTGGGGAGAGAATGGACAGGCAACGTTTTGGGTCGGCACCTTTCTTCAAACTGATGGGAGTGGAGGCGGTGGGGGAAGAACTGAAAAAGAGAGGTGGGGGCGGGAAAAAGTGGCAAGTGATATGGATACAGGTGATGGGGTGGAATAAATAACAAAGGCTAGAGGTGAAAAGGAGATGAAACAATGACAGATGAAAGGAAGGGTGAAATGTGAAGCTGGAGAGAGGGATGTGCCTGGTGCAGATAGAATGATTCAGTGTCATTGGTGCCTGAATATGCAAAGCTTCATAGCAGCTACATGCAAAGATTGCCATCGGGATGGGAACTGTTGGTATATTTCCTCCCCTTTTTGGAAATGTATTTATAATGTCTAGATAAAAAGAACAATAGCTCAGTTGACTTCCCCAGCTCAAGTGCAGGGAACGCACCACACTGTGCTTAATACACCTCAATCCTGGTTTCTGCTTCACCCTGGTTATCTGCTCCATCCAATTCTTAGTCTTAAAATCGTGGTTACAACATCTTCAGAGAAGCAAACCTTACAAGTAAGATTAATGAGCAATCTTACTTGTCAGACTGACCTGTTAGGAAAGATCTTGGCCTTTCTTTTAGTACGATTCACTTTGGCCCTGCGAACAGTTCTGACTCAGTCAAGATGGTTATTAATCTGAAGATTGTTCTCATCAATTTCACTGCCAGGCACATCAACTTTCTGCGACACACATCCTTCCTGGTGGTCTCGGTGAAAGATACAACATCAAGACAAAGACGGAAAGGCAGCATTATTTTCAGAGCTTAAAATTGGGTTTAAACTCATTCACAAGGATGTTACATGTTCTTTTCAATAAAATATATATTTTTGCAAACAATATTTTTATATTCTTATTGTGAACACATTAAAGCACAGAGCTTCTTAATGTCAATTGTTGCAATTACAAAGGGAAATCTTTTAAAAGTAATGCAGTTTTTTCTTGCACCAACATTTTCATTTTCTTTAAAACTAAAGGACATTCATTTTAACAAGCCGCCAGCATCTGTCATGACTTTATTATCCTTCAAACCAAAGGACATTCATTTTATCAAGCCCACATCAACTGTTGTCTTTGGTGCCTCCATTTTACTGTTCTTCTGCAAAGTCTCTTCAAGGTATGCCCTCTTTAAAGAGGTTTTCCTCCTCTCTACCATTTCAGTTCACACATTTTCCAGTGCTAAACAACATTCCCAAGCATTTTTAAGTTTATAGACATCAGTCTTCACACACCATTACAAATGTGTAACTATCTTAAAATATATGTAAGATGGAACTTGAAACTAATGACAATAGGTGCAGGAGTAGGCCATTTGGCCCTTTGAGCCAGCACCGCCATTCAATGTGATCATGGCTGATCATCCCCAATCAGTACGCCGTTCCTGCCTTCTTCCCATATCCCCTGACTCCGCTATTTTTACGAGCCCTATCTAGCTCTCTCTTGAAAGTATCCAGAGAACCTGCCTCCACCGCCCTCTGAGGCAGAGAATTCCACAGACTCACCACTCTGTGAGAAAAAGTGTTTCCTCGTCTCCATTCTAAATGGCTTGCTCCTTATTCTTAAATTGTGGCCCCTGGTTCTGGACTCCCCCAACATCCAGAACATGTTTCCTGCCTCTAGCGTGTCCAACCCCTTAACAATCTTATATGTTTCAATGAGATTCCCTCTCATCCTTTTAAACTCCAGAGTGTACAAGCCCAGCTGCTCCATTCTCTCAGCATATGACAGTCCCGCCATCCCGGGAATTAACCTTGGAAACCTACGCTGCACTCCCTCAATAGCAAGAATGTCCTTCCTCAAATTAGGGGACCAAAACTACACACAATACTCCAGGTGTGGTCTCACTAGGTCTCTGTACAACTGCAGAAGGACCTCTTTGCTCCTATATTCGATTTCGCTTGTTATAAAGGCCAACATGCCATTCGCTTTCTTCACTGCCTGCTGTACCTGAATGCTTACATTCATAGACTGATGTACAAGGACCCCCAGATCCCATTGTACTTCCCGTTTTCCCAACTTGACGCCATTTAGATAATAATCTGCCTTCCTGTTTTTGCTACCAAAGTGGATAACCTCACATTTATCTGCATTAAACTTCATCTGCCATGCATCTGCCCACGCCCCCAACCTGTTCAAGTCACCCTGCATTCTCATAGCATCCTCCTCACAGTTCACACTGCCACCCAGCTTTGTGTCATCTGCAAATTTGCTAATGTTACATTGAATCCCTTCACCCAAATCATTGATGTATATATTGTAAATAGCTGCGGTCCCAGCACCGAGCCTTGCGGTACCCCACTAGTCACTGCCTGCCATTCTGAAAGGGACTTGTTAATCCCTACTCGTTTCCTGTCTGCCAACCACTTCTCTATCCATGTCAGCACTCTACCCCCAATACCATGTGCCCTAATTTTGCCCATTAATCTCCTATGTGGGACCTTATCAAATACTTTCTGAAAGTCCAGGTACACTACATCCACTGGCTCTCCCTTGTCCATTTTCCTAGTTACATCTTCAAATAATTCTAGAAGATTAGTCAAGCATGAATTCCCCTTTGTAAATCCATGCTGACTCTGACCGATCCTGTCACTGCTATCCAAATGTGCGGCTATCTCATCTTTTATAATTGACTCCAGCATCTTCCCCACCACCGATGTCAGGCTAACTGGTCTATAATTCCCCCTTTTCTCTCTCCCGCCTTTCTTAAAAAGTGGGATAACATTAGCTACCCTCCAATCCACAGGAACTGATCCTGAGTCTATAGAACATTGGAAAATTATGACTAATGCATCCACGATTTCTAGAGGAATTCTCTGCCACAGAAGGTAGTTGAGGCCAGTTCATTGGCTATATTTAAGAGGGAGTTAGATGTGGCCCTTGTGGCTAAAGGGATCAGGGGGTATGGAGAGAAGGCAGGTACAGGATACTGAGTTGGATGATCAGCCATGATCATATTGAATGGTGGTGCAGGCTCGAAGGGCCAAATGGCCTACTCCTGCACCTATTTTCTATGTTTCTATGTAGAGCCACTTCCTTAAGTACCCTGGGATGCAGACCATCAGGCCCTGGGATTTATCAACCTTCAGTCCCATCAGTTTATCCAACACCATTTCCTGTCTAATATGGATTTCCTTCAGTTCCTCTGTCACCCCAGATCCTCTGGCCACTACTATATCAGGAAGATTGTTTGTGTCCTCCTTAGTGAAGACAGATCCAAAGTACCTGTTCAACTAATCTGCCATTTCCTTGTTCCCCATAATAAATTCACCTTTTTCGGTCATCAAGGGTCCAACTTTGGTCTTAACTAATTTTTTCCTCTTCACGTACCTAAAGAAGCTTTTACTGTCCTGATTTATTTTCTTGGCTACCTCATCTTTTCTCTCCGTATTGTCTTTTTGGTTATCTTCTGTTGTTCTTTAAACATTACCCAATCCGCTTGCTTCCCGCTCAACTTTGCTATGTTGTACCTCTTTGCTTTAATTTTTATACTGACCCTGACGTCCCTTGTCAGCCATGGTCGTCCCTTTCTCCCCTTGGAATCGTTCTTCCTCCAAGGAACTGATCCTGCACCTTCTGTATTCCTAGAAACACCTGCCATTTTTGTTCCACTGTCATCCCTGCTAGTGTCTCTTTCCAGTCAACTTTGGCCAGCTCCTCCCTCATGGCCCCATATTCCCCTTTATTCAGCTGCAACACTGACACCTCCGATCTACTCTTCTCCCTCTCCAATTGTAGATTAAACCTGACCATGTTATGGTCACTGCCTCCTAATGGCTCATTAACCTCGAGGTCCTTTATCAAATCCGGTTAATTACATAACATTAAATCCAGAATTGCTTTCTGCCTGGTAGGCTCCAATGCAAGCTGTTCAAAGAATCCATCACAAAGGCACTCTACAAAGTCCCTTTCTTGGGGTCCAGTATCAACCTGATTTTCCCAGTCTACCTGCATATTGCAATCTCCCATAACAACCACAGCATTACTTTTACTACATGCCAATTTTAACTCCCGATTCAACGCGCCCTATGTCCAGGCTACTGTTTTGGGGTCTGTAGATTAGTCCCATTAGGGTCTTTTTGCCCTTACAATTCCTTAGTTCTATCCATACTGACTCCACATTTCCTGTTTCAACGTCACCGCTTGCAAGGGACTGAATTTCATTCCTCACCAACAGGGCAACCCCACACCCTCTGCCCACCTGACTGTCTTTTCGATGGGAGGTATACCCTTGAATATTCAGTTCCAAGCCCTGGCCCTCTTGCAGCCATGTCTCAGTAATTCCCACAACATCATACTTGCCAGTTTCTAACTGAGCCTCAAGCTCGTCCACTTTATTCGTTATACTTTACGCATTTATATACAATACTTTGACCTCCGTATTCACTTCCCCCTTCGCAATCGGCCCTGACCTTACTCTATTGTCCATTCTCGCTTCCCTTCCCATTAATTCGAGAATCTTTTGTAATTTTTCCTGTAGCCACTTCCCTTTCAACCCCATCTTTATACTCCCAATTTGTCAATCCCTCCCCCCCACTATTTAGTTTAAACCCACACGTGTAGCCCTAGCAAACCTGCCTAAATGAGCTCATTTAATTTGAAAAGTTATTTGTCAGAATTACTAAGAAACTGACTTGAGATTGGAGTTATTGAACATTGTTTGCTTCAAGGAAAGCAGTTCCACACAGTGTGCGCAGTTCAATATCCTGGTCAAAACAGCATTGCTAGAGCATCAGCCTAGATACTAATAGTGCTACACCCAGAAGTAAAAGCATAGAGAATGAACGTAGCGGGTACGTCGGATCTAGGGGACGTCTCTTAACGGCTCGTAACGGTAACGGCAGGTACTCGGGAAGATTCACTAACGGCAGGTAACCTCGGGAAGACTCGTGAAGATTTTTCAACATGTTGAAAAATGTCCACGAGAGCCCCGAGTACCGACGAGCGGCCATTACCATAAATCTCAGAGCTCTTGGAATGAACTCGTACCGTGGGACAGGGGCATAAGAAATAGACATTCAGTTGAAGATTAGAAGGTAAAATATGGGTAAATATTGAAAAGTTCAGAATGTGTTTGATTTTAATTCTTCATTTATGCATAATATTTTGTAATATTTTATGATTATTACAGTACAATAAAACTAAAAAAAATGGTGCATGCTTGGGATCCTTAGTGGCGTTGGACTGACGGATTTTCCAAACCATTGGATGTTAGTACATAACACCCCGGTACATTTATGATTCACTTTTTTCAGATTACAAAGTATTGTGGTGGCACCCAGTGGTTGGGTCACGAGCTACACAAACCCTCAGCATTTGGGGGTGCGGTCAAGTGACTGGGCAATGGCAGGGAGGAGTTGTAGGGGTATAGGGGTGTGTCCTGGGATACATAACGAACCCTGGGGTAACCTTCTCTTCTCTCTCTTATTTCGAGCTGAACAGCTCTCTTCTCACCAGGGGTGAGTGTCCCACCTCAGCAGGGGCTCAGCTCGAGCCCACGAGGCAACAGCCTCGCTACAGTAACAACTACTTTATGTTAGAGGACCAACGTGCATGTATAACAAACCTTTTGTGCCTGAATAAAGTAACCCATTTGTTCACCACGATTGGTGCCTCTACATTGGTGACCCCGACGTTCCAAAACAGATATTTTGGACTTCCCGACGCACGCAGCCAACCATCTACTGTGGTGACCTGATGTCGGAGGCCGGCAGTCCAGATCTACGGCAATGACCACTATGGATGCAGCCGTCAACCATGTGCTGCGCCCGGACGCCGCCTTGGGCCCCACCAACATGGTCAGGCCGCTCGACTCCTGCCTATGCCTGGTCTAGCCGATCGCAGGCCGCCTGGGTCGCCCGCCCGCATTCCGGGCCCAGCGCAGCAGCCTCGGCCCTCGCTATCTCTCCCCCATGACCCGCCCGGAGCCGACCACTGGGGCTGAGAGGCTGCGTCTGCCGCTCTGCCACCCACTGCTGCCCACCAGGGCTGAGAGGCTGCCGCTGCTCCCCACCAGCCATCGCTCCCCCACCAGCCGCCGCTCCCCCACCAGCTACTGCAGGAGCTGCGATGGTAGCAGACCCCCCGCCGCCAGCATCACAGACGCCCACCCGATGGCCTCGGGTGCGGGGAGAGAGCGGATCCGCCCTATAACCCCACAGGACGCAGATCAAGACCCAGCCAATAGGGAGGGTTTACCTGGGGCGGTTGCCTGAAGACGTCCTCACCGGCGCGGATCCTGAAGATTCCTGGGCGCTGGCTGCCCGTCCGGCCCAGCAGTGAGGTGGAGCCTCGGCCAGTCCCGCGACGGGTTCCCCGGCAGCTTCCAGCCACCGCCGAGGGCGCGGTAGCACAGCCGATCTCCGACAACGGTGGGCAGAGTCCCTACCTGCAACGATGGGGTGAGGCCCATTGATGCCGGCCACATGGCCGCCGCAGTGACTACAAAAAATGGCCGCCACGGCTGGCTGGAAGCGATGATCGACCTGCTGACCACTGTCAACGGCGCCACCTCTGGTTGAGTGATGGCTCTGTAGCCCGACCGCAGTCAGCAGCGCCACCTCTGGTCGAGTGCCATCTGTGCAGCCTGACCGACCTCTACAGCGCCACCCCTGGTCGGTTGGTGTTAGCACAGCTTCTTTGATCACTTTGGACGTTGATGTATCTTTGCAGTTTGCTCACTGTAGTTTTTTTTTCATTGTATAGTGTAATCACCTAGCTATTACCATTAGTTTCTATTTGTTGTATGTGCATTGTTGCCGACGACTTTCTCAGGACACGATCCCCTGCTGGTTGACGTGACTGGTCTATTCTCTTCCCCCCCCCCCCCCCGGAGCGGCTGCTATTGCATTGGTCTCTTTGCACCCCTCGGCATACCTTGGGATGACCCACAGCCGGAGCGTCGACTGCGCCCACGGGCCCATCCGTCCCGACCCACAGCCGGGGTGCCCCTGACCCGTAGCAAGAGCCACCCTCGACCACGCTTGCGCACCTTCCAGTAGAAGGTGGGCATGCTCCATTCCTTTTCGACGTCTGCCCTCATGGTCTGCCTGTACATTTATGAGTCAGGTTGCCGCGTTTTGTCGGCCTGCTCGTTTTCCTGCCTCCGGTTCTGGGGGGGTCCTGTTGCGGCACCCAGTGGTTGGGCCACTGGCAACACGAACCTTCAGCAGTCGGGTAGGGTCAAGTTACTGGACAATGGCAGGGAGGAGTTGTCACGGGGTATAGGAGTGGGTTCTGGGATATATAGCGAACCCTGGGACCTCTCTCCCTCTCCTCCCCCCCCCCCCCCCCGCTCTCTTCTCACCAGGGGTGAGTGTCCTTCCACTTCAGCAGGGGCTCAGCTCCAGCCCACGAGGCAACAGCCTCGCAGCAGTAACAACAACTTGATGTCAGAGGACCAACGTTCATGTATAACGAACCTTTTATGCGTGAATAAAGTAACCCATTTGTTCACCACGATTGCTGCCTCTACAATATTTAAATATTTTGGTGTGGGAACATGTATTTACCTGGGAACATGGTAAGTTTAAAGAGAGTGTTGAAATTGCATGCCCTGGTAAGTATTGGGTTAATACAGGAACCCCAGACCCCATCCGTACGTATCCGATCAGTGTAAGAACACCAGCTCTCCTGAGTGTCCGGTCAGTGCGGGAATATCAGCCTCGGTAAGTGTCCAGTCAGTGCAGAAAAACCAGCTCTGCTGAGTGTCAGTTCATTGTGGAAACCCCAGGGTCCTGAGCAGTTTCATGGGAGTACAAGAAACAACACCCACCATCCAGATGCCAAACCATAAGGATTTTACAAAAGGCAGATTGCAGGTTATCAGAATGTTACTGTTTTAAAGCAATGAGCCTCTGGCTGTAAGTACTTGAGTACATTAACAGTTTGAATATCAGAAAACTATAATATCTTTGTCACATGTCTGCTATTCCCTCTCCATCCCCGTCCCCTGGCATTTTTCCCTATACACTAAAGAAGGTGCAACATTTTGCCAACACTACCTTCTTTACTATCATCAACGAATCTAAACAGCCCTTCCAAGAGGCAAAGATTTGCATGCATATCTTCCAATCTTGTCTCTTACATTTGGAACTGTTGGTGTGGCCTCCTCTACATCTGTGAGATCAATCATGGACAAGGTGGCTGTTTTGTGGAGTACCTGCACCCTGACCACAATGGCCGCCTGGAGCTTTGTAGATGGCATTCCAACTTCACTTCCCAATCCCACACTGACCTGTCTGTCCTCCACTGACACAGTGAAATGAGACAGACGAACGACATCTCATTTTCCATTTGGATACCCTACACACTCAATGATAGGAACACTGAATCTTTCAATTTCAGGTGACTCTCATCCCCGAGTGCCATTCCCACCAGTCAGTTCAGTCAGTCTTTCTCTCTTTGTGCGCCTTTTCCATTTGTTCATCTCCCCCTCCACTCCCGTTACCTAGACATGATAAAGGCCTGTCCCACTGTACGAGTTAATTCAAGAGTTCTCCTGAGTTTCCCCTGATTCGAACTCGGAGAATTACGGTAATAGCCGCTCGTAGGTACTCGGGGCTCCCGTGGACATTTTTCAACATGTTGAAATAACTTCACGAGCTTACCGGGTTTCCCGAGTACCTGCCGTTAGCGTTACGAGCCGCTAAGAGACGTCCCGAGCTCCGACGTACCCGCTATGTACATTCTACGTGCTTACCACGAGTTTGATTGTTTTTAAACTCGGGAGAACTCTTGGGTAAACTCGTATAGTGGGACAGCCCCTTTAGCCTCCGCCATTAGTTCCTTGTGTCCATCACTCACACACCTCTCTTGGTTTTTTTCCCCCTCTCTTACCCTACCCTTTCTAACTGCTCTCATGCCAGGATCAAACTACCCATCTACCTCCCCTTGTACGGTTATACTTATAGCTCACAACCTCACTGGCACATATCGAGTAGATAGTCAGAATCTCTTTCCAGGGTGTAAATATCAAACTCTAGAGGGCATAGCTTTAAAGTGAAAGGGACAAAGTTTAAAGGGCACATTTTTACATTATCGACGGCAGGTGCTTGGAAGACGCTGCCAGGGATGGTTGGTTCCTGGAAGATGCTATCGTAGGTGGTGGTTGAGGTAGATACCATGGTGGCGTTTAAATAGGCACATGGATAGGGAGAGAGGGGTATGGGCTATGTGCAGGCAGGTGAAATTATTTTAACTTGGCATTGTGGGCCGCATGTGCTTTTCTTATTTCTGTTTCTATCTCTAGTACCCTCTTCTATCAAGGTCGTGCAGTGCAAGGTTCATCAGGACACTCGTGAAAAATGGCCTTCGTCAGGTTGAAAACAGCCTCTCCATGCACTACTCAATGCATTTTTCAAGAGCCTGCCTAATCGAGAAATCTTGTGGCCAATGCTGCAGCCTGGTCTGAAGCCACACAGAGCCTTTGAGATGGAGTTATCAGTTGGTTAAGGATGACCTTGCACAAATCTTGACAGCCATGGATAAGGGGAGCGATACCTTGATAGCTTCAGCAGTCTGCTTTGTTACCTTTGTTTTTAAAGTGGGAGGCTACTGTAACAACTGGGAAGTCATGGCATAGTCTCTTCCTCCCAAATGCTGGTTCGGATGTCATGGATACATCCAGAGACTCAGGGCAAGCTACTGTGAGTTCAGCAAAAAGTCTGCCCATGCCAAATGCCTTGCCAGAGCTGGCCTTGCAAATTGCTTTCTTGACCTCTTCCAGAGATGGGGTGGGTCAAGGTCATCAAGAATTAGCTTCTGTGAGATCACGTCCAGGGCTACAGGGTCAATAGAAGAGAGCCTGTTGAGGAAGTTGGAGAAATGCGCCGTCCAATGCACAATATTGCTTCTGGTGTCTTTAGTCAAGGTGGTGCCATTGGAAGGGAGGGATGAGGTATGTTGGACTTTGGTTGATGTGGCTGTTAGCAAACTGAATAATGAATAATTTGAGTCAACGTAATGTATATATACAGATATATATCTTCATTTATTGTTGACAGTTGAAAAAATTAAATTAAATGGAATTTGACATAAGAGTTCAGACTCCTATGTATTGGATGAAAACAGGAAACGGAAACTATATATTTAGCTGTAACATTAATAAGAAAATCTTACTGAATAGTTCTAATTTTATTGCAACAAGCCTTAAATATATCTTTAAATTGTGCTTTCTGACCCGAAATGTAGGTAATACAGTGGCTTGCAAAAGTTTTCATACCCCTTGAACTTTTCCACATTTTGTCACGTTACAACCACAAACGTAAATGTATTTTATTGGGATTTTCTGTGATAGACCAACACAAAGTGGTGCATAATTGTGAAGTGGAAGGAAAATGATACATGGTTTTCAAATTGTTTTACAAATAAAGTCAGAAGTCACCTAATTAGTAAATAGAGTCCACTTGTGTGTAATCTAATCTCCGTCTAAATACAGCTGTTCTGTGAAGGCCTCAGAGGTTTGTTAGAGAACATTAGTGAACAAACAGCATCATGAAGCCCAAGGAACACACCAGACAGGTCAGGGATAAAGTTGTGGGGAAGTTTAAAGCAGAGTTAGGTTATAAAAAAAATCCCAAGCTTTGAACATCTCATGGAGCACTGTTCAATCCATCATCCGAAAATGGAAAGAGTATGGCACAACTGCAAACCTACCAAGACATGGCCGTCCACCTAAACTGACAGGCCGGGCAAGGAGAGCATTGATCAGAGAAGCAGCCAAGAGGCCCATGGTAACTCTGGAGGAGCTGCAGAGATCCACAGCTCAGGTGGGAGAATCTGTCCACTGGACAACTATTAGTCGTGCACTCCACAAATCGGGCCTTTATGGAAGAGTGGCAAGAAGAAACCCATTGTTGAAACAAAGCCATAAGAAGTCTTGTTTGCAGTTTGTCACAAGCCATGTGGGAGACAGCAAACATGTGGAGGAAGGTGCTCTGGTCTGATGAGACCAAAATGGAAGTTTTTGGCCTAAATGCAAAACGCCATGTGTGGGGGAAAACTAACACTGCACATCACCCTGAACACACCATCCCCACTGTGAAACATGGTGGTGGCAGCATTATGCTGTGGGATGCTTTTCTTCAGCAGGGACAGGGAAGCTTGTCAGAGTTGATGGGAAGATGGATGGAGCCAAATACAGGGCAATCTTGGAAGAAAACCTGTTAGAGTCTGCCAAAGACTTGAGACTGGGGTGGAGGTTCACCTTCCAGCAGGACAACGGCCCTAAACATACAGCCAGAGCTACAATGGAATGGTTTAGATCAAAGACCTAAATCCAATTGAGAATCTATGGCAAGATTTGAAAATTGCTGTTCACAGACGCTCTCCATCCAATCTGACTGAGCTTGAGCTATTTTTCAAAGAAGAATGGGCAAACATTTCAGTCTCTAGATGTGCAAAGCTGGTAGAAACATACCCCAAAAGACTTGCAGCTGTAATTGCAGCGAAAGGTGGTTCTACAAAGTATTGACTCGGGGGCAGAATACTTTTGCACGCCACACTTTTCCGTTTTTTATTTGTAATAAAATTTGGAAACCATGTATAATTTTCCTTCCACTTCACAATTTTGCACAACTTTGTGTTGGTCTATCACATAAAATCCGAATAAAATACATTTACGTTTGTGGTTGTAACGTGACAAAATGTGGAAACGTTCAAGGGGTATGAAAACTTTTGCAAGCCACTGTACATAAATATGGGGCAAAACACAATTGAACAGTGAAATGTTTTCAATAATTTATTTTGAAGACTTGTTTCTTTATGTTTTAAATATAATTATTTGACTGTTTGGAAAGCTTCTCATTGATCTTAGCCTTTAATATTCTTAGATTGGCATATTTGATAGTAATATCTTTCTTTATCAATATGAACTACCTCATTGTAGAGACACAAGAATCAGCAGATGCTGGGAGTTTTAATTAATCATCTGCCAACCTCTGTTACACACCTTCCTTTGACTTTTATATACTGGCTCTCTTCCCTTTAACTCTCAGTCCAAATACAGGGTCTCGACCCAAAATGTCGACCATCACTTTGCCTCCATAGATGCTGTATGATGAGTTGAGCTGTTTTGTTTGCTACTTCACTGATAATGCTGATGCCTGCAGAAAAAGTGACCTAAGGACTATAGATAATAAAGAATTCATTTATCTAAAACTTATAAATGTAGCGTATCCATTCTGTTGAAATCTTTCTTCAATATATTCTGTGATATTAAGAATCACTGATGTGTGTAAATTTACTGCTGCTGATGATGTAATTTCAAATAGGAAAATGTAGTGTTCAAGTATAATGTTTGAAAGGTTGCAGATACTTCATTACCTTTTTTGATTTAACAATTCTTTTTTAATAAGCTTAGAATATGGAGAGTATCAAGAGCAGGCTACTCACAGTCTATTTCACTAGGGAGTAGTGAGTGTACTGCTGTTTTTACCAGATAACAAGGCAATAACCTAAGCTTTCATAGTTTAGATAAATTGGCATCACTGAATGGAATAACCTTGTGAGTACCAAACTTCCACAGCAATTGCAGGGCATTTTCCCTACGTATTAGAAATAATCAGTTGAATATTGCTGTGTGTATAAGTATTACAGAACCTCAAACCAACCATATATCCAATGGAAGATAATAGTGGTTGGATTTTTCAATGTGTGTTATTTTAATACTGACAGTAGCCCAGTCATTTATTTGTTCTAGTGGCAATAACTTTGAATAGGAAAGCCACGTTTTGATGGGTGTTTTTTGTAAGGTAAGTTGTTTGATGTTTAAATTTATTGCACATTTTAACGTGGAGCACACAAAAAAGTGGTGGTGATCAAAGTTCTTTTGGACCTCCAAAATGCTGATCACAATGCATGTTTCTGGAATGAAGTGTCAAGTTTATGAAGGCATGAAGATGAAGTGAAAGCTGAAAGCTCGATTCAAATGTACGGAATGGGGACATTGTGAGATTGCAGGTTGGTGCATGCATTGACTAAGTGTGACATAACTGAACACTCTGAAGGACTATTAAAGACCTCACCAGTGCTTTTCAAATAAATCAGCCTTGTTTCTGTTTCATTTCTTCTGATAGTTAATGTGATTGCAAGGGAGGAAATGGCAAACATTGAGGAACTTTCTGGTATTTGAAGGCTTCCAATGGCTTTGGGAAATAGATGCATTATTGAACATTCTTCTTGCATTGAAGTATTACTGATAAAATGAGCCGGTGGTACACAAATCAGAAAAGGCTATTGTAAAAGGGGCACAAGGAACTGTGATTGTCGCCTGCCCGCTGTTTCTGATGCTAAAGCCTTGGGATCGTTGCCCTTCATGTTGGCGTGGAGGGGGAGGGGGATATTGTGCTGTTTGATTGCCCCCTGCTATCCCAGGGACAGGGAGACACAGCGGCTTTTGAGACTGGTGGGCAATCACTACCAAATTGTCTGCCCACACAGTCAGTACACCTCTCCTACACTTGTCTCCCTCACTAAGATCATCCCGCAGAGAATGATCCCAGCCTAACCCAAGAGCCTTGTCACCCCAGACAGATTAATGACGCCCACGCATCCCCCCCCCCAACCTCAACTCACGCCTGGGCACCAAAGCAGCTCAGGGGGCGAACCCTGAGCTCCGTCTCCCAACAATGTGATGTGCAACTGATGTGAAAGAACAGCGGCTGCGGCTGGCCGGCACCCGGCACGGACTTCTCACACACGAAAAGTGTGCGAATAAACAAAAACAAGGAATAAAACCAAAGCCCGGCCTGAAAGGCAACTAAAAATATATTCCGCTTGGAACAAGCAGGCACGGAGGCTTCAGTCCACATTCAAAGATTTCATCTCCCGTCTCCCCGCAGTGTGTAGACCAGGTAGTAAATTCAATTAAAATATAACAAACCTCCGCCCGCTGGTCTTCTAACTACGTGATGTGTGTTCCAAACAAATCATAAGTATAACTGCTCTGGCACTGGATGGTGCGCATTTTCCCTTTGTAGGTCATATCAATAGATGCGGCCGCGCTGAATTCTATCTTTAACTCAAAGCCGCAGGATGGAGATGTCTTCTTTAACACTGTTGCTTATTAAAACAGACCTTCATTCACGGTCGGCTCAAGAGTAACTCGGGAGAGGAACTTGGTAACTCGGGAGAGGAGCTTGGAACATTGCAGAAATGACATACCCATGGGAACTCGGTTAAACTCTTGAACATAAACTTGGAATCTTGTACACAACCACAAGTCTGTTTTTTTTCTTTCACTCGGGGTCATTCGTGGGTGGACTCGCACCGTGAGACAGGGCCATTACGAAACATGCGGACTATCGGTACAGGCTAGTTGACCACTTGTCAAGAAAGTAGTGGAATCCACCATTAGGGAAACGGTAACTACCTTCCTTGGCAATCATGGTATAATTAGATGGAGTTAATGGTTTTATGGAAAATAAATTGTATTTTACAGAACTGATAGAGTTTTTGAGATTGTAACAAGCGGTATAGATTAAGTGGAACTGGAGTCCCAAATTCCATGTGATAAAGTGCCACATGAAAGTTTATTAAGCAAAATACGAGCCGCATGTTCTGCTGCTGTAACATGTTAGTATCCATTGAAATTAGTTACAGTAATGAAAAGAAATGATTGGATAAATTAGTTATTTTGGGCTTGGCTAGCCATTTTGAACGTGCCATGGAATCAGCTGTTCACAACATATAATGGCAAATAACAATACCCAATGTAATATATCCAAAGTAAGCTGCGAGGAAGCCTAACTGAGATATATACAGTTAATGAGCAAAAACACGACAAATAGAGCATAATGTGATAATGTGGAGAAGTGAGGTTGCTTATTTTGAAAGTACGAAAAGAAATTCAATATTTTTGAAATTAAGTCAAAAAGAAGTTCTGCGCAGAAAGCTACTTTAGCCCACTAATCACTGAGCACTCATTTTTACACTATCCTTACATTAAAACACGTTAGTCTCCACAGGTTACTTTCAACCCCCCCTAGAACTTACCTATCAATTTTTATCACATGGTTTTTACAGTCTGAATGCATATACACCAAGTATTACCAATTTCATCAAGAAATGCATTCACGTCTACCTTTCAACAGAGCCAGTTAGGGTCTATCAAAACCAGAAACCTTATATGAACAGGGAGACTTCCAAGAGGATGACCGAGCATCGTACAAGAATGCCAAGTATAATCTCCACAAGTGCAGCAGGGATGTCAAGATAGGATTCCAAAACAAACTGGAGGCTCAATTCAATCAAGTGAAAGCCAGGTGACTGGTGGAGCCTGAATACGGGCTGTAATCCAGTGCGATCTCTGGCGATGACGCGTCTCTACCACATGCCTTTTACATCAGTTTTGAACAGGCAAACAAAGCTCCACTAAGGCTGAATGCCCATTTTCCCAATGGCATTGTTCCCTACAGACCTGCTTTACAAAGAATGGAGTCCCTGGATAGGTTCTGAATTTGTGCACCGATTAACCTGCCACAGTCTTTGCCGATATTTTCAGCCTCTCACTTTGACAGTCTACTCTCCCCATCTTCTTCAGTGAAATTCCATCATTCCAGTTCTTAATAAAAGTAAAGTGACCTGTCTCAATGAGTACCACACAGTAGCTCCAATATTGCCAATAAGGACCATTTTGAAACATTGCCGCGAATATGGGCCATAAGCAGTCTTCCAGACAATCTAAATCCCTTGTAATTTGCATGCAGGAAAAATAGATCTGGGGTTGACACCATTTCTCTTGCACTATATTTAGCAATGTTACAAAATGTTGATTTTTAAAAAACAAGTCTGCAATTTATCCAATCAGATAAAGCATAAAAAGAAGTTTAATGTGACACCTAATTCACTTTCATATCTTCAGTATTAAAAAAGTTATGGCCATTTTCATACTCGGAAATTATCATCTTGTTCCCTGTTGCTTTAACACAAAAGTTGTGATCGAGGACAAAAGCCCATAACTTTCTTAAAAATTAAGAGAACTGAAAGAGATTTTCAGTTATTATAGATTGAAGCAGTCTGAAACAAATATGAAACAATCTTACTTGGATGACCTGAAATTAAAGCATGTAATTAGTTAGTTACCCAATTGTAGCTAATTACAAAATTCAATTACTAGATCTAAACATCTATCTATTTCTTAAGAAAATATTAACATTTTTAAATTGCCTAAGTGTCCAAATAACATTCACACAAGAATTCACAATATAACAAGATTTTTAAATCTCATTGTCATGAATTTATAGGCCAAATTGAAGGAATTTAGTGTTTAATTCCCGTAAATTAATGGCCATTTAAATCATCTTGCGAGTGGGATTTTATGGAACGCAATCGATTGTAACGTTGCAGTTGCAGTGAATTTAACCCCCATATCGGCAGGAAAAATACTACCGGTTCTTATGGGGAATAACAGCCTTGAACTGGTTTAATCCTTTGGACAATGTTTTAACTTGCACAGCTTGACCCATTTTAATTAATTTCAAGCACCTGTAATATTGATTAACAATTTGGTAATAGCAACTGTATTTCAATGTTCAAGATGTTTCCATTTTAATAAAATGTTCTTACACTGTGAAAGTGTATATAAAATGATGTTTTGTATGGTTTATACCATCAAATCTTTACACTGAGGTAATTTTATAATATATATATACGTACCCCTTCTTTATTGGAGTTACTTTTGAGTGCAAACCTAAAATCAAATTTTAAGGTTTTCTTATACAGGTGAACCAATCCTTTCTTAGTTATATTATATTAATGATCATAACACACCTGTAATCCCCCACAATTGGAGATTTCATGAATTTATTTTGTAACAAGATGTTTGCACTTCTTCAACGTACTTCAAGCCTTCTTTTCCCAATTATATGGGTTTGGATAAGATATGTTGGATTATACCACTTCTGCCTTGGTTTTGATCCATTATCAAATCTTACTTTGGATCATAGTTTTTCCCCCAAAGTTTAAAGATCTTTGCCTTTGTTTTGATCCATTATCAAATCTTTCATTGGATCATAGTTTTTCCCCCAAAGTTTAAAGATCAGTAGTCTGTTCTTTTGTAATCAATATCTTTGATTTATCATAAGGCAGGTTTATTCCATAATAATCAGGAGTTTAACATAGAAACATAGAAACATAGAAATTAGGTGCAGGAGTAGGCCATTCAGCCCTTCGAGCCTGCACCGCCATTCAATATGATCATGGCTGATCATTCAACTCAGTATCCCGTACCTGCCTTCTCTCCATACCCTCTGATCCCCTTAGCCACAAGGGCCACATCCAACTCACTCTTAAATATAGCCAATGAACTGGCCTCAACTACCCTCTGTGGCAAAGAGTTCCAGAGACTCACCACTCTCTGTGTGAAGAAAGTCTTTCTCATCTCGGTCTTAAAGGATTTCCCCCTTATCCTTAAGCTGTGACCCCTTGTCCTGGACTTCCCCAACATCGGGAACAATCTTCCTGCATCTAGCCTGTCCAACCCCTTAAGAATTTTGTAAGTTTCTATAAGATCCCCTCTTAATCTCCTAAATTCCAGAGAGTATAAACCGAGTCTATCCAGTCTTTCTTCATAAGACAGTCCTGACATCCCAGGAATCAGTCTGGTGAACCTTCTCTGCACTCCCTCTATGGCAATAATGTCCTTCCTCAGATTTGGAGACCAAAACTGCACGCAATACTCCAGGTGTGGTCTCACCAAGACCCTGTACAACTGAAGTAGAACCTCCCTGCTCCTGTACTCAAATCCTTTTGCTATGAAAGCTAACATACCATTCGCTTTTTTCACTGCCTGCTGCACCTGCATGCCTACTTTCAATGACTGGTGTACCATGACACCCAGGTCTCGCTGCATCTCCCCTTTTCCTAATCGGCCACCATTTAAATAATAGTCTGCTTTCTGTTTTTGCCACCAAAGTGGATAACCTCACATTTATCCACATTATACTGCATCTGCCAAACATTTGCCCACTCACCCAGCCTATCCAAGTCACCTTGCAGTCTCCTAGCATCCTCCTCACAGCGAACACTGCCCCCCAGCTTAGTGTCATCCGCAAACTTGGAGATATTGCCTTCAATTCCCTCATCCAGATCATTAATATATATTGTAAATAGCTGGGGTCCCAGCACTGAGCCCTGCGGTACCCCACTAGTTACTGCCTGCCATTGTGAAAAGGACCCGTTTACTCCTACTCTTTGCTTCCTGTTTGCCAGCCAGTTCTCTATCCACATCAATACTGAACCCCTAATACCGTATGCTTTAAGTTTGTATACTAATCTCTTATGTGGGACCTTATCGAAAGCCTTCTGGAAGTCCAGATATACCACATCCACTGGTTCTCCCTTATCCACGCTACTAGTTACATCCTCGAAAAATTCCACAAGATTCGTCAGACATGATTTACCTTTTGTAAATCCATGCTGACTTTGTCCAATGATTTCACAATGAAACATAACCTGATTTGTATTGATCTGCGAATCTAGAGTGCAGATTTGGTAAATTAATATTATATATTTCTTCCCATTGAGCTCCACAAACTGATGGCAATTTATTTTATTTTTAAAATATTAGTTATTTGCACAACGTTTTATTTTATTTTATTTTCTTTTTGAATAGTAATGCCATGCACCAGTTTGAAATACTTTGAAATTGTATTTCCTTATATCTCATATAATTTGAGACATGGATATCATAAACGGATTCACCGTTGATATCTTTATAAAACATAAAGTTTTATCATATTCTGCTGTTTCAATCATTACAGCTTTGGTGAGTTTTTTGTTTCCATGTTTACTTTTCATGGCCTCACTCATTATTTGTTCTGCTGTTTTAACCATAACAGCTTTTAGTGAGAGACCAACGAATTTTGGTTTCCATGGTAATTTTCCATGGCCTCACTTCTTATTCAGGTGTTGTGCATACACCTGTGTGTGTGTGTGTGTGTGTGTGTATGTGTGTATATATTATATATATATATATATATATATATATATATATATATATATATATATATATATATATATATATATATATATATATATATATAAATAATTTTCTGGTGCTGTGGTGGGTACTTCATGACCAGCCACCACTATCAGTGCATTTTTAGGGTCAGTTTTTCCATTTTATTTTTCACTGCCCTTGTTTCTCCTGAGTTTTTCCCCTCAAGGAGACTACCTTCAGAAATATCTGAGGTAGCTATTCCCACCATATTTCATCATATTTTTTTTCCCCCTTTTTATATGTGAAACCCCCTTAGGGTAGGTTAGGGAATATTTCCATTATTTTCCGTCTGAAGGCCTTTATTACCTTTTAAAATTATGGCCTTTCTGACTTATTTAAAATTTCCCCCCCTGCCAAAAGTTTGTGGAGCATCTAAAACTCCCTAACATAATTTTAACGGTCACCAGTATCGGAACCGGCTCCGTAATTTATCTCCCGTCCCGATCGCTGGGTATTCCCCCGGGACGTTCTTTTTTAAACTCTGTTGTTTTATACAGAGTATTTTGTTCTATTTTAATCTTTTATTTTATTTTTGTTTTTAAATTCATTTTAAATCCTGGTTCAATACACCAGGCACGGAGTTTTCCAGACCCTAAAAGTTTTTCAACTGCACTTACCTGCCGGTTCCGTACCTACTGCTGTCGACGAGCTAGCCTCTGCAGCTCTTCCTTCTGCCGTCAGCGTCGACGTAATGCCGTTCCAGCGCCAGGCGGGGCTTCTTCACGTAATCACTCACGTGACTCCGAAGTAAAATGGTGGATGGCTGTTTGTCAGGTTGGAAGCCGGTGACCAGTGGGGTGCCTCAAGGATCTGTGTTGGGTCCACTGTTGTTTGTCATGTACATCAATGATCTGGATGATGGGGTGGAAAATTGGATAAGTAAGTATGCAGATGATACTAAGATAGGTGGTGTTGTGGATAATGAAGTAGATTTTCAAAGTCTACAGAGAGATTTGGGCCATATGGAAAAGTGGGCTGAAAGATGGCAGATGGAGTTTAATGCTGATAAGTGTGAAGTGCTACATCTTGCAGGACAAATCAAAATAGGACGTACATGGTAAATGGTAGGGAATTGAGGAATGCTGTGGAACAGAGAGATCTAGGAATAACTGTGCATAGTTCCCTGAAGGTGGAATCGCATGTAGATGGGGTGGTAAAGAAAGCCTTTGGTGTGCTGGTCTTTATAAATCAGAGCATTGGATATAGGAGCAGGGAAGTAATGTTAAAACTGTACAAGGCATTGGTGAGACCAATTCTGGAGTATGGTGTACAATTTTGGTCGCCTAATTATAGGAAGGATGTCAACAAAATAGAGAGAGTACAGAGGAGATTTACTACAATGTTGCCTGGGATCCAGCAACTATGTTACCGAGAAAGGTTGAACAAGTTAGGTCTTTATTCTTTGGAGCGCAGAAGGTTAAGGGGGGGACTTGATTGAGGTCTTTAAAATGATGAAAGGGATAGACAGAGTTGACGTGGATACGTTTTTCCCATTAAGGGTAGGGAAGATTCAAACAAGAGGGCATGACATGCGAATTAAGGGACAGAAGTTTAGGGGTAACGTGAGGGGGAACTTCTTTACTCAGAGGGTGGTGGCTGTGTGGAATGAGCTTCCAGCAGAGGTGGTGGAGGCAGGATCGATTTTAACATTTAAAAGTAAAGTGGATAGGTATATGGACGGGAAGGGAATGGAGGGGTATGGTCTGAGTGCAGGTAGATGGGACTAGGGGAAAACAAATGGTCGGCACAGACTGGAAGGGCTGAGAGGGCCTGTTTCCGTGCTGTAATTGTTATATGGTTATATGGTTATAAAGATAGTCGTATAAGGCCAAACTTTGAAATATTGTGTTTAGTTTTGCTTCCCCTGCTATACGAATGATGCCTAAGTTGGAAAGGATGGAGAGAAGATTTACGAGCATGTTGCCATGACTCAAGGGTCTGAGCTATGGGAAGAATTGAGCTAGCCAGGACTTTATTCCTTGGAATGTAGAAGGCTGAGGGATAATCTTATAGAGGTGAGTAAAATCATGAGGAGAATAGGTATGATAAATGGACAAAGTTTTTTTCCCAAGGTAGGGGAATCAAGAAATGGTTATAGACTCCATAAAGGAACTATCCAATATTGCTTGGTGGTGGTTAGAACAAATATGTTTATTCTCCTCTGGTTAACTCTTACTGCATTCAGTGGTGTGACACTTTAAACACATGTCATGCAATCTGTTTGGTTGATGTGGGCGTCGTGGTAGAATAGTGCAAAGTAAAAGATTTTGAGGAATTTGGAAGACCAAGATGTACAGTACTTCTGCAGGGAAATGGGTGACCTCTCATCAATCATTAATTACTGAGTGTATCTTCAAATGTTGCATTGTTCCAATTCCACCACAAACCTCAGATGTCATTTAATTACTTAATTACCAACAATTTTTATAAATTGGACCAATGTTTAAGATTCGTATAGCCCAATACCCCTGCAAATACTTTGAAATGATCAAATTCAGTTAGCAGGGAATCATGTTGGTGCATTCGAATTAGATTCGAAGTGTTGTATTTCTCTAAGATTTCACCAAACCGCTACCGCCATCGTAAAATGTAAGATTTTAATTCAGAATTTAGAGAGTCGGGCCCTTCGGCCCACCGAGTCCGTGCCGACCAGTGATCACCCTGTACGCCAGCACTATCCTACACACTAAGAACAATTTACATAAGGCAATTAACCTACAAACCTGTACATTTTTGGAGTGGGAGGAAACCAGAGCACCTGGAGAAAAGCCACTCGGTCGCAGGGAAAGCATACAAACCCCATACAAACAAACCCCCATAGTCGGGATCAAACGCGGGTTTCTGACACTGTACAACAGCAACCCTACTGCCGTGCCATTGTGCCGTCCTGTTTTGAACTGTTTGAACTTTAGCTGCTTGCCTTGGTCAAGATTTTAATAGGTTGAAGAGATATTCTGTTGTATTTTCTCAAACTCAATACACATCCATTAGGATGCCCAGAGATTGTACGACTCAATTCAATCATTGTAAATTGATTCGAAGATAACAGCATGGAACGATCCCAACAAACCTAGAATTAACCTCCAACCCCACTCGACTTTGGGATGAGGGAGGAATACAGAGCACCTGGAGGAAATCACAGGAATAACACGCACACTCCACTCGAGATCAGGATCGAACCCAGGTCTCTGGTGCTGTGAGACAGCAGCTCTACCAGCTGAGCCATGGTGTTGCCCATGGTGTTTATTTCAGTGCTCTGTCATTGAAAATGTAATTATGCAAGGTAAAAGATGAGAATAACCATTTCTGGACTATTTTTGTCAATTAAGAGTTTTGACTGAGGCCCTGACTTTCCTTCCTTCCCAATAACCCCACAAATGTTTCTATTCACTGGTCTCCAAGATCAACTTTTCATCTGCCCTCTAACCCCCTTTCACGCTCCCTTACCTTAATCCTAGATCTCTTGCTTGTCCATCCCCTCCAGCCTGGTCCCAGTCCCAGTCCCAATCAGGACATTTACATTTGTGGAAACGTGCCTGTTCATTGAGCTCAAGTGGTATTGCAGCTTAGTGGCAGACCCATAATTAGAACCTCTTTAATAATTGTTGACAGCACCTACAAGCAGCCATTTCAGTTTCTGCACTTTCAATTGCCTCTCAACTGCAGTAGTCAGCAGTCGATGTGGAGAGTATTAAGCACTGTTCCTTTTCCACCGATCATAAAATCTGACCATCATTTTTTTTTAATTAAACCTTTGTTGGAGTCAAAGAAAGACATGTGCAAAGAATGTGTTAGTTAATTTCAAGAGTAGCTAAATAATGTGAAATTTGGATTTCTGTGTTATTGTTTGACAGACAGTAATTGATTTGTTACTTGCTGTTGACATGGAATTTAATTTGTTAATGTTCCGTAAAAGAGATCCATCGGATAGCAAAATACTTTGAAAGTACCAGATGAATACTTTACTAGGATCATAATAGTATGTAATGAGTGCTCCCAAGTGAATTATGTGCAAATGATGATATGTACAGCATGAATGCAATGAAGTGTGATGGAAACCCTGGGAGAATTTCAGGTGGTCTCCATTGACTTTGAATTGATTTTATAATGTTTGGGTTAATCTCATATGTCTCTGGCATGGGTATTTTGCTCGTGACATCACATTTTATAACTGAAAAGCAAAATTCTTTCTCTTGTCTGTTGAAGCAGTCTCTGGGAATCAAGTATGACTGGCTTCCATTCCAGTTTCATGAATTCTGAGATAGCAGATGGTTGGTATTGGTTGATTATTGTCATGTGTACCAAGATTCATCGAACAAATTCCTGTTTGCATGCTCTCTGTCAAATTATACTATACATGACTACAATAAAATGTATAGCAGGTATTGCAAAAATAAAAATACCAGAGTATAGAATATAGTGTTACAGCCTTGTAGCATTACATTTACAGAGAAAATGTTGAATGTCTGCAATAAGGTAAGTTGGAAGATTGGGACTGAGCCTTTTGGGAGGACCCTTCACTAGTCCGAGAACAATGAGGAAGAAGCTGTTTCTGAATCTGCTGGTATGTGCTTTCCAACTTTTGCATCTTCTGCCTAACGGGAAAGTGGAGAAGAGGGAATAACTGGAATGTAAATTTGATTACATCCGTTGCTTTCCCAAGGGAGTGTGTAGCGTAGATAGAATGAATGGGGAGAGGTTGGTCTGGTTGATGGACTGGGCTGGTATGCAAGTTCTGGCAGTCTGGGGCAGAGCTGTTCCAAAAACAAGCTGTAATGCCTCCTGAGAGGATGCTTTCTGTGGTGCATTTATAGATGTTGAGAAGAGTCATTGGAGACTTAAGTCTTCTGAGGAAGTGTAGGTGTTGGCGTGCTTTCGTGACCACAGCTTCATTGTGGTTGCTCCAGAATAAAATTGTGATATTTATGCCAAGGAACACAAGACTCTCGCCAATCACTTCAGTACCATTGGGGCTGATTTGGGCATGTACACCGCCTTGCTTCCTGGGGTCAATAACTAACTGCTTCACAGCTAGTTATCATTATCACTCGCTATTATTGAGCGATAAGATGTTGTCTTAACACCATGCTCTCTAAGCTCTCTATCTGCTTCGTGCACTCCATATTGTCATTGCTTGAGATGGCCACACAGTCGTGAGTGTATAGGGAGTATTGTAAGGGGCTGAGAACACATCCTTACAGGATACCCGTGTTGAGAATAGTGGAGGAGGATGATTTGTTGCCAATCCTCACTAATTGCGATCTATGGATTTTGGGCTGCTGACTGTTAGGTCTCGGAATTTGGAAAATTTGCTAGCTAATTATGCATTTGTATCACAATATTATGCATTGGATTTTAGATTTAATTCAGTATATTTCGCAGTTATTCTTGTTTTTTCCCCCATTTAATTAGTTATTCACTCTAATTATTTACGTTTATTGCTGTTCTTCCATAAAGTCATACAGCATGGAAACAGGCCCTTCGGCCCAACATGCCCATCTACACTAGTTCCACCTGCTGATGTTTGGTCCATATCCTTTTAAACCTATCCTGTCCATGTATTTGTCCAAATGTCTTTTAAACATTGTGATGGTACTTGCCTCAACTACCTCCTCTAGCATCTCATTCCACATACCCAACATCCTTTGTGTATTCTTCTTTTCTCATTGATTATTAATTGATCAATCTTCTTACTGGATAGCCAACCATTCAATTCATTGTATCGGAAGAATCTGCAGACGCTGGTTTACACCAAAGATAGACACAAAATGTATCGTGTCGTGACCCTTCTTCAGACTGAAGCAGGATCTCGACCCGAAATGCCACCTGTTCTTTTTCTCCTGATATGCTGCCTGACCCGCTGAGTTACTCAAGCATTTTGTATCTACATTCAATTCCGTGTTTATTCCCAACTTTGTGATCTTATAGCTCATTCGGAACTCTTCTTAATTTCTTTGAAAAGTGTCCTGGGATCTTGACTATCTTCGTAAGAGGGCATACAGGTCCTGTTCAGCAATCAACTGAACAACAATCCCTCAGTTGAGATAATTAGCTGGATTTATGGCTCAGAGACGGAATAATATTGTCTTTGAACAAAGCTTGGCACCTAATAAGGTGATGTGGACACCCATGCGAAAGTGTTGAGGATTTCAGCCTCGTTCTGGCTGATGAATAACAACCACTTCCTATCCTTGTGAACTCTTTAGCTCAGCTGTGAGTTTCAATGCTAACCCTGAAATATTGGCCTTGATGGAAAAGGATATAAAATTTAAAAACAGGTTTACCGGGACTGGTGTTCTGTGCAGTGTTAGCTACACATTTAAAGAAGGATATACATGCATTGGAGACTGTGTGAAGAAGGTTCACAATTTGATTCTGAAGATGAGGAGTACATGAGCTGGTTGGGTCTATCATCATTGGAGTTCAGAAGAATGAGAAGTGATCGTATTGAAACAGGCAAGATTTTGAGAGGGATTTGTGGGCTGGATGCCGAGAGCACATTTCCACTCTCAATAATTGGGGGAAATTGTTTAGAGAAATGTAAGTCAGAAATGAGGAAATATTTCTTCACTCAGAAAGTCATAATTCTTGGAGTTCCCTGAACAGAAATTTTGAAGGCAGTTTTTAACCGCTGTCATGAATTTCTGTATATTGTACTATTGAAGGGGTATGAATCTCCAGGCAAGGCCACATTTTATGTCTAGCGTCAGTAAGTGTCAAAATCAATATCTTTGTTTTAGATTTGCTAAATGTTACAAGATGTCAGAGGAGAAAGCAAAGTATCTTATCTTTGTGAATTACATTGAATTATATCTTTGTGAATTACATTGGTCGTTCTTCTCTCTCGATAGCCAACCATTCTATTCAATGTGTAGGAAGGAACTGCAGATGTTGGTCAGATTTGCTGGTCTGGATGGATGTAATGTTGCTTGTGTTTGGAACAAAACACCCCAATTGTGTTTCGATGTCAACTCATATCGAGAAGTCATTACTCATACATTATTGTAGTAAGACAGCGGTTCTCATTTCCAAAACTGAAATACTGTGTAACAGTGAAATACAATCTCTCGCCAATCCTAATTTATTTTGTTTTATGTACAATATATGTTTTGAAAACAACTTCTAATGAATGCAAAGTTATACTCGAAATGCAGTAGAGTGATATAACGAGTTCAGTGGGCTCTGGCCACTAATGGATATTAGCAGTGTCACGAATGAAAGACAAGACTAGTCACAGGAGGGATGTGAGAAATAAAAGCTACTGATTAGTTAATTTAAATATGATTTTTAAAAAGTTAGGTTAAATAGATTGTTTTGATTGCTTAGTTCTTCTCTTTTATATTAATTGAAATGTTACATGTGTTTCCACTTTTTTATTCATAGGACCTTTTGTCCTAGGAAATCTTTCTCCAATATGTTAGCACTAAAACGTCTACAAACCAGCTGATAAGACAATGTAGGAAACCTAATATGGTGAAATTTAGAATCAAGCTTTGTTGCAGTGAATTCTGATTGATCCATATGTCAGTTATGTGATTTACAATACTAAGTACAGTTCACCTTGATTGATTAGAACATAATTATACAATATGGTTCACCTCAATTGATTAGAATGTAATTATACAATAATGAGATTGTTTTTAATTAAAACTAGACTAAGTGGAACCTGTTGGGTCCCAGTCACACGGGAAGCCTGGACCCCCAACGCAATATTCCACCACTCACCTGTTCCCCCAACGCAATGGCGAGAGCATTCTGCAGCCAGGGGAGGGGGAAGGCTTCAGGCGGGGCCTGTCGTGGAGGGGGATTTGTGGGATAGGGGGGGTGTGTGGGGGCGGGGGATGTGTGGGTGGAGAGGGGGAGTGTGGGGGGGTATGGGGGGGGGAAGGTAGGGGTTGTGCTGGGGGTAGGGAGGATGGTGGGAGTGTGGAGGATGGGGCGGGGGAGGGATGGGAGCAGAGGGGGGTTGTGTGGGTAGGAAGCATGGGGGAAGGTGGGTGTAGGGGAGGGAGGGTGTGGGGGGCGGTGGGGGTGGGGAGGCGATGTGTGTGGGAGGGGTGGTGTGGGCCCCCGCTTGCAGAACACAGAGCACAGCCCCTCGCTCGCATAGCACAGCACCGAGCTCGCAATCCGCTTCAGCTTTATTCTCCCCGCCGGACAGCGGGTGCTGGAAGGGGTGTTACCTTCATGGTGACTGACAGGCTGCTCATCTCACGATTGTTTAATATTTCTAATATTTCACCAATATCAAAATATGATATTCATTGGCTCCTTTTACCCCATCCCCGCGCTATCTTGAGCAGCAGAGAAAGAGAGTGGGTGAGAGGGAGATAGAGATGAGGAGAGGGGGGAGGAGAGGGGGAAGGGAGAGGAGCAGGAGAGGGCGGGAGGGGGGAAGGAGGAGAGAGGAGGAAGGGGGAAAGTGGAGGGAGGTGGAGAGGGAGACAGAGGGTGGGGGAGGGGGTGGAGGTGAGGGGGGGGAGCGGAGGGAGAGGGGAGGGAGAGAGAGGAGGTGGGAGGGAGAGAGAGGAGGTGGGAGGGAGAGAGAGGAGGTGGGAGGGAGAGAGAGGAGGTGGGAGGGAGAGAGAGGAGGTGGGAGGGAGAGAGAGAGAGAGAGAGAGAGGAGGGAGAGAGAGAGAGGAGGGGGGAGAGAGAGAGGAGGGGGAGAGAGAGAGGAGGGGAGAGAGAGAGGAGGGGGAGAGAGAGAGGAGGGGGAGAGAGAGAGGAGGGGGAGAGAGAGAGGAGAGGGGAGAGAGAGAGAGGAGGGGGAAAGAGAGGAGGGGGAAGAGAGGAGGGGGAGAGAGAGAGAGAGGAGGGGGAGAGAGAGAGGAGGGGGAGAGAGAACGAGAGAGGAATGGGAGAGAGGAGGTGGTGAGAGAGGAGGGGGAGAGAGAGGAGGGGGAGAGAGTGAGTGGAGGGGGAGAAAGCGAGGAGGGGAGAGAGAGGAGGGGAATGAGAGAGAGGGGAGAGAGAGAGAGAGAGAGAGAGTGGGGAGAGAGAGAGAGAGGAGGGGAACAAGAGAGAGAGGAGGGGGACAAGAGAGAGAGAGAGAGAGAGAGAGAGAGAGAGAGAGAAAGAGAGAGAGAGGAGGGGGGTGAGGGAGGGAGTAGGGGAGCGGGGCGGCAGCCCGCGGAGGGGCGGAAGCCCCGCTCATCTAAAGACTGTCAAAAGCAGTGGAGGGTCGGCTGATCGTGGCTTCCACGAGGGAAGCCCACCCGCCACATACACACTAACTACCCCCGCACACACAAACTAACTACCCCCCTTGATATTGTGTTAATATTATTCATTTGCTCGTTGTGGGCAGAGCACCAAGGCAAATTCCTTGTAGGTGAATACTTGGCCAATAAACATTCATTCATAAACTTATTCATGCATTCATTAATTAATTTACCCGATAACCGCCCTATCCACTGATGCATAGACCCCAACTCACAGGTGCGTCCAGAGAGGGAGGGGGGTAGTGAGGGCAGAGAGAGAGGGGGCAGAGACAGAGAGGGGAGGGATGGGGGTGGAGGAGAGGGAGGGTGGGGGAGAGGGGAGGAGAGAGAGGGAGAGGGGGGGTGAGAAGGGGGGAGGGGAAGGGAGGGGGAGAGATGGGGGGAAGGGGGTGAGGGTAGGGGAGGGAGTGGATGTGAGAGGGTGGGGAGTGGAGGGAGGGGAGTGGAGGGAGAGGGGAGAGAGAGGAAGGGAGGGGGAGAGAGAGGTGGTGGGGAGGGGTGAGAGAGGTGGTGGGGAGGGGGTGAGAGAGGGAGAGGGAGAGAGAGGGAGAGAGAGGGAGAGAGAGAGAGAGAGAGAGAGAGGTAGTTCGTGGAGGGGCGGAAGCATCCCCGCCAGGCGCCGGGCCCGAGCGAGGCCCAGAGCGATCCAAGGACTGTCAAAAGCAGCCGAAGGGTCGGCCGATCGTGGCTTCCACGAGGGGAAGCCCACCCACCAGTGTGACAGACGATCGGGCAGGGGAGGCAGAGAGGAGATCGTCCCCTGTGACGGTCGCCACAGCCACTTTTCCACCGCGCCTCCCCGTGCCCACGCTGCGATAACAACCGCCGCCGCCATGTTGTAGAACTTAAGGAGCCTACTTGAGCACATTTTTATCTGCTTCAATCCAGAGCCCTGGGGGGAGGAAGGGCGGCTGGGCCACGTAACTCGCAGTTCGTGGGGAACAGTGCCCAGCAGGCTACGCATTGAAACCTCTGCACAGCTTGCCGCAAGGTGCAGAGCCATTGTGATGTCATCAGCTCGTTTCAGCTCGTTAGATTTTAAAAAGATCTCAGATTGGTGAACAATTTTAGTAAAAAACTTGGGAAATAATCAAATTTTCAGACGAGGCGATTTTCGAGATCATGAGGTAAATCTCTACCGGAATATGTAAAAATGTCACCATTAGCTCGTTGGGTTTTCGAGGAGATGCGAATCACAGAAAGACACACGAATAAATACATCCTAATCCAAGATCAGTTTTATATTATAACTAGACTAAGTGGGACCCATTGGGTCCCAGCATCACATAGGAGGGCTGGTCCCCCAACGCAATATTCCACCTCACCACCAATTCCAATATTAATGGCCAGTGGGAGGGTGGGGGGGGGGGGGGGGGGGGGGGGGGGGCTTTTTGGAACGCTAGTATGGGTGTTGTGGGCTGAAGGGACTGTTTTCCAGAGGGCTAGTATGGACATTGTGGGCTGATTTAATGGGCTGGAGGCTCAGTCACTCAAGCCTGTTGTGCTGGCAGCTCACTCACGGCTGGTGGGCTGGCAGTTGACTCACGGCTATTCCTTGAAATTTCATTTCAAGCACGGTGCAAGGTCACCAAAGTCAAGTGCAGTTTCTTACCACTTCAAGCACGGTGCAAGGTCACCAAATTCAAGTGCTGTTTCATATTATTTCAAGCAGGTGCAAGGCCATTAAAGACTTAATGACCTTAGTGACCTCTCCCTCCTCCATCTTGCAGAGACTGAGCCACTCCCATACTTCTGGGTTTTATAGTCCCTCCCCCTCCCACCAGAAGGGGCGTGGCCTTCATGGCGTGATTGACAGGAGAGAGAATCTCAACATTTTTTAAACGCTAATAACTCTTTTATTTTTCATCGACAAAATCCTCGTCACCTGATGAGCGGAGGGGAACTCTGAGTAAGATGGTAACGTTTTTTCTAAAATCAATATAAAGCGCAAACAGAAAGTGGTCAAGATTAGACTTTTAATTATATAGAAAACAAGGCAACTTTAATTAGGCAAGACAACTTTAATTAGGCAAGGCAACTTTAATTAGGCAACACAGCTTTAGCATTTCCAAACTAAAGGCAACACAGCTTTAGCATTTCCAAACCAAAGGCAACACAGCTTTAGCATTTCCAAACCAAAGGCAACAGGGCTTTAGCATTTCCAAACTATATTTTCAAACCACATTAAGGGCACTGACAGGTCAGTAAAACCACTCACAGTTTAGTAGACATATGTTCAGTGTTATTCACAGCTCAGACTGAGAGAAGTGACCCTATCGCTCCCTCATCTTGCAGAGACTAACTGAGGCATTCAACACTTCCAGGTTTTATAGTCCCTCTGGAAGGGGCGTGGCCTTCAGGAGAGAGAATCTCAACATTTTTTTAAACACTAATAACTTTTATTTTTCATCAATGGGAAAAATCCTCTTGTCCTGCGCAGCGGAGGGGGACTCTGAGTAAGATGGCCATAAGAATATAGATAATTTTAGTTAGAGGGAGCAAACACATGGCATTTAGAAAGAGTTTTGTTGGGCTAACTCAAAAGTAATTCAATTATAGCATTGAAATTGTTAAATCTGCATCTATTTTAATTCTAAGTCTTTTCAATGGATCCATATTTAATGGGAATTACGAAGTACAACATTATCACCCGCATTTTAAAATGTTTAAAGTTAAGAACAGTTCTCCAACACACCATTCAGTTTCTTTGGCATGCATACTTGATATCTATGACTCATGATGCAGTTGTTTCTGCTTAAAATCCCAAATCGTAGCATAAACGTGGCATACATTTAGAATAATAAAGTATATTAGCTATCTCATTTTTTTACCTGATATTCATTCTTCAATTGTCACGTTTTATTAATTTCACCTAGACCTGCAGCTGATCATTTCTTGGGGGGAGTTATGGTCCTCATAACTCGTGACAATTAGAAACTAACTAAACACTAATCTAAAAATGTGAAGCAAATCAATGGTAAAAGATATAGAGCTTATACAATAGAAGGTAACGAATGACACTATCAAATTGAAATACCAAGTTTCATTTTCATTTATAAGCTCAGAATTTGGCTACCCCAGAACACACAAGGCCTATATCATTGGTATGCTAACATAGAGGTTATGTAATGTAGCATGGAAACAGGCCACACAGAATCTGCACCATTCATCAAGCGCCATTTTTACTAGTCCCGCATAAACCCCATTTTAATTTCCCCATATTCCTATCAATTATTCCTAGATACCACGATTTATCCATATATTAGGTTCATTAACCATAAAACCATATAACCATATAACAATTACAGCACGGAGACAGGCCCTCTCGGCCCTTCCAGTCCGGCCGACCATTTGTTTTCCCCTAGTCCCATCTACCTGCACTCAGACCATACCCCTCCATTCCCTTCACGTCCATATACCTATCCACTTTACTTTTAAATGTTAAAATCAATCCTGCCTCCACACCTCTGCTGGAAGCTCATTCCACACAGCCCCACCCTCTGAGTAAAGAAGTTCCCCCCACGTTACCCCTAAACTTCTGTCGCTTAATTCTCATGTCATGCCCTCTTGTTTGAATCTTCCCTACCCTCAATGGGAAAAGCTTATCCACGTCAACTCTGTCTATCCCTTTCATCATTTTAAAGACCTCAATCAAGTCCCCCCTTAACCTTCTGCGCTCAAAGAATAAAGACCTAAATTATCATTAGATACTAGATTAACTTATCAACCGGACTATTTGATCTCCAAACAGGAGTTTAATTTCCACTCTAATAACTGTGAAATTGAAATTCAAATGATTAGAGGACTATGGCCATAGTCAACAGTAGAACTGTACTGATTCCAGGTCCACTTTCTCAGGGAGGGTTAGAGATGGGCAATGAATGAGAGCATATCACGTCCCATGAATGAGGACATTTTCTTTTTAAAAAGCATCTTCACGGTATGTGGAGAATGCATATCCTTTAGAGAATGGATGGAGTGGGACATAGGCAGGCAATAATTCCAGGTAGATAATCTAAAACAAAACTGGAAGATGCTAGAAATACTCAGCTGCTCAGGCCGCAACTGAGGGTAGAGAAACAGACTCAACTTTTCAGATCAGATCAGTGGCCTTTTATCAGAACTTTAAAAGATATGTTAGATACTTTGCCTTTATTAGATGAATATTTTTATACCACTTGACTTTACAATACAATATCAGTCTGAAAGGATGTCTCGACCCGAAACGTCACCCATTCCTTCTCTCCAGAAATGTTGCCTGTCCCGCTGAGTTACTCCAGGATTTTGTGTCTACCTTCAATTTTCGTTTTAGTATTTAATAAAACGAATAGTTAATTTTGAATGTGACATTTTTTTTAACCTTGGAGGCTACCTCAATTGTGTAGATAGGGTGATGCCAGAGTACTAAACACTAAATGATTTATTTCTCCGTCCAACCAATGTGGCCTCAATGCACACCCATTTCCCCCATCATCATGCCCCTCTCTATCCCCCCCCATTTCCATTTCCTTCCATCCACATCCCTCTGGCTTTACATTTCACTCCTTCTCTCCTGATTTTACTCCTTTCATTCTCCTTTTCATCTCTTGCTTTTGTCCACCCACTTGACAATCTGACCGGAAATGTCGCCTGTCCATTCCTTCACCAAATGCAGCCTGACCCACTGAGTTACTCCAGCACTTTGTTTTTTGCTCAAGATTCCAGCATCTGCAGTTTCCTGTCTCCCCATAATATCTACATTGTCTGCATTAGTGCATTTTATTAAATTAAGAAGTCAACATCTGCAGTTCATTGTGTCCTCAACTCGAAAATAAGTCAATGTTATATTCATATTTCTGTTTATTAACATATAGTGCCCTCCATAATGTTTGGGACAAAGGCCAATCATTTATTTATTTGCCTCTGTACTCCACAATTTGAGATTTGTAATAGAAAAAAACACATGTGCTTAAAGTGCACTTTGTCAGATTTTTATACATTTGGTTTCACCTTGTAGAAATTACAGCAGTGTGTATACATAGACCCCCCATTTCAGGGCACTATAATGTTTGGGACACAGCAATGTCATGTAAATGAAAGTAGTCATGTTTAGTATTTTGTTGCATATTCTTTGCAAGTAATGACTGCTTAAAGTCTGCGATTCATGTACATCACCAGTTGCTGAGTGTCTTCTCTGGTGATGCTCTGCCAGGCCTGTATTGCGGCCAACTTTAGCTTATGCTTGTTATGGGGGCTAGTTCCCTTCAGTTTTCTCTTCAGCATATAAAAGCTATGCTCAATTGGGTTCAGATCGGGTGATTGAATTGGCCACTCATGAATTGACCATTTTTGAGCTTTGAACAACTCCTTTGTTGCTACAGCAGTATGTTTCGGATGATTGTCTTGCTCTAGAATGAACCGCCGCCAATGAGGCATTTGTTTGAACTTGAGCAGATAGGATGTGTCTATACACTTCAGAATTCATTATGCTACTACCATCAGCAGTTGTATCATCAATGAAGATAAGTGAGCTAATAGCTTCAGCAGCCATACATGCCCAGGCCATAACACCCCCGCCACCGTGTTTCACAGATGAGGTGGTATGCTGTCGGTCTTCGGCAGTTCCTTCTATCCTCCATACTTTGCTCCTGCCATCACTCTGATATAAGTTAATCTTCGTATCATCTGTCCACGTCCTTTCTCCAGAACTGTGGTTGCTCTTTTAAGTACATTTTCAGCCAGTCCCTGCAAACCTGTGTTAAAGAAGGAACTGCAGATGCTGGAAAATCGAGGGTACACAAAAAGCTGGAGAAAATCAGCGGGTGCAGCAGCATCTAAGGAGCGAAGGAGATAGGCGACGTTTCGGGCCGAAACCCTTCGTCAGACGGTCTGAAGTTTCTGAAGCACGCGCTGAGTTTCTCCAGCTTTTTGTGTACCCTGCAAACCTGTACTGTCTCTGCCTGCTTCAAATTCTCCACTATTGTCCCTGTACCCAAAAAGGCAAGGATTACTGGTCTTAATGTCTACAGGCCTGTCACACTGATCTCTGTAGTCATGAAGACCCTTGAAAGGCTTGTGCTGGCCTAGCTGAAAAATATCACAAACCCTCTTCTGGACCCTCTGCAGTTTGCATATCGGGCCAATAGATCTGTGGATGACGCATTCAACCTAGGCCTGCACTTCATCCTCCAGCACCTGGACTGCCAGGGGACCTATGCGAGGATTTTGTTTGTTGATTTTAGCTCTGCATTCAACACCATTGTGCCAGAGCTACTACACTCCAAACTTTCCAAGTTGACTGTGCCTGAACCCTCTGTTGGTGGATCACCAACTTCCTGACAGACAGGAAGCAGCATGTGAGGCTGGGAAAGCACATCTCGGACCCGCAAACATGGATCCTCATCTCAGATACTCAACATAGGAGCACCGCAAGGCTGCTATGTTGAGTATCTCTCTTCTACACTATTCTCTCTACACCAATGACTGCATCTCAATGACTCCTTTGTCAAGCCTCTCAAGTTTGTGGATGACACAACCCAGGATGATTGGACTGATCCAGGATGTAGACTTTTGGAGGAACAGTCATATCTGTGGAGTCTTTTAAGTTCCTGGGAACCATCATCTCCAAGGATCTTAAATGGGAGAGCCACCATCGACTTCACAGTCAAAAAGGCACACAGAGGATGTACTTCCTGCGGCAGTTGAGGAAGCACAATCTGCCACAGGCAACGATGGTCCAATTCTATACGGCCATCATAGAGTCTGTCCTCACCTTCTCCATTATGGTCTGGTTTGGCTCAGCCACCAAGCACGACATCCGGAGGCTGAAGCAAATCATCCGATCAGCTGAGAAGGTTATTGGCTGCAACCTTCCCTCCATTGACGAACTGTACACTGCAAGGGCCAGGAAGCGAGCGGGTAAGATCATCTCTAACTTCTCTCACCCTGGCCACAAAACTCTTTGAATCACTTCCCTCTGGAAGGCGACTCCGGACTGTCAAAGCTGCCACAGCCAGACATAAAAACACGAGTAGTAGCTCTACTCAATAACCAAAAATCTGTAGCCTCCTTTTGCTCTGATATTCTATTTAATTCATATGTTTAATCAATAATGTTTTATTATTAGTCTTTAATGTTTTATGTGTCATTCCTAACTGTCACTGAATGTCATGCTGTCACTTGTGGGCGGAGCACCAAGGCAAATTCCTTGTATGTGAATACTTGGCCAATAAACTTATTCATTCATTCCTTCATTCTTGGCAAACTGTAACCTGGCCATTCTATTTTTGCGGCTAATCAGTGGTTTGCATCCTCTGTTTTTCTGTTCATAAAGTCTTCTGCGGGATAGTCGTCATTGACAAATCCACACCTGATTCCTGAAGAATATTTCTGATCTGTCGGACAGGTGTTTGGGGATTTTGTCTTTATTATACGGAGAATTCTTCTGTCATCAGCTGTGGAGGTCTTCCTTGGCCTGCCAGTCTCTTTGCGATTAGTAAGCTCACCAGTGCTCTCTTTCTTCTTAATGATGTTCCAAACAGTTGATTTTGGTCCTCATGTTGATAAACAGCAATAACAGTTTCCAAAAGACATGGAAAGACTGGAGGAAAGACTAGGTGCTGAGAGCTCTCCTATACCTGCATTAAGGAGGCAATTAAATATACCTGAGCAATTACAAACACCTGTGAAGCCATGTGTCCCAAACATTATGGTGCCATGAAATGGGGGTACTATGTATAAACACAGCTGTAATTTCTACATGGTGAAACCGAAATGTATAATAATGGCCTTTATTAAAATATGACAATGTGCACTTTACCCACATGTGATTTTTTTTTATTACGACTCAAGTTGTGCAGTACACAGGCAAATAAATGATGGGCCTTTGTCCCAAACATTATGCAGGGCACTGCAGATAGATTAAAGTTTGCATCTTAAAACTGATTTGATCTGTAAATTATTTTCTTGTGCAGATGTGATGAATGCAGACTCTGCTACCATTTTGGTTGTCTCGATCCACCCCTGAAGAAGTCCCCAAAGCAGACAGGCTATGGCTGGATCTGTCAGGAGTGTGACTCCACGTCTTCAAAAGTAAGATTAAACGCATGCTACCTTAGAATTCACTTCAGTACACTCAAAGATAGTGTGTGAAAATTACCTGTCAGAAGTAATTTGGAAATCCAGCAGTCTTAGAATGCTTAAATATCTTTGTCAGTTCTGGAGGGAATCAAAAATGGTATAGAATTTCTTTCAGCCATTTAACATGGAATGGGTGATCTTAAAGTTAAAGTAAAAATACCCAATTATTTCCACCTTCAGGTTAGTTAGAAGAGTCCAATTCTGCATTGTTGATAAATTAGAAGGAAGTTTGAAACACAAACTTTACCAGTGGTCAACCTTTCAAAGTTTAACCTGAATTTCAGTTATTTCAGATAACAGAAAGTTAATTAGTTTCTTCCGTGTCATTCAATCTTTGTGTTAAAGGAATGTGCAGTGTTAAGCAAAATGTTCGAAGTGAGGAAGTAAATTTATTCTGTTCCAATGTAGATGTCATCAAAGTCTTCCTGCTGTGTCAGCTTTCTAACACGTATGAATTCTGTAACTTGGCCTTGCTCTGCTGGGCAGGTTATTAAAACTCAAGGCCTTCACAGGATATAAGTGGAAAAGCAATTGAAAAAACTGCAGATGCTGGAAATCTGAAATAAAAGCAAAGGATTCTGGAAAATGTAGCAAGTTGGCAGCACCAATAGAGAAAGATAGCGTTACAGATTGATCATCTTTCGTCAGAACAATGAAAAGTACAAATCAAACGTGTATTACAGAGAATGGTTGAGTTTGACCAGATCAAAAAGAAATGTTAATGAAAGGGTTAATTGAACAGCATAGGTGGTGGTGTCAGATGAGAGAAGGTGGTAATAATTTGTTAATAGTAGCTGATCTGGCAGGAGGAGTTGTAAATAAACTTTTAAAATACGTGGATTGTGAGAGACAAAATATTGCAAATGCTGGAAATGTAAAATAAAGCACAGTGCTGTAAGCACTCAACATATGTAGGGAAAGACAAATGTACTTAACATTGCAGGTTGATAATCTGCCATCAGACCTGGCCTGTTCCGATCCAAACTGATTATCTGAAATTCTAAGGGCTGCAACTGTCAGAAGAACTGCTATGTGCAGCAGTCAACCAATCTGAGTATAGTTTCTGCAATAAATTATACGGAGAACGTACTGTGAGCACTGAATGCAGTGCACCAATTAGAAGATGTGCAAGAGAATCATCGTTTCACTTGGAGAAATCACTGCAACCAGCGAGCAGTCCTGAACTACTGTCGGTCTACCTTTGATTGGATTTTACTGGCTTTACCTTGAACTAAACTTTATTCCCTTATCATGTGTCTGTACACTGTGAATGGCTCGATTATAATCATGTACTGTCTTTCCACTGACTGCTTAGCACGCACCAAAAGCTTTTCACTGTACCTCGGTACACGTAACAATAAACTAAACTGAAACTGAATCTGTCGATGATGGGAAGGGAGACAGAAAAGTGAAATGGTGCATTCCCTTCACTTTCGTAGAAAATTGTGATGAATTGTGATCCTTTCAATGTTGTGGATGGAAGAGTGGGCAAGGAGTTGCAGGAGGCACAATCTCGTGAACTGCTGAAAGGGGCGAAATAAAGTTAAACTTCAGGGTGGTATCACACTGAAAGTGGCTGAAATTATAAATTATGATCAGTAATTCCGGAGACTTGAAGTGGAAGATGAGGTCAAGGAAATCGAACGCCCTGCTCTAGGTGGCATAGAGAGGTTAAGAATCGTGCAGGAGATGGCGCAGAAGTCAAGTCTGATGGAGCGGGGAAACCACAATTGTGGAAAAAGGAAAACATCTTGGTTACACTAGTGTGGAAAGTGTTACTAATGGAACATATATTATGTAGCCAAAAGCTGCAGGATGGAGAGGAATCCTTTCAGAAAGCGGCATAGAATGGAACAAGGAAATAAGCGATTTTATCACCATGTAAATGCCAACCAATAGGCACCCATCTGTTTGTGTCTACATGTAGTCGGACTAGCCTGGGGGCATATGAGCTTGTAATGGATATTGCCCCTTCAGCTATATCCTGAAATAGAGCCAGAAAGGCTTCAATACATCCAAAGAGAAGGTAAGGTACTGTTCTTCAAGCTTGCATTGGGCCTTGTTAAAACTGCAGAACCAGTAGGCAGAACCATAGGTAGGAGTGGGATTGAGATTGAAGGTTAAATTGACAGAGTGTAAACTGACTGGAAATGGTAATGACATTTAAGTTCTGATCATAAATCTTAGGACAGAATTAGGCCATTTGGCCCATCACCCATTCAACCATGGGTGATCTACAGTGCCCTCCATAATGTGTGGGACAAAGACCCATCAATTATTTATTTGCCTCTGTGCTCCACAATTTGAGATTTGTAATAGAAAAAAACACATGTGGTTAAAGTGCACTTTGTCAGATTTTAATAAAGGCCATTATTATACATTTTGGTTTAGCCATGTAGAAATTACAGCAGTGTTTATACATAGTCTCCCCCCCCCCCCATTTCAGTGAACTATAATGTTTGAGACACAGCAATGTCGTGTAAATGAAAGTAGTCATGTTTAGTATTTTACTTCGGAGTCACGTGAGCGACATATCGTCGACCGCATGCGAAGCGACAGGCAGGGAGGAGGCTCACTCCTCCACCGCAACGGACCTGCAGGTAAGGTTTTTCTTTTAGGGACTCTGTGGGACAGAGTACCCCACCAACGGGCCACCTCAAGAGACTGACTGCGGACCGCGGACCGCGGGCAGTCAGCAACGGCAGAACTCACCTCGGAAGTTGGGCAGCCGTTGACCTGGCAGGGTCCGGGCTCACAGACCCACCATTCGCAGGAGCTTAACACCGCAGCCCGCAGGAACACCGTGGACTGGCGGCTTCAATACACAGGGATGTCGGGCAGCCCGTTGACCTGGCAGGCTCCAGGGCTCACAGACTCGCCGTTCGCGGGTAGCGACGGCAGATGGGCAGCCCGACTTAAACACCGCAGCCCGCAGGATCACCGCGGACTGACGGCAACGCTACCCGGAAGTCGGGTCCTCAGAGACAGAGTCGGGGCTCACAGACTAGCCATTGGGGCAGTCTATATTCCCCCATGAGCAGGTGGGGAGCACTACCTCCAACATGGCACACTCCAGCAGGAGTGTGGTCACCATGGGTCTCCGAGCAGACCCATGGCAATACCCTTTACAGGGCTGCCAAATGCTCACCCTCTTCGCAGGGGAGCATAAGGAGTCAGGCGTAGGATGACTCTGAAGGAGGGAATCGCATTACGCAACGTCTGGTTGGGGGGGGGGGGGGGGGGGGGGGGGCAGCGCTGCTCCACCAGGGGCCAAACCTGACGGAAATATGACCAAAAGGTAAGTTATACTAAGTTGGTTGGGTTTCTGTATTGTTTAAATCCCTTACAGAAACTTCGTAATGCAGAAAAGGATCAAAAAGACGCTGCTTCAAGCATGCCATTGAAGACCGCTGGACTTCGGAGCGAGATCGGCGGGCAACATTCCCGAAGCTGACCATTGATTTCCGGCAGCACCCTTGGGGGGTGTTTGCTAGTCTGGGAGGATTTAAACCAATGTGGCAGGGGGATGGGTACAAGAGCAGAGAGGCAGGTGGGTGTAAAATGAGGGTAGAAGCAATAGGTAGCAAGTGAAAAGTAAAAGTGGCAGGCAGACAAAACCAGGGCAAAAATCAAAAATGGCCACTTTTCAACATAATTGTATAAGGGGTAAGAGTGTTGTAAAAACAAGCCTGAAGGCTTTGTGCCTCAATGCAAGGAGTATTCGTAATAAGGTGGATGAGTTGAACGTGCAGATAACTATTAATGATTATGATATAGTTGGGATCACGGAGACATGGCTCCAGGGTGACGTAGGCTGGGAGCTGAACATCCAGGGATATTCAATATTCAGGAGGGATAGAGAGAAAGGAAAAGGAGGTGGAGTAGCGTTGCTGGTTAGAGAGGAGATTAACGCAATGGAAAGGAAGGACATTAGCTTGGAGGATGTGGAATCGGTATGGGTAGAGCTGCAAAACACTAAGGGGCAGAAAACGTTGGTGGGTGTTGTGTACAGGCCACCTAACAGTAGGAGTGAAGTTGGGGATGGTATCAAACAGGAAATTAGAAATGCGTGCAACAAAGGTAAAACAGTTATTATGGGTGACTTCAATCTAAATATAGATTGGGTGAATCAAATTGGCAGGGGTGCTGATGAAGAGGATTTCTTCGAATGTATGCGGGATAGTTTTCTAAATCAACATATAGAGGAACCAACGAGAGAGCAGGCTATTTTAGACTGGGTTTTGAGTAGTGAGGAAGGGATAGTTAGCAGTCTTGTTGTACGTGCCCCTTTGGGCAAGAGTGACCATAATATGATTGAGTTCTTCATTAGGATGGAGAGTGACATTGCTAATTCAGAAACAGTGGTTCTGAACTAAAAGAAAGGTAACTTTGAGGGTATGAGACGTGAATTGGCCAAGATTGACTGGCAAAGGGTTGACGGTGGATATGCAATGGAAGACATTTAAAGACTGCATGGATGAACTACAAAAATTGTTCATCCCAGTTTGGCAAAAGAATAAATCGGGGACGGTAGTGCATCCATGGATAACAAGGGAAATCAGAGATAGTATCAAAGCAAAGGATGATGCGTACAAAGTAGCCAGAAAAAGCAGCATACCAGAGGACTGGGAGAAATTCAGAGACCAGCAGAGGAGGACAAAGGGCTTAATTAGGAAAGGAAAAATAGATTATGAAAGTCAATTGGCAGGGAACATAAAAACTGACTGCAAAGGTTTTTATAGATATGTGAAGAGAAAGAGATTAGTTAAAACAAATGTAGGTCCCTTGCAGTCAGAAACAGGTGAGTTGATCATGGGGAACAAGGATATTGCAGACCAATTGAATAACTACCTTGGTTCCTTTCAATTCACTTCCTTATGTCTTCACTAAGGAAGACATAAATAATCTGCCGAAAATAGCAGGGGACCACGGGTCAAAGGAGGAATTGAGTGAAACCAGGTTAGTCGGGAAGTGGTGTTGGGTAAATTGAATGGATTAAAGGCCGATAAATCCCCAGGGCCAGATAGGCTGCATCCCAGAGTATTTAAGGAAGTAGCTCCGGAAATAGTGGATGCATTAGTGATAATCTTTCAAAACTCTTTAGATTCTGGAGTAGTTCCTGAGGATTGGCGGGTAGCAAACGTAACCCCTCTTTTTAAGAAGGGAGGGAGAGAGAAAACGGGGAATTACAGACCAGTTAGTCTAACATCGGTAGTGGGGAAACTGCTAGAGTCAGTTATTAAAGATGGTATAGCAGCACATTTGGAAAGTGGTGAAATCATTAGACAAAATCAGCATGGATTTACGAAAGGTAAATCATGTCTAACAAATCTTGTGGAATTTTTCGAGGATGTAACTAGTAGCGTGGATAAGGGAGAACCAGTGGATGTGTTGTATCTGGACTTCCAGAAGGCTTTCGACAAGGTCCCACATAAGAGATTAGTATACAAACTTAAAGCATACGGCATTGGGGGTTCAGTATTGATGTGGATAGAAAACTGGCTGGCAAACAGGAAGCAAAGTGTAGGAGTAAACGTGTCCTTTTCCCAATGGCAGGCAGTGACTAGTGGGGTACCGCAAGGCTCAGTGCTGGGACCCCAGCTATTTGCAATATATATTAATGATCTGGATGAGGGAATTGAAGGCAATATCTCCAACTTTGCGGATGACACTAAGATGGGGGGCAGTGTTAGCTGTGAGGAGGATGCTAGGAGACTGCAAAGTGACTTGGATAGGCTGGGTGAGTGGGCAAATGTTTGGCAGATGCAATATAATGTGGATAAATGTGAGGTTATCCACTTTGGTGGCAAAAACAGGAAAGCAGACTATTACCTAAATGGTGGCCGATTAGGAAAAGGGGAGATGCAGCGAGACCTGGGTGTCATGGTACACCAGTCAATGAAAGTAGGCATGCAGGTGCAGCAGGCAGTGAAGAAAGCAAATGATATGTTAGCTTTCATAGCAAAAGGATTTGAGTATAGGAGCAGGGAGGTTCTACTTCAGTTGTACAGGGTCTTGGTGAGACCACACCTGGAGTATTGCGTACAGTTTTGGTCTCCAAATCTGAGGAAGGAATTATTGCGATAGAGGGAGTGCAGAGAAGGTTCACCAGACTGATTCCTGGGATGTCAGGACTGTCTTATGAAAAAAGACTGGATCGACTCGGTTTATACTCTATAGAATTTAGGAGATTGAGAAGCGATCTTATAGAAAGTTACAAAATTCTTACGGTGTTCGACAGGCTAGATGCAGGTAGATTGTTCCCGATGTTGGGGAAGTCCAGGACAAGGGGTCACAGCTTAAGCGTAAGGGGGAAATCCTTTAAGACCGAGATGAGAAAGACTTTTTTCGCACAGAGAGTAGTGGGTCTCTGGAACTCTCTGCCACAGAGGGTAGTTGAGGCCAGTTCATTGGCTATTTTTAATAGGGAGCTAGATGTGGCCCTTGTGGCTAAGGGGATCAGAGGGTATGGAGAGAAGGCAGGTACGGGATACTGAGTTGGATGATCAGCCATGATCATATTGAATGGCGGTGCAGGCTCGATGGGCTGAATGGCCTACTCCTGCACCTAATTTCTATGTTTCTATATCCCATTGATGTACACCTCTGTCTAGCCACTTATCTCCGACATTATATTAATGACACACAAAATATAAGGAGAATGGAAACAGGTCTATTCATCAGTTTTTAAAGCCCATATCACATGGTAACTGTGCAGACAATTTCCAGGTGGCTCAGGGTGGTGTTGGATGCAGCAGGGGTAGACACTGATATTCAAATCTCATTCTACCAGGGCTGCGTCCACATCAGCGGCGAGGACCATGGAGGTACGCATGGACCATGTCCTCGCAGCAACGGGCTTGGCCAACGGAGACGCATCTCAACGGTTTTATAACAAACCTGTGGCCACTCCTGCGACATTTGCAGATACTGTTTTAAGTTCTGTTCCCTGAACGGTTCCTGAACTCAGGGATTTTTTGTTTGTATTAATGAATACATTATTGTTTTTCTGCTCTGTTACAAGTCTGAAATACGTTAACACACTTCCTCCATCAGTTATTACGGCAGTGTGTGAGCATGGACGTGGTCCAGGGCATGAAATCACAGAGCTTTGAAATCTTCACGAAGTCACTCACATGACTCCGAAGTAAAATAGTAAGATTAAACGAGAACTTACCAGTTTGAAGTTTGATCCTTATTTTATGAGGAGTTACGATGAGGGATTTCGTGCCCTCCGCTCCCAACCCTCTATCATAAGGTCAACTGGTATATGGTTTCTCTTAATCTTACTATCTCCAGTCAGTTCTGCTATCTGTGATTTCACACTGCTGCTTTGAAGAATGTTGCGCATGCGTGCTGGTGGGGTCTTCACGAAATCCCTCATCGTAACTCCTCATAAAATAAGGATCAAACTTCAAACTGGTAAGTTCTCGTTTAATCTTACTATTTTGTTGCATATCCTTTGCATGTAATGACTGCTTGAAGTCTTGTTTTGGGGGCTAGTTTCCTTCAGTTTTCTCTTCAGCATATAAAAGTCATGCCTAATTGGGTTCAGATTGGGTGAATGATTTGGCCACTCAGGAATTGACCATTTTTAAGCTTTGAAAAACTCCTTTGTTGCTTTTGTTTGGGATAATTGTCTTGCTGTAGAATGAACTACAGCAATTAGGAGTAAAATTAGGAGTAAAATTAATGAAGTCAGATGCTTGTTGATCTTGGTCCCTTTAACAGTCATTGCATTACAGGAAAAATGTGGAGGCATTGGAAGGAATGCAGAAGTGCTTTTACCAGGATGCTGCTTGGATTAGAGATTAGCTATAAGGATTGATAAACTTGGAAGTATTGTAAGCTGAGTGACAACCTGATAGAAGAATATTCTGACAGTTAAAAGGTTTGGAAGGATGTATGAGCCAGGCACATGAAAGTCGGACTAGCTCAGTTAGACAATTTAGTCAGCATAAACAAAGTGGGCTGAGAGAGAAACACTGCTTCTGTGCTGTATAACTATGTGACTCGAGCTCTATGACTCTATATAACATTATGAGCATCATAAACACTAGTTTAGTTTAGTTATACAGCATGGAAACAGGCTCTTTGGCCCACCGAGGTCACGCTGACCATCGATCTCTATTCACACCAGTTCTCTGTTGTCCCACTATCTTATCCACTCTCTCCCTACACAAGGGAAATTTACAGAGGTCAATTAACGTACAAACCTGAATTTCACAGGGAGAATGTGCAAACTCCACACGGCTAGCACCCGGGGTCAGGATCGAACCGGGGTCTCCGGCACTGTGAGGCAGCGGCTCTACCAGCTGCGCCACTGTGCCGCCATAGCTAAGGTTATATATTTAAGTTTTTTTTACATGGAGGGTGATGGGTGCTTGGAACATGCCACCAGGGGAAGTGGTAGAAGCAGATATGAAAGCAACATTGAAGAGGCATTTAGACAGACATGTGAACAGGTAGGGAATTAAGGGTTATAGATCACATGCCGGCAAATATGCAGTTTAAATAGTCTTCATGGTCAGCACATTATGGGCAAAAGGCTCTGTTCCTGGGTGCTGTGCTCTTCTATGTTCTATGAGCACATAGTATATAAGTAGAGATCTCATGCCTGTACTGTATAAGGATTGCAACACAAAGTGCCGGAGTAATTCACAGGTCGGGCAGCATCTCTGAAAGATAGGGTAGGTGACATAGAGTCAGAAGAAGACTCTCGACCCGAAACGTCACCCATTCCTTCTCTCCAGAGATGCTGCCTGTCCCGTTGAGTTACTCCAGCATTTCGTGTCTATCTTCGGATAGGTGATTATTTGGGCCGGGGCCCTTCTTCAGAAATGATGCCCATCCATTTCTTCCAGGGATGCCAGCTGGCCCGCTGAATTACTCCTATGCTATGTGTTTTTCTTTTTGTTAACCGGTCGTTCCTTCGGTTTGTATAAGGACTAGTTAGGTCATGGCAGCCAGAGTCCTGTGTACAATTCTGGTCACCACCCTACAGGAAAGATGTGAGAGCATAAGAGATGGTACACGGAAAATTTACAAGTATGGTGTTAGGGCTGCAAATTTATAGTTATAACCATATAATAACCATATAACAATTACAGCACGGAGACAGGCCCTCTCAGTTTTCCTCCCCCCATCTACCTGCACTCAGACCATACCCCTCCATTCCCTTCACGTCCATATACCTATCCATTACTTTTAAATGTTAAAATCGATCCTGCCTCCACCACCTCTGCTGGAAGTAGCCACCAGAGTAAAGAAGTTCCCCCTCACGTTACCCCTAAACTTCTGTCCCTTAATTCTCATGTCATGCCCTCTTGTTTGAATCTTTCCTACCCTCAATGGGAAAAGCTTATCCACGTCAACTCCCTTATCCACGTCTATCCCTTTCATCATTTTAAAGACCTCAATCAAGTCCCCCCTTAACCTTCTGCGCTCCAAAGAATAAAGACCTAACTTGTTCAACCTTTCTCTGTAACATAGTTGCTGGAACCCTGGCAACATTCTAGTAAATCTCCTCTGTACTCTCTCTATTTTGTTGACATCCTTCCTATAACTAGGCGACCAAAATTGTACACCATACTCCAGAATTGGTCTTACCAATGCCTTGTACAATTTTAACATTACTTCCCTACTCCTATATTCAATGCTCTGATTTATAAAGGCCAGCACACCAAAGGCTTTCTTTATGAGAAGAGATTGATGGGCTCAGGGTGAGCAAAGGAGAAATGCGGAGGTAATGCAGCCGAGGTATGTAGTAATAAGTGGGCCCTAACTGTCTATTCAAAGAAATAGATTAAACAACCTATCTTTTTGGTGACATTGGAAAAGGCAGATGGAACTTACTATTACCATTTTATTCAAGAGCATCAATGAAGGTAATGTTGCACTTCCCTACTTTCAGTCTAATAATATCAACCTATTTTTATTTAAATCTATGGGTGGAATTTAAATCCACAATCTTTTATCTTTAGCTATAATGATCCCATTGTATCCAGGCTTGACATCAAGCACCAACAACATCTTGGCTCTAAAGGACGTTCTGTTTGATATATAGTGGCTGTCTTTGTGTCCTGTCTTTTGCTTCATGGGACAATTCTGTGGTAAATCTGTGAGAATCTGAAGCATTCTCTCCTCTTGCCCATCATAGTTAATTCTGCAGAGCAGGACTGTGATGGGCCAGATCAAACTGCATTGTCCCCCATCTACCCTCAAATGTTCAGTGCATCTTTGACATCTGAATATAATAGTGTAGATGTCAGTGCTTTGCTGAAGGTCAGACACCCTGAGTTCAGTGGCCAGCTTCAGATCATAGTTAGCAGAGGGTCAGGTGCATTTGACATTCAGTTCCCTAGTTTACATCAGCCATGGCTGGCATACAAGCAGCAGTCCCTTTCATTTGAGTATAGTTCTTGACCTTCTTTAAAATACTAGGTTCTGATGAAGCTTTGTTCCTCTTTATTTCACTTTATATTGCAGAGGTTAAACATTTTTAAATACATTATTATTTGCAATTATTTACATCCATTCAAACTCTATTAAAATGTTCCTGAATGTCCCAGAAGCCTTTTTGATGGCCAGTTCAACAGGTAATGCATCAGTGAATGCTGTTTTAGGAATAGAATGCAAGCTAATTGTGGATGGCAAAGAGGATCAAATGTGTACAATAATCAGCAGCACCACTTATTTACTTTGTCAAATGTTCTTTTGACACAGCATTCAGCGCTTTTTTTCCCCTTTTTAAACCAATATTCTCAAGGTCACATTTTTTACCTCAGTATATTTTGTTTTGAAAATGAATAGGCTTAGATTGGCACATTAAGCAAAAGGTGTTTATGATGTTTGATGTATGATGTTCATACATTTTCTGGAATTGTTAGTATTATTTACAAAAATAAAGGCAATTCATAGTGTTATGATCTCAGAAAGGGAAAGTTGAGATGAAGAACGTTCCCCAAAGTCTCTTTCATTCAATCTCCTTCATGTCTTTCATTCAGTTTCCTGCACTTCAGAGCCTGGTTATGCAATCCAAGGCCATGGGAACTCAACTATGATAACCCTGGAAAAATGAAAATCATTCGTCTTGGGTCAGATGAGGCAGTTTTTTTTTTTTTGCAAGTTAAAAAAAAACTCAACAATGTTTGCTGGGTGGCAATGTGTGCGACATATCCAGAGAAGAGTGTTGGTAAGCCATAAGCTATCAAAGATTTGATGGCAACATTGATCTGGGCAGACACAAAGGGAGCAGCCCAGGGACAAAGCATACCCTGGAGTGTTGAATCCTTTGGGCTTGGCTATCTAACCAATTTTCTGGTTTGGTTGGATTGGGTAGCAAAAATGATGAGCTCAGGTTAGATTTAGTTTGATCACACTAAGCTGAGGTTCGGATCAGATTTTAACTTTATTACCAAAGCAGACCTCTACCACAATCTTTCCGTTTTTAATGTACTGCTTTGGCTCTTATCTTTTGAGCTTCAGTTTTTATTTGGAGTAAAACATTTTCAAGAATCTTAATAAGCTCCATGAGAAAGCTGTTTGGACTGTTTTGCTATTTAATAACGATTTCTGATGAACCTTCTGGTGATTATAGCATTTACAAATCATTGCATGAAAAGCTTGCTCCCAGTTGTTTATTTAATAAGTATTGTCTGCGTGATTGTTGCCAGCTTCTCACAGCTTGATGCTTGAATTTGATTTTAAAGATAGTAATTGTTTGTTTGGATTAACAGTGCACTAAGTATAAAGTCTGATGGCACAAGTGATTGCAGATGGTGGGATCTGGACCAAAACAAAGGAGGGCTGCTGGAGGAACTGTCCAATGGAGGGAAATGGACTCTCTGTATTTCGGGTCAAGACCCTCCTTCATCCCAGATGAAGGGTCTCGACCTGCTACTTATGAGCAGTGCACATAGTATTTATGGCTAATAGGGTTAAGTTGTTGTTTCACATTTCTTCTGCCATGATACAAAACCTGTGTATCTTAGAATTGTGTGAGCAATGTCATTCTATTTAGTTGGCACTTTCAGTTTAAGGAACTCAGTAAGTAGTTTTAGGACGATTTGAAAGAATATGACAAGTGACATTAGAACAGGTCACTGATATCATCTCCTTGGCCCTACACTCATCCCTGGAGCAGTTCAGAAAAAAAGAAAAATAGGCTCCTATTCATCAACATAACTCTGCTTTCAATACCATTATCCCAGCAGGCTGGAGTTAAGATGTGCCATAACCAGCCTCTTGAAGCACTCCATGATGGTGAATGTCAAGGCCACTGGACAGTAGTTATTAGCTTTGAGATCCTGCTTTTCTTTGGCACCGGGATGTTAGAGGTCTTCTTGAAGATGGTCTGTACCTCAGAACGGAGTAGGGAGAGATTACAGATGTCCGTGAATACTCGCACGGGTTGGTCCGCACAGGGCCTAAGGACAAAGCCCAGCACTTCATCCGGACTAGAAATTGTATCATTCTGTAGCACCAAGTAAGATTGGGCAGTTAATAACTATTGAATTCTTGCACCCATAAGCATCAGCTTAGGTTATTGTTCTTTTCAATCAGAAAACAATGTTACTTCATATGCTACCCAGAAGATTCACATGATAATTTTGATTTCCTTCCTAATTTTCAAAAATGAATTTAAAAAATGCTTTTTCATGTCATTTCCAGAGCATTGCTACATAGAAATGTTGTGTCATAATTTAGCCTTCGCTAGCTACTTGATGTAACAATTTATGATTTTGGTATTAGAATGACTTAACTTTATGAGCACTGCAAGTAGTATACATATTGACCTGAGACAGAGTTAGTATAATTAAGTTAGTTAATTATCTCACTCTGGTGAGTTTACTGGTGAAAGGAAATTAAAGACAAAGATCATTACTCAGTCATTTATACTTCAGAGTTTGCAGAGATAAAAGATCATTATTCAAGTGAAGAAGAATTGCATTTTATTTTCCACATGGGATATCCTACTTGTTTTCCTTTCCATTCCCTGCTGTCTACTAGATGAAGACATTATTTTAAACAAAAGTGCAACCAAAAAGTAATGGGCATGCATTACTACATTTCCAAATAGTCTTTTATCACATTTCGTTCTTTGTGCAATGGCTTTTTAAATGAAATGTCCTTAATTGAGTAGTGAAAGCATTTTCCATTAACACTTCCTGCACCATGGAGAAAAAATAATTGGATTAAATTAAGTTGTTGGAAAGTGAGATTACATAACGAAGGATGAAAAGTCGGTGACATTTTCAAAGTCACTTTTAAGGCTCATTTGTTAAATGAAGGTTATTCAGTAGTGATTAATAATGTGGTAAAAAAGGTATATGTTTCCCCTCAAAGTTTAAAGGTTATCAAAGTATGTAGCCTACATTTAATAAAAACAGACTTATTTAGAGTAATGCCTCAATGAAACCTATAGAAGATGTCAAACTGCATAAACTGTTTTTGGGTTATCATTTATGATATTTCTTAGCTAAGAAGTTAATGACAACATTTGAACAAATTTAATGTGCTGTTTTTTATTAATAGGTAAATCTTCTACCAATTTGGACAGAGGGATAGACATAAGAAACTGCAGATACTGGTTTACAAAAAAAGACATAAAGTGCTGAAGTAATTCTGCAGGGCAGGCAGCATCTCTGGAGAATATGGATAGATGACATTTTGAGTTGTGACCCTTCTCCAGTCAGAAGAAGGGTCCCGACCCAAAATGTTGCCTATATAAAGTTATTCAAGCGCTTCGTATCTTATTTTTTTAAACAAAGGGATACTCTCTATTTCTTCTGTCAATTATCAGCTTGACAATGAGTAACATCTTAGTTACCTTTCCGTCCTCAAATTAATTGCCCTTTCATTAAAATTATCACATTGTTAAAATGTTATGTGGAGATGAAAGCTTATTTCATGAATTGTGTGGAGTCAACTTTCCACATTCAATGTAAGGAGCATACAATTTTTGGTGCACAGTTGAAACTGGGAATAATGACAGGTTATTGGGTACCAAAAACAAAGGTCTTCTTGAACACTTTGTGCAAAATGGTATTTGGATCCAGCTTCCCAACGACCTGTTTCAAATCTGTATCATAGAATCTTGTATCTAAAATCATAAACATTTAGTCATTAAAATCCAATACAGAATTTCCAACATTAAAGATAAGCACAGGCAAATTGTACTCATTTGTACAATATCAGATTAATTTAATTTCAGGAAAAATTAATTCACATGATTCTTCCAGGGCTGTGACACTTCTCAGTTGACCATATCTTCAAATTTGTTTCATTAAGGTATTTGGTTGATGGCAAGACCCTTAAACACCATTGATGTGCAGAGATTATCTTGAGGTCTAGGTCCATAGCTCCTTGAAAGTGACAACACAAGTAGGTAGAGTGGTAAAGAACATGTATGGTATGCTCACCTTCGTTGGTCTGAGCATTGAGTATAAGAGTCAGGAAGCCATGATGTAGTTCCATGCAACTTTGATTAGGATACATTTGGAGTAGTGTGTGTGGCTTGGTCGCCCAATTATAGTAATGATGTGGAAACTTTGAAAAGGGTACAGAAGAGATTGACCATAATGTTGCTTGGATTAGGGTTTATTTTGGCTACAAGGAGAGATTGGACAAACATGAGTTGTTTTATCTAGCATGTTGGAGAGTGAGGGATGATCTGATAGAAGTGTGTACAATTATGAAAGGCATAAACCTAGACCAAATCTAATAGCTCAAAACTGGACATCTATAAAATGCTGTGAATCACCAACATAATAGGAATATATTCCTATTCCTGAATCTGGAATGATTTGCCACAGAAGGCTGTAGAGACCAAGTTAGTGGATATTTCTAAGGCAGAGAGATAGATTCTTGATTAGTACAGGTGTCAGAGGGGAGAAGGCAGGAGAGTGGGATTAGAAGAGAGAGATAGATCAGCCATAATTGAATGGCGGAGTAGACTTCATGGGCCGAATGACCAAATTCTACTCCTGTTCCTTATGACCTTATTAATGTACAGCACCACGCATACATCCTCATGATTTTTAATATCCATTATTTTATCAATACAGTAATTCCAGGTGATCAACCCTAATTTACTGAGAGTTGCAAAAGGATATGCCAAAAAGTAAAGCAATCCCACAGATCAGATCTGATCAAAGCTGAAAGGATCAAAGTTTAAAGGAAATACGCATGGCAAGATATTTTTTTACAGTGGGAGGGCTTTTTCCTGTGCTGTACTGTTCTATGTTCAAAGCTTTGGACTTTTAGTTTAGTTTAATTTATTTTAGAGATCTGGTAAATCAAGCAAATCAGGTTGCGAATCTTAAAAAGATATTAAAAAGCTAATGAGACAATGTGGCTTTAAGAATAACCTTGGAAATTGGCGGTTCCCAGTGTGCGATTGCTAAAAATAATGTTTAAACCTCCATAGTCTTGCTCAGCTGTCAGCTGCAAGTAAATAATTTGCCTTGACTTTTGCATTGAAGCATTGACTAAAACCAGGACTAATCTAATCCGACTACTTGCCAACCATTCCTCCCAAACTTAATATTCAGAGTGATGGAAAATGTAATTGACAATGCTCTTAAGTGGCAATTGCTTTCTGATTTCAACTCACCAACACTCTGCCCTGGTTTTGCTAGAACCACCTGGCTCCAGAGCCTCATCACACCCTCCAAAGAGTTGAATTCCAAAGGGAAGTAGCAGAGAATACCCCTGATTCCAAGCCATTTGACCAAATGTAATGACAAAAATTAAAATTAATGGGCAGGAGTAAAACACTCCAAAGTCCAATTATACATTGGAAGATTGTTGTCTTTGTTGGAGGTCAGTCATCCCATTGGATCACCATTTCCAGAGTTCCTCAGGGCAGTGTCCTAAGGCGAGTGCTTTATCACTGACCTTCCACATGGTTTACTTTCATTTGCTTCTATTCAAAATATTTACTATCTGCAAATAGCAACATTCCGGCATGGATACAAATGGACAAAATACAAATAATATTTGAGCTTTGAAAGTATCAAAGACCATTCCAAATGAGCCTAACCACCCATTCTCGAAACTCACATAGTTAGTTTAGGATCAAGAAAAGTCATGAAGATGGTGGAACCCAAATTGTCCTGGGGCACTCCTGCAGCCATGTTCTGGGAGATATTTTTGTTAATAGGATGACAAGTTATGAAAAAATCACGGCCTATAAAAGGTTACCAACAGATTAAGTGAGTGAGCAGTTACATAACAAGGGAATGTAATATGAGGAAATATGGTTATCCTCTTTTGTAGGAAAAGTATGTTGTTGAAATGGAGACAGGCTAAAGAATAGTGCTTCTTCTTCTTTCGTGTGGCGTGCACAGCCTAAAGTTGTTGGACAACTTGTTCTATTTGATCTTCCGTTTGTGCACGTCGAGTTGATTGCATTAGTCGAAGCAGGGCGGACCTCGTGAAGGTTGCAATCTTCCACCCCAAGAATAGTGCTGAATAGTGTTGATGTTCGTGTATCTGAAATATTGAAAGCCAAAATGCAGGTTGAATGAGTATTTATTTTTAATGAATGTTTCCCTTTCCTGCAACATTGATGGATAACAATGGTAATAAAGTATTTTTACATCTATTTTGATTTATGCTGAGACCACAGCAAGAGTATAGCATAGAATTTTGGTTTCTTTATCCAGGTGTAGTTTTGTGAGGAATAGTGGAATATGTTGAGCTTACCCTCATTGGAATTTAGGAGATTGGAAGGTGATCTTTTTTGAAACTGATACCAAAAGGGGGTGACATTGCAGAGACTAATGTATGGAAATGTACAACTGGGGGACATCGTTTTTAGAATAAGGAGACCCCATTTAAAAAAAAGTTTCTTCTCTGTGTCTTGAATCTTAAGATTTCTATTTCTATTAAACCAATGATCTTATTAAAAACAGAAATGGACTGAATTATTTTGGCGAATTGCAATTTGAAGGTTATAAAGAAAAACAGTAAAATTGTATTTGTGACCATGATCAAGTAAGCCATTATCTTTCTAAGTGACAGAGAAGGCACAAGGGTACTTGGCCAACTTCTACTTTTATTTTTGCGTCATTTATAAAACGATGACCTTTATGGAAAGGCTAACATTTCTTGCTCTTCCCAGCTTGTCCTCAAAGTTGTAGTGAGCCATCTTCCTGAACCAAGGGGTACACAAAAGGCTGGAGAAACTCAGCGGGTGCAGCAGCATCTAAGGAGCGAAGGAGATAGGCGACGTAAGCTGTTTGTGGTGTGAAAATGAGAAGCTAGTGCGACTAGGGTGGGGGAGGGAGATAGAGGGAATGCCAGGGCCCGAGGGCTGAGGGAGAGGTGGGAAGGGGAGGAGACAGCAAGGGTTAACAGAATTGGCTGAGGGAGAGGTGTAGTCTGTCTCTTGAAACTACTTCTACAATGTTGGCAGGTTTGGGGTAGTTTCTATCTGCTGAAGTCGCTGTCATGTGGCCAATCAGCACCTATTATCTTGTTGGAAAATGTTCAAAAGATCTAGCAACCAATGTAGCATTGTTGTATCCAATTAAAAATGTTAAAGACTTAAGAACTAAGTACGTAGATAGATTAAACCCCCGATGACCAACTCCACTTTCTCTTCATCCAGAAGGTCCTTTAATTACTTGTGAAAAGACTGACAACAAGATTATCAAGCAAGTATTCACAACAAAGTATAGGCTTAACAATGCTACATTGGTCTGAAGAAGGGTCTCGACCCGAAACGTCGCCTATCTCCTTCGCTCCTTAGATGCTGCTGCACCCGCTGAGTTTCTCCAGCTTTTTGTGTAACCCCCCATAGGCTTAACAAAGTCAGTTGCATTAGAAATAAAGTCAGATAAAGCATTTGTGTATTGTTTCATTATAGCAGTACAAATAAAGCTTCTCCTGGCTGCCTAAATTGTAATTACACCTATTACACTGCAACCAGAAAATTTCTGTCATAATCTCGTTCTGATTCATATTAATGTATTTTCATCCTTTCAACTGACACCAAAATGTACCTGAATTCACTGTTCCCACTTGAAAGCTACACTGGCAAGGTGCATGAGTTGGAGGATAGGGGTTGTAACGTTGAAGCCCTAGCAGTTGCCAACTGGACTAGGGAATTGTGAAATTACCCATGTAAAATATGTTAATCTCCTCGATTCACTGCCTGCGAAATGTTTATAACATTTAAGCTCGAGGTAGTGAACTTTGAGCTATTTGTAATTTAAATAGTTATATGTTAAAATTTGAGTTCCTTTGGTCAGCACTTCCAGTGATTTCACTGCCAATTTCTGTTGATTTAAATTATTAAGTATGTTGTATAATATTAAATTTGCTCAGTTTGCAGTAGTTAACGCCTATTCGGTTAAAGGAGATTTTGTATTGATTCTAGGGATGCCTACATTTTGGTTTAGGAATTATGTGAAAGACACAGGCTTTTAGATTTTGAGATTCAAATTTAAGGGAATAAGTGGAGAGGTTTTACCATAAAATTAACCGTAGGTCTTAACTTTAACAGTGTAGGTGTTTACTTCCTCCTTTCCGAAAAATATTATTTTGACAGAAACAATGTTTATTTTTTATTCTGAAGGATTTGGTGATGTTCGATACCCTTCTTCAGACCCTTCTCTCCAGAGATGCTACCTGTCCCGCTGAGTTACTCCAGCATTTTGTGTCTATCTTCGGTGTAAATCAGCATCTGCAGTTCCTTTCTACGCTTTTATTTTTATTCCAATTGATTGCAATAATTAGAAATGTTTTATTTATGTGAAAAGGACTTTGATTTTCTGTGACCAAGCTGTTCCCTTCCTATTTGTCTACCTTTTTTCAGTTATTGTGCAAGACTGACAGATGGCTCAGTGAAAAGGGCTAGCCCTTGATGACTCCTCACCACAGTTTTTTAAAAGAGCTGGAGACCGGGTATGGTGTTGACACATTGTCAGATTAGGAATCCAAGAGACCGAACCAATAATCTATATTTGTACCATAAAATTCCCACAAGAACACATGAGCAATTCATTTAATCAAATAATCTAGAATTTTTAAAAAGGACTGGTTCAGTAAAGATTACCATGAAGCTACCAAATCGGGGTAAAAGACAATTTCATTTGCTCAATTCCTTTTGGAGGAAATATGTTGTCCTTACCCAAGATGGAATTTGTTAAATCTTTAATGTAGCAGATCTCTGAAATCACCTAGTTAACCACTCAGTTTATTCATAGTTGTTATTTTAAAAGATCTTAAACTCTTTGGACTACCCCAGATTGACCTAAGTATCAAATTCAGACAGCAAATTTGTTCCCAATCTGGTCGAACTTGTAAAGGTCCTTCTTGTAAACAACTGGAATTGGTGTCCAAATTGGAAGCCAAAAAAGATAAGCAACCTGACATAGTCATATTCACATAAACTTGCTTTACAGGCTGCTTATCAGACTCCGCCATCACTGGTTGGACACAGTCTCAGAGTTGGTGAAACAGTGAGATACAGTCAAGAGGGAACAGCTTTGGAAATCCTTGATATTGATTCTAGACCCCATAATATCTCACGGCATAAAATATAAAATGCACAAAGATACTACCCTTCTGAATAGTACCTACCATTTCCCACCCCTGCATTACCTGATTAATCAGCATATTATGTTGCGCGAATTTGGAAGCAGCAAGGGCAGAGGATGGACTTCATAATCGATAGGAGTGGAATTAGGCCATTCGGCCCATCAAGTCTACTTCAATCATGGCTGATCTATCTTTCCCTCTTAACCCCTTTCTTCTGCCTTCTTCCCACAACTCTTGACGTATGTACTAATCAAATGGGGCACGTACTTCCAATGGAGAATGCCATTGTCCATCAGAAAGCACGGCAATTCGTCTACCAACTGAGTGGACAAACTCAGAAAGACATTACAAAACTAGGTCTCAAGCAGATAGTGAGCAATCCAAAGTGCCTGCTGCAGACGCATCTGTCAATGAATGCATTGGAAGAAGTGACAAATGTACATTCCTCTTGGAGACCTAATCATGTTTTCACACTAAGAACACTATGCATCATACTGTGCAACAGTAAATTATCCTAATTTGGACAAATTCAACAGATTGGAAGTGGAAACTGAGCATCCACAACATGCTCTCAATCAGCAGCAACAAGAACAATGTAACTGCTTCACAAACTGTCACCATATGGAGTTGCAAATCGCTCACTATCATTATTGTCTAGCTCAGGGATCAATACTAGTTCAACGATGAAAGCAGAAGGGCATATCAAAAGTACCACCAGACCGAGTAATGAGGTTCCAACCTGGCTAAGCTCCAGGAATAACCTTGTGAGTGCTAAACACTAAAAGCAGCATCCAATGGATCTGATCAAAGCTCTGCAGTCCTGCCACATCTCGTGAACTGTTTAGCACCTCACAATAACCAGTTCCAAGAACTAAAGATAGACACAAAATGCTGGAGTAACTCAGCGGGACAGGCAGCATCTCTGGAGAAAAGGAATGGATGACGTTTTCGGTTGAGACCCTTCTTCAGACTAAAAGCCACCCATTCCTTCTCTCCTGAGATGCTGCTTGTCACGCTGAGTTACTCCAACATTTTGTGTCTATCTTCGGTGTAAACCAGCATCAGTAGTTCCTACACAGTTCCAAGAACTATCTTGTCCTCAGTGGTCTGTGTCCAGCCTGCAAGTGACAAAGGCAAGGCTGGAGCATTTTCCACCATCTTCAGCTAGAAGTGCCAAGTGGATGAGGAAAAACTTTTTCACACAGAGTTGTGAATTTATGGAATTCTTTTCCTCAGAAGGCAGTGGAGGTGAATTCACTGGATGCATTCAACAGTGTTAGAGCTCTTAGGGCGAACGGAATCAAGGGGTATGGGGAGAAGGCAGGAACGGGGTACTGATTGTGAATGATCAGCCATGATCACATTGAATGGCGGTGCTGGCTCAAAGGGCCGAATGGCCTACTCCTGCACCTATTGTCTGTGTATCTATGGATGATTCATCCTCCCAAGATTTCCATCATCACAAACACTTCTTGTCAGCCAATTGGATAAATTTCACACAACATCAGAAAGCAGACCAGAGGAGTTAGTATAGCTACAATAAAGAACGTGAAGTGGAAGTGAAGAGGCACTGTGGCGGCACAGAAGGGAAGCTCCCGTGAGGAACCGCAGGGCTGGACAAGGACGGACCCGGCAGCCGAAGGGAACAAAGACCTGGCAGCCGACGAGAACAAAGATGCGGGAGCTGGCTGAGAACAAGGACAGACCCAGTGGCCGCCAGGAACCAAGACCCTGTGTCCTGCAGTCACTGTAAAGAAAGGCCTGGTGAAGACCGGAGAGTCGAGGAAGGAGCCGCTGGCGACGACGTAGGCAAGGAGTGGGCCGGTAGGTGAGGGAGGTCGCTAGGTCTTTATTCTCCTCGACTGCCGGGCATTGGGTCCAGCGCTTCAATGTCAGCTGCAGGAAAAGCCCCCCGTGACACAGAAGCGGTCGGGCAAGGAGAGGGACATCGGGTCACGGGCCTGCAGCAGCCTGATGCTTACCTGGATCGAGGGCATTCTAGTACTTCCAGCAAGTGGACCAGACTTTGGACTTTTTCTTTGTAAACAGTGTCAAAATGTGCCAAATGTGCATTTGTGGGTTGTGCGAAAGAATTTCACTATGCTGTGCATACGTAACAATAAAGAGCCATTGAACCCGGAAAATATCTTCCTGGACCACCATGGTTCATCACATGAAGGTACTTTAATGTTGGCTGATTTGGGGTAGTTCCTATCCACTGCAGGTCCTGTCATGTGGTCACTGTGCACCTAATAGATGGTTTGAAAATGTTTGAAAGATCTAGCAGCCAAGGTAACATTAAAGACACAAAGTGCTAGAGTAACACAGCGGCTGAGTTACTCCAGTACTTTGTTTTGATTTTGGTAAACCAGCATCTGCAGTTCCTTGTAGCAGCCAAGATAACATTGCTGTGCTTAATTAAAAATGTTAAAAACTTAAAAACTAAATGCATAATGAGATGAAACACCTTATGACCATTCCATTTCCCCTTCGCCCTCGGTAGTAGATCTTTTCATTACTTGTGAAAAGAATAATGACAACTATGTCAAGCAAGTGTTCACAACGTGCTCAGTCAGTTGCACTATAAAATATGTTCAGATAAAGCGTTTGTGTAATGTTTCATTGCAGTAGTTTGAATAAGAGCTTTTCTGTGTGTCAGTGTCTAAATTCGAATTACACTGCAACCAATGTAATTCCCCTCATAATCCCATTCTGATTCATGTTATTTTCAACCTTTTTTCAACATAGGAACTATGTGCCTGCACTCCTAAATCCCTCTACTCCACAACACTCCGCAGAGCCATGCCATTCAGTTCCTGTATAGGTCCTGCCCTGGTTTGACTTCCCAAAATGCAATACCTCGCACTTCTCTGTATTAAACTCCATTGTCCATTCCTCAGCCCACCTGCCCAACCGATCAAGATCACGCTGCAATTTTTGACAACCATCATCGCTATCTTCAATACCACTCATCTGCATACTTACTAATAGTGCCTTGTACGTTCTAAACCAAACTCTTGATTCAGAAGAAAAACAGCGCCGAACCCTAAGGCACACCATTAGTCACAGACCTCCAGTCCGAAAAACAACCTTCCACCTTTACCATTTGTTTCCTTCCATTAAGCCAGTCAGATAGCTCTCCTTGGATCCCGTGATCTAACTGTCCAGAGCAGCCTACCATGCAGAACCTTGTCAAATGTAGAGCAGCCTACCATGCGATATCTTGTCAAGTGCTATATGGTCAAATATTATAACGTTATGCTTAATAATGTTATAATATTTTTCAACATAGTTGAAAAATATTGTTTAAAAAAAAAATTGTAGGAAATTGTTTACGAAATCACCTTTCTAATCTATTTAGAAATGGAGTATTGTTCAGGACAAAATCAGTGGTCTGTTGTGTTAACCCTTTACCTCATAAGAAACCAAAACTTACTGTGATAAGTGAAACAGAGGTTCATTAAATTAACCTCTGATAGAAATCTTTCTCCTAATTCTTCAGCAAAATTAACATTCACAAGGAGTTTTGCGTGCTAAGTGTTTGTACTTGAGCCTTCAAATAGCTGCTACATTTAGTAATTACAGCAAGTACAAGCTTTCTTTCACAGAGCTATTATTAAGAAGGGGCCTTTCACATGCAATCACAATTCTTCCCTTATGAAAACCAATAAAGATGTACCATAGAGGGCACAGTTGTAAGATGTATAAAGCCCTGGGGGGTGCATTCTTCTGACAGCTGCTTCACAATTCTTAACAAAGCAAATGTCAAAGTTGTCGAGCCTGTCATATGAAAATGATCCATGTAACCATGGTCTCCTTTTCCCTGGATAATAAACCACTGTCTGCTTTGCAGTTGCAGTGTCAAAATCTGCAATCTATTATAAATATTTTATATCCGTCTATAAAAGCAATTGGTAGGAGTTTTAACTGTTCCCAGTCCCAAGTTTATTATTGGGCTGATGTCTTTCATATAGCAGCTTACCACATCCAACATGTCTTGTAAGAGACCACCATTATCCACTAGTATTAACACCCAGTATAAGCTGCTGCTGGATAATATGGAAGACACTGATTTGTTGAAATGCAGTGGACCTTCCACATATCCATCATTGAAAAGAGTACAGTTATCACTGAAAGCAGCACATTGCAAAGAAATGTCTCTTTTACTTGATGTTTCTATAGGAGGCCACAACATCCAGTTTGTGTTCTACCTCTGCGCTACACTTTAAATATTGAAAATGGACACTAGATCACCCAGTATCTTGACCAAAATACAGATTGTCATTGCAGTGCCGTCTTATTTCATATCTTACATGTAAAGGTGTAACATATACATTTTGAAAAATGTTGGGGGGAAAACTTGTACATTTTGAACTTGTTCCTCAAATTTTAGATCGATACCTGTCTTGACTATGTATGGTTCCTAATATCCCAAACAGTAAATTATTGAATCCTTAAAAGGAAAAGTTGGTAAGCAAAAGCATTTCAATGGTTCAAAGGTTCTTTATTTGTCACATACACCAATTGGTGCAGTGAAATGTGGATTGCCATTGCAGCACATTAAAAAGAATACAACATAACAATAATAAAGAAATTTAAACATAAAAACATCCCCCCCACAATGGTTCCTGTAAATGAAAACTTTACAAGCTCTTAAGTGTACAACATCTTTTAATGATAGCACTGGGTATTACACACACCTTCAAGCACCGGCTACATTTTCCTACTGAGGGGAAGGCGTTATGATTGATGTTAACTGGGCGGGGTTAATGGGAGTGAGGTAACTATATTATTGGTTGCATATAAACCATCTACATCCTTCCCCTTAGAAATAAAAAAAAACAGATTGTTGTCACGACAACCGAATTAAACAGCAGAATTAAACGAAATCGCCGTAGCGAACAGGCGGCTTACTGATCCTGCCCGAGCGCGTACGGATGTCTCCCCCCTCCCCCCGAAAGAGCAGAAGAAGCAGGAGGACGCAAGGCAGCCGGGGAACCAGGGAAGGGCATTGGGGTGGGAGAAACAGGAGAGGGAGAACCGCGATCGGCAACAGGGGACCCGCGCAGAGGGGAACCAGGCGCCCGCGACGGGGACCGAGGCATGCAGGGAACACCAGCCGGGGCGGCAGCCGGCTGCTGATAGGAGAGTGGAGGGGCATAGGGCCCAGGGGGCTGCGGCTGTGGCTCATTAACCGCAAGCAGGTGTTGTCGGCTTCTTCGGTAGATGGAACCCTCACAGTCGACCAGATACGAACGAGGTGAGTCGGCCACCCCAACCACGGTGGCCAGACGGTAGTGCCCACTGGCGGTCTGCAAACGAACAACCTGTCCGGGCAACAGAGGATCGAGTGGTCTGCACGACCGATCGTGGGAACGCCGCTGGCTGTCATGTTTCTCTTGAATTCGCCTCTGCACGGAGGCGGGCTCCAGCACCCGAGGTTTCAGCTGGCGCTGGGCAATCGGGACGGTGGATCTGGTAGTTCTGGACATCAGACGCTGAGCAGGGGACCCCATGGCCGGATCCCTGGAAACATTCCTGAGGTTCAGGAGATCCAAATACAAATCAGAATTGGATAGTCGCGCCTGTTCCATCAGAAGCTTGGCGCTGCGGACGGCCCGTTCTGCTAGGCCGTTCCTCTGTGGGTACTCTGGGCTGCTGGTGAAATGCACGAAGTTCCACTTGTCGGCAAAGCTTTTGAATTCTCGGCTTGTAAACTGCCTGCCGTTGTCAGTCTGCAGCCTGACCGGGGTCCCAAAAGTGGAGAAGTGTTTCCGCAGCTTGCGGATCACCATCTCCGACGTGAGGGATGTCAGCAAATCCACTTCGAACCAGTTGGAGTACGAGTCGACCAGGACAAGGTAGTGGTTACCACGCCACTCGAATATGTCGGCAGCCAGCGAGGACCAGGCCAAAGCAGGGGCGGGCTGTTGCAGCAGGGGCTGTCGCTGCTGGTGCGGCGCAAGACTGTTGCACGTGGAGCAGGCAGAAACTCGGTCTCGGATATATTTGGCCATTCCAGGCCAATAGAATTGGCACTGAGCGTGGGCAAGCGTTGCATCGACCCCAGGGTGTCCGCTGTGGGCTGCACAAAAGTAAAAGTCAAACAGGGAGGACGGGACCACAACTTTATGTCCCTTGACGATAACGCCATCCTGGAGCACCAGTTCGTCGCGGACCAGGAAGAAAGGCTGTGCTTCAGACGGCGCGGCGGAGCGCTTTGTTGGCCACCCTGCTTTAATCACCGATGCAAGCTGCTGCAAAGCCAGATCGGCAGCGGTGTGCTCGGCCAAAACCTGTAGCTGCTTGGTGGGAATAAAGTTAAACGCCCAGTACGAGCAAGTCCTCTGTTTCGTAGGGGTGGCGAGCGCAGGAGGTACGCGGGGCTCGCGACAGGGTGTCCGCAATGTGCATCTCGGTGCCCTTCTTGTAGATTATGTCAAAGTCGAAGCGCTGGGAGCTGCAGCATCATACGCTGCAGCCTGGCAGGGGCAGCGTGAATCGGCTTGTTCAGGATTGTCACCAGTGGCTGGTGGTCGGTTTCGACCGTAAATCTGCTGCCGAACAGGAAGTCTCTGAACTTGGAGCAGGCGAACACCACCGCGAGCAGCTCTTTCTCGATCTGAGCGTACCGCTGCTCGGTGTCCGTCATGGTGCGGGAGGCATAGGAGACGGGATGCAGCGATCCATCGACAGACTGAAGGCAGGCCGCACCCAGACCGAACTTGGAAGCGTCACAGGTGACGGTGATGGGGCGACCCACGTCGAAGAACCGCAACGTCGGAGTGCTAATCAGTTTCGACTTGAGGCGGTCAAAAGCCTGCTGGTGATATGGGAGCCAGGCCCAGGCGATATCCTTTTTGTCAGCTGCCGCAGGGAGCACTCAGCTCACTGAGGTTTGGTATAAACTTGCCAAGGTAGTTCACCATGCCCAAGAATCGTTGCAGACCTGGCACGTCGGTGGGGGCTGCCATTTCGGAGATGGCAGCGACCTTCAAGGGGTCGGGCTTTAGTCCGTTAGGGGTGAAAACATGTCCAACATACGTGACCTCTGAGACACGAAACCGGCACTTCTTGGGATTCAGCTTCAGGTTCGCCTGTCGCGCGCGATCCAGGACGCGGCGGAGGTTCAGGTCGTGCTCGGCAAGGTCCTTCCCGTAAACCAGGATATCATCCACGATGATGGCACATGGCAGGTGCGCGAATAATTGCTCCATCGTCTGCTGGAACACCTCGCTAGCAGAATTGATGCCGAATGGCATTCGCAGGAACTTGAATCTGCCGAACGGTGTGGCGAAGGTCGTCAGGTCAGAAGACGCTTTGTCCAACGGGACCTGCCAAAACGAGTTCTTAGCGTCTAGGACCGAAAAGATGGTGGCTTGCCCGACCTTTGCCGCCACATCCTCAACAGACCGCATGGGGTAATGTGGTCGCCTGATGGCAAGGTTTAAGTCCTTCGGGTTGATACACACGCGTATCTCGTTCTTGTCTTTCTTAATCGTGGCAACCATGGTGGAGACCCAATCGGTGGGCTCGCTAACTGCTACTAGCACCCCCTTTTCGACCATCTCGTTGAGCATCGCCTCGACCTTGTCCTTCATGGCGTGAGACACCCTGTGAGGTGCGCGGACCACGGGTTGTATATTTGGGTCAATGGAAATATGGTATGACACTGGTAACTTCCCCAGGTCATCGTCGAACAGGTCCTGGTATTCAGCAACCGGGTCAAACGAAAGTTGCACTTTAAGTTGCATTATGAGGGAAGGCGCAAAGTCCAGTCCCAATCCCCATGTCCAACCAGTTTTGAAATCTGTTGAAAATTGATTGGCGTGAATCACATTTATAGTTATCTTCTTAAAAGTGAATGCAGTACTGCCTATTGAACTTTGGGCACAGGGTACAAATCATTGCTAAAACACGCACTGACACTAATTTGTTTAAACCACTAGTTCGCTGTAGTTGTGCATAGACTGGCAGGCAGATCTCCTTAACTTCGGGTTATGGAAGATCGCCAGCATGCTGCTGTCTGACATCATTTTGTTTTCCCATTTTAGACTTGACCGAATTTCAGATAACTTATGATGCTATTGGTAATTGGAAAATTGGCAGACTTGTCACAAATGTTTGGGAGAGAGTGCATAAAATACAGGAATAAAAATGGTCTGTTAAGTAAGATTTATAGTCACTTCAGCTAAATGAAGTAACTGACTACAAAATAGAACAACATTTTCTGTCACTGCAACAACTTGGTACTATTAATTTGATGGTAGTTGAGACTTTTGTAAACTTTACTTTCAATGCATTGAATTTAAATCAGCTCTGAGTAAATGTCAGTGAAGCTTTGCAGCACGGAAATGATCTGTTGATTGTTTTATTGTGACACAAATAGTAAGTGAGGAGATGAAATTTCAATTGAGAAGGCTCCTCATGATGCAAGAATAATGTATTTAATAATATGAAGGATAACTATTTAAGCATTATAGCATTAAAATAATGAAAATGGATTAAATAGAGATAGTGTTTTTAAATTGAAATGAATCGGAACATTAAATAGCATTTTTAACATTGTGTACGATTCATCTCAAATGAGGGCGGCACGGTGGCGTAGCGGAAGAGCTGCCACCTTACAGCACCAGAGACCCGGGTTTGATTCTGTATAGGGGTGCAGTCCTTACAGAGTTTGTACGTTCTCCCTGTGACTGCATGGATTTTCTCCGGGTGCACTGGTTTCCTCCCGCACTCCAAAGACGTTCAAGTTTGTAGGTTAATTAGCTATGGTAAAATTGTAAATTGTTCCTAGTGTGTTGGATAGTGTTATTGTACAGGGTGATCGCTGGTGGGCACAGGCTCGGTGGGCCAAAGGACCCATTTGCACACTGTATCTCTAAAGTCTAAAATCTAAAAAAGTTAATTTCTGTTTCACAGGAAGACGAAGAAGAGCTCGAGGATGATGACGAAGAAGGTGATGATGAAAATGATTTCACCCCAGTGAATGAATGAACGAATGAATTAAATGTAGAAAAAATAAAACAGTTAAATGCCTCAACTGTGGATCAACTATTAGAAAGGCATTTGTCATCTTTGTACTTCATTGCAATTATCACCAACTGTTAATTTGTCCGTTAATTCTTTGTCTGTAAACCTGTTAATAAATACCTTCATAACTTGTTAAAAGTGTGTGTGTATGTAGATATCCTTTATTCATAGCATTCATTTATCTGTACTTGTTGATCAATATCAGATTGAAATAACAAAACATTTGGTTGCTCAAATAGCTCTTTTTATAAAGAATAATCAAACTCTTGATGTGTTTTAACAGAATTAAATATCATTAAAGAAATTTAAATAATTAGTACACTCGATTTTCAGAAAGAGCCGTGACATATTTTGCGCTCATGATTGTTCAGATTACAACTGCATCGTTTGAAAAATTTGTCACCATTAAATCCAAATTTAATAGCCACATTGAAATTGCAGTAACACTATTAGAAACAATTCTCTAACAATAGCAAACGGTGTAAATTAGATGCCAAACCTGCATGGCAAGCCCACTGATCTGTCATGTGCCCATGAAAGTACCTCTTCAGTAGACCACGTACCTGCATGCAGTTCTCGAGTAAGAAGCCAGGTCCCCCTGCCACATGAAGTCCAGTGCATCAAAGGCCTTTTCTTATCAAAGGCTGAGCTTTCACAATTTCCTTGACAACCATATGCAAATCATCTTCCAGAGATTTTTGCTTATTGTGGTTCAGATCAAATCATATCCTGTTTAGTCTACACAGATTTAACATGACGGGGTAAAAGACCCAAAGCAGGAAGGAAGCAAATGAAAAGATGAGGGCAAATACTGTAGTAAAATAGAACAATATTAACTGACAGGACAGACAGGAGCTTGGCAAAGAGAGGGGAAATAACAGATGATGGCAAAACGGCTGATGTCAGGGAGTGAATTGGCTTGAGGGACTGGGATATTATAGCCATTCGAGAAACATGGCTGAGATAAGTGCAGGACTGGCAGTTTTATGTTGCAAGCATAGATGCTACCGGTGTGATAGAGATTCAGGTAAGAGAGGAGGGAGATTTGCCTTTTTGATCAGGGGGGACATAACTAGTTCTTCGAGAGCAAGCTCTTTGACAATGCCCTGCATGGTAGGCTAGTCTAGAAGATTAGACTGCATGGAACTCATAGAACATTAGCCAAGAAGGAGTCAAAGGGTTTCTAATTGGAGGCCCATGACCAGTGGTGTGCGGCAGAGTCAGTACTTGGTCCACTTTTGTTTATCATGTACATCAATGATTTGAATGACAATGTAGTTAATGTTATTAAGAAATTTGCAGATTACATCAAATTGGCGATGTATTGGACAGGAGAGGAAGGATTTCTAAGTTTACAATGGGGTCTATATCAATTGGGAAAGTGGTTCCAAGCAATGGCAAATGGGATTTAACTAACAATTAAGAGGTATTGTACTGTGGTATATTAAACCATAAAACAATGTACGCAGTAAATAGTAGAACCCTGGAGAATGTTGCAGAATAGAGAGATCTGCTACAGATGCCTGGTTCCTTGGAAGATACACCAGGGACAATTTACAGGTCAATTAACCTACAACCCTGTACATCTTTGGAAACTGGAGCACCTAGAGAAAACCCACTCGGTCACAGGGAGAATTTACAAACCCATACAGACAGCACCTGTAGGCTGGATCGTATCCGGGTCTCTGGCGCTGTAAGGCAGTAACTCTGCCGGTGCCCCTCTGTGCCACCCTAGGATCACTTGGAGTACTGTATGCAGTTCTGGTCACACAGCTATGGGAAGGATGTCATGAAGTTGGAAAAAGTGCAGAAGAGATTCGCGAGAATGTTACCTAGACGATATACAGCAGGTTAGATAGGTTGGCACTTTTCTCCAGCAAAGGTGACTGATGTCCCTGTCCCACATAGGAAACCTGAACGGAAACGTCTGGAGACTTTGCACCCCACCCAAGGTTTCTGTGCGGTTCCTGGAGGGTTTTTCAGTCTCCCTAACGGTCGAAAGTGATATCCGTTTTAAAAATCGGTAATTTTTTAGTCGAAGCCGGTTGGGATGCTAGTTGAAGGTGGTTGCCGGAGGACAAAAACCTCCGGGAACTGCCGGGAACCACACGGAAATCTTGGGTGGGGCGCAAAGTCTCCAGAGGTTTCCGTTCAGGTTTCCTAAGTGGGACAGGGGCATTAATGATCACCTTATTGAAGTGTAATAGACCAGGAAGGCATGGATAAAGTGAATGCTCATTGTCTAATTCTGATGGTGGAGGATTATAAAACTAAAGGGTATAGGTTTAAGTGGGAGAGGAGGGATTTAAGAGGGAATGGGGGCAATTTTTCACCTATAGTATAGATTGCATCGGGAATGAGCTGTCAGAGGAAACTGTTGAAACAGATACAATTATAACTTTCAAAGACATCTGGACAGGGTATAGAGATCTATGGGCTATATGGAGACAAATTAGACCAGCTCAGTATGCCAACGTGGTAGGCATGGACAATGGGCTAAAGGATCCATGACTGAATATATGCTTCTATCAGCAGGTGGATGCTCACATTGTAATTTACTCATTTCCATTTAATTTTAAAAGAAAATTGGGATCTGGTTTAAACAACGTTCTCACTATAAAATAGTGGATATTAATTATCATTAATTTTAATGCTTATTCCGACCAAAGGAACAAATCCATCCTAACTAGCACCTCCCACCTTGACTATCAACTAACACATTAATTTCTCTATCTTCAGGTAACCCCTGCATTCCCTCTTTCTCCATCCCTCCCTACCCCACCCCCCCCCCTTCATTAAATTGTTCCATATATCTCTACATCACTGTCTTTATCTCTCATTTCCCTTTCCCGTGATTTTAAAGAAGGGTCTCGACCTGAAACGTCACCCATTCCTTCGCTCCAGAGATGCTGCCTGTCCCGCTGAGTTAATCCAGCATTTTGTGTTATCTTCAGTTTAAAGCAGCATCTGCAGTTCCTTATTACACGCCTCAATGTTACTGACAGCTAGCCAGCTCAGATTGTTGCACACAGCCCTTTCCAGGATGGTGCTGTCACAGCTGTATAGTCCGTTCCCACAGCTGTATAGTCCGTTCCCACAGCTGTATAGTATGTCCCCACAGCTGGATAGTATGTTCCCACATCTGTATAGTATGTTCCCACATCTGTATAGTATGTTCCCACAGCTCTATAATATGTCCCCACAGCTGTATGCCCTGTTCCCACAACTATGTAGTCTGTTCCCACTGCTGTACAGTCTACATCTGTATAGTCCGTTCTCACAGCTGCATAATTTGCTCCCATGGCAGTAAAGTCCATTCCTACAGCTGTATAGTCCGTTCCCACAGCTGTATAATCTGTTCACACAGTTGTATATTCTTTTTTCACAGTTGTACCACAGCTGTATAGTCCATTCCCATATCTGTATAGTCTGTTCCCACAGCTGTATAGCCCGTTCCGACAGATTACTATCTAAATGGCGTCGTTAGGAAAAGGGGAAGTACAACAGGATCTGGGGGTCCTTGTACATCAGTCTATGAAAGTAAACATGCAGGTACAGCAGGCAGTGAAGAAAGCGAATGGCATGTTGGCCTTTATAACAAGGGGAATCAAATATAGGAGCAAAGAGGTCCTTCTGCAGTTGTACAGAGCCCTAGTGAGACCACACCTGGGGTATTGTGTGCAGTTTTGGTCCCCTAATTTGAGGAAGGACATTCTTGCTATTGAGGGAAAGCAGCGTAGGTTTACAAGGTTAATTCCCGGGATGGCGGGACTGTCATATGCTGAGAGAATGGAGAAGATGGGCTTGTACACTCTGGAGTTTAGAAGGATGAGAGGGGATCTCATTGAAACAAATAAGATTGGTAAGGGCTTGGACACACTAGAAGCAGGAAACATGTTCTCGATGTTAAAGGAGTCCAGAACCAGGGGCCACAGTTTAAGAATAAGGAGTAAGCCATTTAGAACGGAGACGAGGAAACACTTTTTCTCACAGAGAGTGGTGAGTGCGGAATTCTGTCTCAGAGGGTGGTGGAGGCAGGTTCTCTGGATGCTTTCAAGAGAGAGCTAGATAGGGCTCCTAAAAATAGCGGAGTCAAGGGATATGGGGAGAAGGCAGGAACGGGGTACTGATTGGGGATGATCAGCCATGATCACATTGAATGGCGGTGCTGGCTCGAACGGCCAAATGGCCTACTCCTGCGCCTATTGTCTATTGTCTATTGTCACAGCTTCATAGTCTTCCCACAGCTGCTGTTCTCACAGTTGTATAATCTGTACCCACAGCTGTATAGTCTATTCCCACATCTGTATAGTCTTTTCCCACAGCTGCATAGTCTGGGTCCAGGGCAGTATTGTCTCGTCCAACAGCTGCTCGAGTTTAGCTTCTGAGCCCACCTATCGACTACACTGAAAGTCCATTGCCATTCATTATTTAGTGTTGGGTCCTGTGCATTTCAAAGAGAGCACTGTGAAGGAACACCAAGCCAGGCAAAAGTGTATAGGAAGCCAGTACTATGTAAATGTACAATGTTAATTTGTGTCCATTAGGCAGGGGGTTATCAATAAATTGGGTGTTTTTTTCATTGTGTTCCTGTGGAAGCTGAGCTGGTATGAAGGGAAGGTGTGGAACACGAATGAAAGGGGAACTGGGTTTGCAACTACTGCAATTGCACTTGGCTTAAGGTGTTCACAGAAGGTTTGGACTGAAACAAGCTGTGTTCGTTTCCTGCACCCTTCCTCGTTCCAATCTGCTCTTTCAGCTGTCTGTAGTGTGGCTGTTGGTGAGGACTAAACACACATTTTGGCGCACATAGAAGCTCACCATTATTTTGAAATCCCTTCTGGCGAATGCTGCAAGGCTCACCCAGAGAGGTCTAAGCAGCTGTGCCAGAGGTATATGGAGTGCAGCATTTTATATAGCAACCTGGCAGGTTATCCTTGCAATCAGCCTTGCCAATAGAGAGTGATGCTTTGTGACCAGCAGCCACTCTTTGCTGTGTCGTGGTGGCTCAGATGCAGCTGGCAGGGAATTAAAGCATCAGGATTGCTGTCTGATACTGGGTGTTGAGCTGCAGGATCCTTAAGAAATAGGAGCTGGCAAAGTGGACAGCACAACAATGAAGTAGTTACATTACTGTGCAGGGAGGGCTCTGACAGACTAGCAAATTGTGGCCACACACCAATGTTGAGAGAATGAAACAGAACTAACATTTCAGGTTAAAAACCCTTCATTAGGACTGGAAAACAGAGGAAAGCAAGCATGTTTTAAGCCTCGGAGGGGGAGTGTGGGGGACATGGAGAAAACAAAGGATATGTCTTCTCGACGATGGCTGGAGACTTAAGGTTATACAGGTTACACAATTGATTTTGGGGCATCTAGTTGTGTCACCTGGACAACCTTAGTCTCCATCCATTCGCACTGTTCCCTCTACCCTCCTCGACTCTACAGTTATTGCTGCTGCTGTCTCTGTTTGTTGTTCGCCTGACTGAGGTCAGTTCACCAAGGGGAGGTCAACAACATGAGCCGGAGGCTGGTGTACAAGGCCCCATCGGATGCCAAACATCCTCTGCACCACCTCACCCAGGACTCACAGCTACTGGGACCTCAACACCTGTCATCTCGTCGGCCCTTCCCCCATCACACAGCGACCCTCTAAGGCTCCGGTTTCATCATACTATGAGCACCGAGAACCAGCTGGGAACAGGCTTTGCGACCTCCACAATTCACTGTTGCACGGAACACCATAGCCCCACCTGACTCAGACCTGCCCCGCAAAGAGTGGGTCGCTCTGAACCGGCTCCATACAGGGGTCGGCCGGTTCAACGCCAACAAGCATTGCTGGGGGCTGCGTTCATCAGCAGCCTGCATCTGTGGAGGACTGCTCTGTCCTCCGCCCCCCTGGTGGGGGGGTAGACCTCATGGCCCTTGACAACAGCACATTGAACTGGCTACAGCGCCTGCAGGGCGTTACATAACTTCTGCTGCCTCAAAAGCAAGATGAAGAACTCTACAGTTAAAAAACATGCCTGGTTTTCTTCGTTTTCCAGACTTTTCAAATCATTGACCTGAAATATTGCTTCTGTTTCTGTTTCCACGGATGCTGCCTGACCTGCTGTGTATTTCCAGCATTTTCTGCTTTTGGTTCAAATTTCCAGTGTCTGCAGTGACTGAGATACTAAAGTGAGGCTAAATTTGAGCAAGTAAGCAATCCACGAGCACTAATTAGGCATATGTCTATTAAAATCATTTTTTCAGTTATGGGCATCACAGGATGTCTTGCATTTATTGTTTTAATCAATGCATTTTGATAACATTTCAAAAAATAATAATCTAATTGATTCTCCCCCTAACAATGCAAGTTCACTATCTTTGTTTAATCCCTAGCTTTCTAAGTGTAGAATAGTAAGATTAAACGAGAACTTACCAGTTCGAAGTTTGATCTTTATTTTATGAGGAGTAACGATGAGGGATTACGTGAAGAAGCCCCGCCTGGCGCTGGAACAGCATACTTCAAAGCAGCAGCATGAAAAACACAGAACACAATAGCCGGAGTAAGATAGTAAGGCTCATCATAGATTTAGAACTACCAGATGATCATTTATTTTATGAGGGTGTGGAGTGGAGGGCACGTAATCCCTCATCGTTACTCCTCATAAAATAAAGATCAAACTTCGAACTGGTAAGTTCTCGTTTAATCTTACTATTTTACTTCGGAGTCACGTGAGTGACTACGTGAAGATTTTGAAGCTTCTGTGTTTTTCATGTCGTAGAATTCTTCCATACAACAGTCCGGCTAGGTCAACACATACATGAGAAAACCAGACTAGTTTTAGTTCTTTCCATAAATCTTTTAATGATAAAAGAACATATAATAACCCTCTTTTATACCCGAGGGAACCATTACAAAGTGATAAAAGATATAAGTGATAACATAATTGATAATATCAATCAATAGTGAAACAAAGCAGGTGATTATAGTGAACCCAACACCGCGTGTCCAAAGCCTGTCATTGTGTGAACAGGTTTATTGTAGAACTTTGAAAAAGTTTCTTCTTTACACCACCCTGCGGTTTCTAAAATATGTTCGAGTGGTACGTCCTGTAACTTCGCCGCGGATGTAGCTGCTGCCCTGGTGGAGTGAGATTTGAACACATCAGTGTCTACTCCTGCTAAAAGTAACACCTGTTTTAACCACCTTGAAATTGTTTGCACTGAAGCTTTTGTGTGTGGTTTCTTATGCGTAATCATTAATGTTTTTTTCATCTCCCCGAAGAGTTTTAGTAACTTTTACATAATGATTCAAATGTTTAACTACACACAACGTTGGATCAATGGGATAAGCTTGAAACATTACCTTCGCTTCAGTTCTCCCTGGTCTGCTTTGTTTGATCAGATCATAAACATAGAACACAATGTTATCTGCAGTCACATGCATACAGTCTAAACGTAACATTTGTAATGTTTGCACCCTTTGAGCTGAAACCAATGCCATTAACATTACTAATTTAAATGTTAACCTTTCCAATGACAAACCTTCGATTGGAGTCCATTGCCTAAGTAAGGTAAGTACAATGCTAACATCCCAAATTTCTGTATATCTTGGTTTGGGTGGATTTTTGTTAAAGATTCCTTTCATAAATCTGGATATTAATGGATGTGACCCAATTGATTTCTGGTCTGAGATTTGTCCTAAATAAGATGATAAGGCACTACGTGCACTATTAATGGCACTGTAACTTAAGTGTTGTTCAAAATGCAATTCGGCAAGGAACTCCAATATGTTTGCAATGTTCACAGTATGATAGGATATATTTGACTGTCTGCAAAATTTTTCCCATTTCTTTATATGTGTCATATATTGTCTCTGAGTGCTATCTCGCCATGATGCGACTATAATATCCATAGTTCTATCCGATAATCCAAGCTCCTGTAGTGGTCTGGTCAAAACCTGCAGATTAACAAATTCATATAAGCATGTAATGGATGAATTTCTTTGGTTACTGGTTTTATCAATAAATCACTGCTGCTAGGAATTGACATATATGGTTCTTTAATCATGTTTAACATTAATGGGAACCATGGTTGTGTCGGCCAATTTGGAATTACCAATAATCCTGTGGCAGAATCTTGTTCTATTTTCTTCAGACATTGCTGAACCAGAGCAAATGGTGGAAAAGCATAAAAGAACATATTCCCCCAGTTTAGTGAAAAAGCATCTACTGCTACTGCGTCTGGATCTGGTTCCCAAGACACATATTTAGGCAATTGATGATTTAGTCTTGAAGCAAACAGATCAATGTCTGGTAACCCATATTGAGTCACAATTTTACTGGAAATTACTGGGTTCAACATCCATTCTGTGTTATCTTTAAACATCCTTGATCTATTGTCTGCCACCACATTGTCTTTACCTGGGATATAATTTGCCGAAATCCAAATTTGGTGGTTAATACACCATTGCCATATCTGATTGACCAAACAATCACATGATACCGATCTGACTCCACCCATGTGATTAATATATGCAACAGCTGTTTTATTGTCTAATTGTATCAGTACATGCAGATTCTTTTTTGTAGAACAATATGCCTTCAACCCATAAAATGCACCCAATAATTCTAAATAATTAATACCATATGTTTGGAGAAACATTTCCTCTTGGACAGTCCATCTGCCTCCATAGTTGGTGAATGAATCTGTCGCCCCCCATCCGAGAGCACTAGCATCTGTTTGTAAAATCACTTCAGGCTGTTGTATCAGAACCTTTTTAGCAGCTTGTGGGACATTTTCAATCCACCATTGTAATTCCAATAAAGCTTCTTTTGTTAATTGCATAGGCCTATCAAAATGGCCTGCTCTCTTTTTTAGAGCTCTTATTTTGTCCCTTTGAAGGTTTTGGTAATGTAATGGACCAAATTCTACTGCAGGAAATGCTGCTACTAGTTTACCAATAACCTTTGCTACTTCTCGGATGGAGGGATAAGGTTTGTGAATGAGACCCCTACAGGTCACCAAAATATCATCAATCTTATCTGTTGGCAAAGTTACTAACATAGTAACTGAGTTAATTACAAACCCCAAATAGTTAATTGACTGTGCTGGCTGCAGCTGGGACTTAATTGGATGAATCAAGAAACCTAACTTCTCAAATAAAGTTTTAGTTGCTGAAACTGATTTTTCAGCTGATTCCTGATTACTATTGATGATTAAAATGTCATCCAGATAAGCCATAATGATGTGCTTTTGTGCTCTTAATTGTGCTAAAGCTGGTTTCAACAGCTTTGTAAAGAGCCTGGGAGCTGAACTTAACCCATTTGGTAAACCTTTGAATTGCCACAGCTGTCCCAGCCAATTAAATTTTAAATACCTTAGAAAGAACTGATGTATTGGTACTGAATAGTACGCATCCTTTAAATCAATTGTAGCCATATAACAACCTGCTGATATCAAATGTCTTGCAGTGTTAAATGTTTCCATTTTAAAATGTTTATATTCAACAAATTTATTAAGATTTGTAAGGTCCAGAATAATTCTGCAACCACCATCTTTTTTTATTTCTTGGAAATATATTTGACACAAATTGATGCTCATGTTCAACAGTTTTTTCAATAACACCTTTTTTAAACAATTTGTCAATTTCCACATTTATTTCTGCCTCTTCAATTGCTGAAAACATGAAACCATAAGCAGGTTTATTTTGTACCGGAGAATTAACACCTTCTTTAAATGTAATAGTAGCTCCTGAAACTGTTTGTAAAATAAACCGATCAGATGTGATGGCAAGCCATTCATCATAAAACATTTGTAATCTCCCTCCAACTGGAGATTTGTCCACAGTTTCTTTAAGCATAGAATAAATTTTTTGTACCTCTCCATATGAACGTGGTGGTCTCCTTCTCCCCGTATACGGGTGAACATTAGGCTGTGTCGGATGATAGTATTTTCTTATCATACTCCTGCCTCTGTTTCCAAAATCAAATCCCCTTCTTGACGAAAAATACCTTTTTTGTCCAAAGACGAAAGCTCTCATGTGGCTAATAGATTTAGCCTCTTCATCCATTTCTCTTATTTGTTTAGGCAGGTTTTCTCCAAATAGATAACCAGGAGCTTGAACACCACTTGATCGACACAGACTTGCAAACCTTGGATGAAATATGGGCCGAATCGCAATTTTCCTCATACAATTAATTTCATAGAAGGAATTGCATAATAAGCCCAAAGTATCTTTTTGGATTTTATCCATCTCCAACCCCTCCATTTGCCTTCCAAAAGCAGTAATGGCAGCAGAAATCAATTTGAGGATTCTTTGAAATCTTATTTCTTGTCCTCTCATGCCTGGAGTCATAGGCGTCCATATAGACGGATTAACCGTAGGTACCTTCAATGAGGTGCAATTTTCCGGTGTTTTATATAATTCTGCTGTTTCAATCATCACAGAATCTTGAAGTTGGTGAGATACCATATAATTAATACTGGCAGCTAGGTTTTCTTCCATAGCCTCACCACTTCCTTCAGGTATAGCAAAATCTTTTGCCATTTCAGGCACATCTGGCCTTCTCTTTTTTATTCGTGGTGTGCACTCATAATCCACATCACCACTTGCAGGGTCTGTCTTTTGCAGCCCTGATACACTTGGAATTATATCCAATGAGACTTCCTCCGCCCTTAATCCTGGGTCCGGAGTTTCAAATTCCCAATTTGGCACATAGCCATATTCTGTATATTCAAGCCCCTCAGGGTCATTTTGGGAAACTTCTGGGTACTGTGACCCTTGTCTCATTATATTTTGGAGCACTTTCTCCATATGTTCCATTTTTAGCCATATAGCTTTATTATCCGGAGGACTTTCATTATCAGAGTCATTATCAGAAACCACGGGCCTCACGGATTTCTTTTTACATTTTCTAGGAACATTTTCCTCCATGGTTTGTATTTCTGGAGAAATTATAGTCTCACTAACGGGTGAATCAGCGGCCACCGGTATCGGAACCGGATCCGCACTAAACTCTTGTCCCGTATCTTTAGCTTCACCCCGGGACAATCTTTTTACCCGCAAAATTTTCCTTTGAGACTTCTCCATTTTCTATTCCATTTATCTGGCTAAATCAGTACGCCAGCGTGACTCTGATTTTAACTTTTACTTTCTCTTTTGCTGGTTTTACCAGCGTAACGTCTCTTTTAGAACGTCCCCACTTTTCCTTACACTTACCTGCGGGTCCGTTCCGGCCGCTGCGAGGAGCTGCGCTCTGCAACTCTTGCTTCTGCCGTCAGCGTCGACGTAATGCCGTTCCAGCGCCAGGCGGGGCTTCTTCACGTAGTCACTCACGTGACTCCGAAGTAAAATAGTTTTGTCCCTCAACATTTCCATACAATTATTTATCCCTGCAATCCTTCTTGAATGACGCTATCTGCATGGTCAATGCATATCAGTCAGATCAAGTTGATACAAGCAAACTTTCCAGTCTGTTGAAAAAGTTAAGGTGGTGCAGATCATGAGACAACATCAAGAGCTAATGAGAAGCCAAAAGTTTGCACAATTATAACCTGTTATATATGTTTTTCAAAAACAAATCAGACTAAAGGATACTGGGTCATTAATGTACAGGTTAACAGTTTTTATAAACCAATCAAAATAATTTTCTAAGAAATAACGAGCATGGTATTCCTTTCCACCTAGCGACTTTACCATTACAATCTTGAAAATGTCAATGGATTATATTTATTTCCTATTTGCTTAATCTTCTTGTTTATTCTCCTAACATCCATGGTGCCTTGTACTACACAGTTCAGTATTTACCCATGTCACTGAATTTCATATCTGCCTTCTGACAACTCTCCAATAAATAACGATTAAAACATATATATGCTTTAACTTGCTATATTAATGCTTAAATGCAAAAACAGACCTGAAAATAAATAGGACTAAAGTCACATAAAGCATTATGTGTTACTGACAACGATCTTGGCATTTGTAATTGTAGGATTGCAGAGGCTCTGTCATAGTAACGAAAAGGAAATTGTAGTTGATAGCTCAGACATATTCCCAGAACAATTGATGCCAGAAGAACAAAATCATGGATGAAGAAAAACAGGTTAGTCTAATGAAGCTCATCTTTCTTGTATATTAACTTTTTGCCATCATGGCATTTACTTATATTTGGAATTAGTTTTGTTATGCTGCTGAGGATTTCAACTCTTTATCATTCTTACTGTTAGAAAACTTTTCTTCATATAAATCCACGTTTCATTAATTCCCCCCTTGACTCTGATGTGCTAAGTTTATTTTGAAACAATAGGTTAATAAAAAGGATGAGAAAAGCTGTCAACAAATACAGTGGGATTTAGATCAGTACCAGATATGGGCAGACAAATGGCAGATAACGTTTAATCCAAGCAAGTGTGAGGGTTTGCACTTTGGGAGGTCAAACATAAGGGGGAAGTAGACTTTTAATGGCAAGACAAGTAGATATAGTGGTAAATAAGGCATATGGTGTGCTTTTTAGAGCAGGGGATTTATAAGAGTTAGGAAGTCATGGTGCTGCTTCATATAACTTTGATTATGCCACATTTACAATATTGTGACCCTTCTGGTCACCCCATTACAGCAAGGATGTGTAGGCTTTGGAGAAGGTTCAAAAGAGGTTTATCTGGATACTTCCTACATTAGAGAGTATAAGGAGATTGTTTTGGATTGTTTTCTCTGGAGTGTCAGTGGTTGGGGGGGGAGACCTGATAGAAATATGTAAAATTACAAGATGTGTTAGACAGGGTAGACCATCAGAACCTTTTTTCTCAGGGTGGAAATGTTAAAGAGGGCATAGTTTTAAGGTGAGAGGGGCAAAGTATAAAGACAATGTGCGGGACTTTTTTTTAACACAGAGAGTGGTGGGTGCCTGGAACGTGTTGCCAGGAGTGGTAGTAGAGGTAAATACAATAGTGGCATTTAAGAAGCTTTTCGGCAGGTAATGGATATGCAGGGAATGAAGAGATATGGATCACATGCATTGATAAGATTTCTACATCGCAATTTATAATGTAGGGATACAGCATGGAAACACCTCCTGTGACTCATCGAGTTCACACTGACAATCAATCACCCATTTGCACCGATATATGAATCCTATTTTTTAAAATGTCCTCACACATTCTCATCGACCCTCATATTCTATCACTCACGTACACACTTGGGAAAGTTTCCAGTGGCCGGTTCGTCTCCCAACCCACTTGTTTTTGGGATGGGGAGGAAACCGGAGCAGCTGGGAGAAACTTATGCAGTCACAAAGAGTGCGTGCAACCTCCAGCACCCGAGGTCTAGATTGTACTCTCGTCACTGGTGCTGTGAGGCAGCACTTCTACCAGCTGTGCTACTGTGCTGCCCATAATTTATTGGTACGACCCTTCCCACTACAGTTATAGTCATAGAGTCCTTTCGGCCCAACTTGCCCATGCTCACCAATGTGCCCCATTACACTAGTCCCACCTGCCTGCGCTTAGCCCATATTCTTTTAAATCTGTCCTATCCATGTACCTCTCCAAATGATTTTTAAATATTGTGATAGTACCTGCCTCAACTACCTCCTCTGGCAGCTCATTCCATTTACCTACCACCCTCTATGTAAAATGTTTCCCCTCAAGTTCCTATTTAATCTTTCCCCCCTCCCCTTAAACCTATGTCCTCTGGTTGTTGATTCCCTTACTCTGGATAAAAGACTGTATTTACCCTATCTATTCCACTCATGATCTTATAAACCTCTATGTTCACCCCTCATCCTTTTGTTTTCCAAGGTATAAAGTCCTATTCTGCTCAACCTCTCCCTAAAGCTCAGGCACTCGAGTCCTGGCACTATTCTCATAAATCTTCTCTGCACATTTTCCGGCTCAACAACATCTTTCCTATAACAGGGTGACCTAAACTGAACACAATGCAATGTACAATGTCTTGTCCAACTGTAACATGATCTCCCAACTTCTATACAATACTCTGACCAATGAAGGCCAATGTGCCAAAAGCCTTTTTGACCACCCTATCTACATGTGACACCACTCTCAGGGAACTATGTACCTGCACTCCGAGATCCCTCCTCTCCACAACACTCCCCAGAGCCATGCCATTCACTGTGTAGGTCCTGCCCTGGTTAGATTTCCAGTGAGACAAACTGCCAGAAATTGTAGCACAGCAGCATATTAGGGGAAAGGAGCATAGCTGGGAATCCTCGACATCAACCCCATGAAGCCTCATAACTCAAGGCTTAGCATGGAGAAGGAGAGTTCTTCTTGGCTACCACCTGCCATACTACCTCGGCTGATGAAACATTGCTCTTACACATCGTATAACATTTTGAGCCCCACCGATAGCAGCAAAGCAGCAAGGGGATAGTGTATAATGTGGCTGTGTGGTAGGAGGGAGGAGGTAGCACAAATTCCAATGCACATCACCAGGTATATGTCAGTGGCACCAGAGGGCTGGATCTGAGGCAGGTTATGAGTAAACTAGCAAGGGGCATATATATTTGCTTGACCTTCTCATTGCCAGTCAATCTTTGTAGACATATCTGTCTATGCTACTACTGATTGGAATGACAACTGCATAGATATACTGGTGACAAATCAGGGTGTGGTATGGTGTAGCCGCAGCAGTGTTGCTGCCTTACAGCGCCAGGCAATGTAATCACTCAGCCTGTGACCTGCATGGATTTTCTCCGGGTGTTCCGGTTTCCTCCCACATTCCAAAACCGTACAGGTTTGTAGATAATTGCTTTGGTATAATTGAATGAATGAATGAATAAATTTACTGGCCAAGTATTCGCATTCAAGGAATTTGCGTTGGTGCTCCGCCCGCAAGTGACAACATGACATACAGTGACAGTTAGGAATGACACATAAAACATTAAACATTGATAATGAAACAATTGTAAATTGTAAATTGTTCCTGGTGTGTGTAGGGTAGTGTCAGTATGCGTGGATCGCTGGTCAGCGCGGACTCAGTGCACCGAAGGGCCTGTTTCCGTGCTATATCTCTAAACTAAAGTAAATCAAACAAATCCCATGTTCATGTCAAGTGCAATCTCCAAGTGCAAGCTCCAGTGGTACCATCATTGAGCTAAATAGGATAGATTTGGAACCGATGCAAGAATTCCAATCTTGGAATCCTTAAGACCCTGTTGCAGCAGCAGGCCCTGTTGCAGCAGCAGAGTTGTGGACCTCTGCGATGTATAATTCCACCGCCTGGCACTAGTCTACCCAGGAGACCAACCTGGCTCACTGAGCAATGTGGAATGGTATGTTGGGGGTGCACAAATTGCCTCCAAAAAGTAGTTAACAAACCAGGGAAGCTGCAGCACAACACTGCGTGTGCTAAGCAGTAAAAGGAGTTTGCAATACTCAAAGCCGAATGTCACAACTAATGAAACAGAAAGCTCTACAGTCCTGCCACATCCAGTTATGAATAGTATTAAATCACCAGTGGTGGCAGGGCCCAGGATGAGAATGCCAAAGGCAAGGCTGAAGCATTTGCAAACATGTTCAGCCACAAGTGCTGAGTGAATGATCCATCTTGGCCTTTTCTTAACACCATAGGAACCAATCTGCAGCCAATCTGATTCACACCCTGTGACATAAGGAAATGGCCAAGAGCACTGGATATAGCAGCAGCTATGGGATCAGACAACAACCTAACATTGGTACTGAAGACCTGTACACAAGGACTAACTCAGCCTCTGGGCAAACAGTTCAATACTGTTACAACACTGGCAACTTGCTGACAAGGCAGAAAGTTGCCCAGGAAAAGCAAGTCAAATCCTACTATTAAATCTAACCGCTCTCAATCATTATCAAAGTGATGGCAATAGTACCTCGCATCCACAAAAACAATGCAACCACTCACCCAGCGTACTTCCTCCAGCACTTCTCAAATATGTGACCTTTACCACCTTGAAGGACAAGGAAAACATGGACAGAGCCTGCCACTTTTAGATTCTCCTTCAAGTCATAAGGCCATAAGGAATAGGAATGGAATTAGGCCTTTCAGCCCAACAAGTTTACTCTGCCATTTATTCATGGCTGAACTATCTCTCACTCTTATCCCCATACTCCTGCCGTCTCCCCACAACCTCTGACACCTGTATTCATCAAAAATCTATCTATCTCTGCCTTACAAAATATTGACTTGGCCTCTACAGCCTTCTGTGGCAAAGAATTCCACAGATTCACCACCCTCTGACTAAATACATTTCTCCTCATCTCCTTCCTAAAAGAATGTCCTTTAATTTTGAGGCTATGACATCTAGTTCTAATCTCTCCCACCAATGGAAACATCCACCTACACCTCCACTCTATCCAAGCCTTTCACTATTCTGTATGTTTCAATGAGATCCCCAGTCATTCTTCCAAACTCCAGCGAGTACAAGCCTAGTGTCAAAAAATGCTCATCATAGGTTAACCTACTCATTCCTGGAATCATTCTTGTAAACGTCCTCTGGAACCTCTCCAGAGCCAGCATGTCTTTCCTGAGATATGGAGCCCAAAATTGTTCACAATATTCCAAAAGCAGCCTTAGCAGTGCCTTATATAGCCTCAACTGTTTTTATATACAAACCCTCTTTAAATACTGCAAATGAATTTGCTTTCTTTATTACCGAATACCAGTGTGACTTAGAAACATATTCCGCTTGGGGAGTCCTCTTGGCTTGAACATTGAATTTTCTCAATTCTGCTAGCCCTTGCTGTCTCCTCTCCTTCCCACCTCTCCCTCAGCCCTCGGGCTCCTCCTCCTTCTTTTTCCTTTCTTCTCTCCGCCCCCCCCCCCCCTCCCCCCCCACCTCCCATCAGTCTGAAGAAGGGTTTCGGCCCGAAACGTTGTCTATCTCCTTCGCTCCTAAGATGCTACTGCACCCGCTGAGTTTCTTGAGCTTTTTGTGTACCCTCGATTTTCCAGCATCTGTAGTTCTTTCTTTAACACTTTATGACTTAGAAACATGTCTGTCTCTTAATTGTCGGTAGATAAAAGTGCTGGAGAAACTCAGCGGGTGCAGCAGCATCTATGGAGTGAAGGAAATAGGCAATGTTTCAGGCCAAAACCCTTCAGACTGATGTAGGGTGGGGAGGGGGGAGTGGGGGGGGGGGGGGGGGGGGGGGGGGGGGGGGGGGGGGGGGGGGTGGGGAGAGGAAAGGAGAAAGGAAGAGGGGGAGCCAAAGGGCTGAGGGAGAGCTGAGAAGGGGAGGTGACAGCAAGGGCTACCGGAAATTGGAGGTCAATGTTTATGCCGCTAGGGTGCAAACTGCCCAGGCAGAATATGTCACTCTTAATTGTCACTGGATGCAAACTCTCTAACTAAGTCTCCGTTTGAAGAATGGTCTCGACACAAAATTTCGCCTATTCCTTATTTCCAGAGATGCTGCCTGTCCCGCTGAGTTACTCCAGCTTTTTGTGTCCATCTTCTCCAACTGACAAGATTTCTTTCACCTTCAGAAAGGCAGCAGCGGTTCAAAGCAACAGTTTTTGTTGACCTCCTCAAGGGTAATGAGGTTGAGCAGCAAATACTGGCTTTGCCAGTGATGTCCACATTCTACACATTAACTTAAAAAAGTGCTGTGTGCAATTCCACACAATTGGTACATCACTTTATATTTGCATTCCCCTAGTAATGTAATGCAATAGACTATTCTGTAAAACTATTCTGCTTCTGACTGATTTAAGTCAAGTCAAAGTCAAAAGAGTTTATTGTCATGTGTCCCTGACAGGACAATGAAATTCTTTCTTTGCATAGCACAACAGAACATAGTAGGCATTGACTACAGTTATATACTTAAATACACACATTAATTAATAAATTAATAAAATGCAAATAACAGATGGAGGGGTATTAATGTTCATTGTTTTGTCTGAGCCAGGTTTAATAGCCTGATGGCTGTGGGGAAGTAGCTATTCCTGAACTGTGTTGTTGCAGTTCTCAGGCTCCTGTACCTTCTACCCAAAGGTAGCAGGGAGATGAGTGTGTGGCCAGGGTGGTGTGGATCCTTGATGATGTTGCCAGCCTTTTTGAGGCAGCGACTGTGGTAGATCCCCTCGATGGAAGGAAGGTCAGAGCTGATGATGGACTGGGCAGTGTTTACTACTTTTTGTAGTCTTTTCCTCTCCAGGGCACTCAAGTTGCCGAACCAAGCCACGATGCAACCAGTCAGCAAGCTTTCTACTGTGCACCTGTAGAAGTTAGAGAGAGTCCTCCTTGACAGACCGACTCTCCGTAATCTTCTCAGGAAGTAGAGCCGCTGATCAGCTTTCTTAATAATTGCATCTGTGTTCTCGGACCAGGAAAGATCTTCGCAGATGTGCACGCCTGGGAATTTGAAGCTCTTGACCCTTTCAACCATCGACCCATTGATATAACCAGGACTGTGGGTCCCCATCCTACTCCTTCCAAAGTCCACAATCAGTTCCTTGGTTTTGCTGGTGTTGAGGGCCAGGTTATTGTGCTGGCACCATATGGACAGTCGCTCGATCTCTCTTCTGTACTCCGACTCATCCCCATCAGTGATACGTCCCACTACAGTGGTGTCATCAGCGAACTTGATGATGGAGTTCGCACTGTGACCGGCTACGCAGTCATGAGTATAGAGTGAGTACAGCAGGGGGCTGAGCACGCAGCCTTGAGGTGCTTCCGTGCTGATTGTTATCGAGTCTGACACATTTCCACCAATTCGAACAGACTGTGGTCTGTGAATGAGGAAGTCGAGGATCCAATTGCAAAGGGATGCGCAGAGACCCAGTTCTGCGAGTTTGGTAACCAGCTTGGAGGGGATGATAGTATTAAATGCCGAGCTGTAATCGATGAATAACAGCCTGACATATGAGTTTTTGTTGTCCAAGTGGTCCAGAGCGGAGTGGAGGGCCAGTGAGATCGCGTCCACCATTGATCTGTTGTGGCGGTAAGCGAACTGCAGTGGGTCCAGGGTTTTGTCAAGGTAGGAGTTGATTTGCGCCATGATCAACCTCTCGAAGCACTTCATCACCACAGGCGTTAGTGCCACAGGTCGATAGTCATTGAGGCACGTCACCTTGCTCTTCTTGGGCACCGGTATTATTGATGCCCTTTTGAGGCAGGTGGGAGCCTCAGACCTCAGAAGTGACAGGTTGAAAATGTCCGTAAAAACTCCAGCCACTTGGTCCGCACAGGTTTTTGAAACACGACCAGGTATGCCATCAGGTCCAGACGCTTTTCGAGGGTTCATCCCTCTGAAGGATTTCCTGACGTCGGCCTCTGTGACTGAGACTGAAATACCATCACAGCGAATGGGGGCTCGGGAAGGCACATCGGAGTTCTCCCTATCAAAGCGTGCGTAAAATGCATTGAGCTCATCAGGGAGTGATGTATCGCCGACATCCGAGCTGCCTCCTGGTTTCGCCTTGTAGGAGGTGATTGCATTCAGGCCCTGCCACAGCTGCCGAACATCTGTCTCATCCTCCAGTTTGGATCAGAACTCCCTTTTGGCTTTTTTGATGGCCTTACCATATCTGGACTTCGTGTAGACCACTGTATCATCAGACATGCATGCCCGGTATCTGGTCTTCAGAAGAGTGTGGATCTCAGAGTTCATCCAAGGTTTCTGATTGGGAAACACTTGGAAGGTTTTGGTGGGGATGCAGTCCTCCACACATTTCTTAATGAAGTCTGTAACGACTGTGGCATATTCATTCAAGTCCGTTGCCGAGTCCTTGAACATTGCCCAGTCTACAGACTCCAAACAGTCCTGTAGTTGTTCCTCTGCCCCCCCCCGACCAGCTCTGTACTGTCCTCACCTCTGGGGGTGCGCTCTTTAATTGCTGCCTGTAGGCAGGAAGAAGCAGCACCGCAGTGTGGTCCGATTTACCGAAGTGAGGGCGAGGGATGGAGCGGTAGGCATTCTTGATGGTGGTGTAGCAGTGGTCGAGGGTGTTTGGTCCTCTGGTGCAGCAGGAGACATGTTGGTGGAAGTTGGGGAGTGATTTCTTGAGGTTTGCCTTATTGAAGTCCCCAGCAATGGTGGTAACTGCCTCGGGGTAAGACGTCTGGTGTTTGTTGACCATGGCGTGCAGCTCCTCCAGTGCCAGATGGACGTCTGCCTGGGGTGGGATGTAGACCGCGGTCAGGATGATGGAGATGAATTCCCTCGGAAGGTAGAAGGGACGGCACTTCACCGCCAGATGTTCGAGATGTTGAGAGCAGGAGTTAGACAGGACTGCCACGTCTGAGCACCATGCAGAGTTGACCATGAGGCAGACGCCCCCTCCTCTCCCTTTCCCCGATGCCAGTGTACGGTCCATGTGGTGGATGGAGACCCCTTCAGGCTGGACCGCTGAGTCTGGGGAGCTGGGGGTGAGCCATGTCTCTGTGAAACAGAACACATAGCATTCCCTCAGCTCTCTTTGATAAAGCAGTCTTGCCCTTAAGTCCTCCACTTTATTTTCAAGGGATTGTACATTGGCCAGTAGGATAGTAGGGAGAGGGGGCCAAAGTCCCCTGCGCTTCAGTCTGACCTGAAGTCCTGCCCGCCGGCCACGTTTCCGGACACAATGGAGGCTTCCCCTTTGTTTCCAGGTACTGTGTTTCCTATACCTGCTGTTTCTGTGTACCAGCGCTGGAACGGGAATTCCCTCACAGACGGCAGCTCCAGCTCCGTAACGAACGGGGGTTCCCTCAAAGTCAGCAGCTCCAGCTTCATTTTTTCTGGGATATCCAGCCCGTCGGCTCTGGAGGTCATCCCGGGGTTTATAATGCACAAAATAACCTACACCCACTTAAACAAGGGAGATATGGTAATATTGATACAGAGGCATGTCTGGAACCAAGAGCGCAGATGCGTCAATGATTAAATTCGAATTTAGTGAATGTCTTGAATGTTACTAGCAGAAAATGTTCATTACTTCCAAATAATCATCTGATAATTTGTGTTCCTCTATTTATTCATTTTTTGTTTGTTTATTTTTGTTAGAAGTAAGTACAGTAGTCTGGTACTTAAGTACCTAATACATAAATACATATTCTCATTCTTGTGCAACTTCATACTTTTAGTTCAATAATAAAAGAACAGTGAGAGAAAAAAGAAATAAAGAGTGTCGGAATAGATAGACAAGCGAGTAGAAACAGAAAACAAACAAAAAATAAAGGACAGAGGTGAGAAGTTAAAAGATTGAAAGAGAAGGAAAAAGTAAAAAGAAAAAAGAGATTAGTAGAGATCTAACTATCTCTTATTTTTGCCCATCCGTCACCCAGTTCTAAACATTTAATTTCTAAGGTTATGTTATGTTGCACCATATGCTTGTATAAAGTTGATAAACGGAGGCCAAATCTTTAAGAATTGGTCTACTTTGCCTAGTAAGAGGAATCTCATTTCTTCAAGATGTAGCGTTTCAGACATGTTTGAGATCCACATTTTGAATGTTGGCGTAGGTGCGTTTTTCCAAAATTTAAGTATACGTTTTTTCGCTGTTATTAGACCATAATTAAGAAAAGCTTCTTGGAATACAGTTAGTTTACTTCCCTCTTCCATTGATCCAAAGATAATCAATTCAGTATTGGGGTTCAATTTTGTGTTAAATAGTTTTGTAAAAATTCCAAAAATTTCATTCCAAAATGTATACAGTTTTGTACAAGAGACAAAGGAATGTGCTATAGTGGCATTTTCAGTTAGACATTTGTCGCAGATGGGGGAAACATTTGAAAATATTTTATTCAGTCTTGTTTTTGAATAATATAATCTTGAATTTGAAGATATTTGAAATATTGATTACTTTTCAAATTATATTTTAGTTGTAATTGTTGGAATGATGAAAGTTTTCCCATTTCATACATATCTCCCATCATTTTAATTCCTATTCTTTCCCAATGGGTAAACGTTTTATCAATTATGGATGGTTTGAATGAGGGATTATTAGCTATTGGAGAAAGAAGCGATAATTTTCTTAATTTTAAAGTTAATTTTATTTGTTTCCAAATTCGTATTATACTATGAATAATTGGATTCTTCTTGTATATTACATTGTTCAGTTTTATCGGAGAAAGAAGGATCACTCCTAAATTATAAGGGGAACAATCCTCTTTCTCCATTCTTATCCAATCTACCTGCTGGGCAGAACTGTCCAACCAGTAGATCATATTTTTAATATTCACTGCCCAATAATAATACAATAAGTTAGGGAGTGTTGGTCCCCCTGATTCTTTAGATTTGCACAAGTGTTTTTTTTTTTTTAAATTCTGTGTGATTTATAATCCCATATGAAGTTTATAATATCAGAATCTAATTTTTGAAGAATTTTTTAGGTATGTATATTGCTATTGATTGAAATAGGTACAATATTTGTGGTCCTCTATGTGAGGAATGTTAGTGCTCCCATTTTGTACACTGTGTCAGCTTGAGGTGCTACAAGGTTAGCTGCGGAAGGTAAATTGAGGAAAAATTCACTCTTCACTGTCTCAACATTTGACATATTACAGCTAAGAAACAAAGCATTCACCACTGTATCACCATTGCACAATTTCGTCCAGCTGCTGATCATCATTACATTCACTCTTGGGGCTCATACCCACATAGAACATCCTTCCAAATTATCAGATTGATTTTATGTAGCACTCTCACAGCTATGGTTAGTATAGATTTCAATTTCATAAACCCAGGACTGGCTCAAACTCAAGCCCCCAAAACAAAAGACAGATAAATAGATTAACTGCATTCTGTTAAGTAGTCACTGAAATGAAACACTTATTGGAGAAATTACATTAGTGTTATCTTCCTTCCACTTACAATCCCTCTTTTCCTGTGTCTTTGTTGGAAACACAGGAGTATTGAGTCTGAAGAAGGGTCTCGAGCTGAAAAGTCACCTATTCCTTTTCTCCAGAGATGCTGCCTGACCCGCTGAGTTACACCAGCTTTTTGTGCCTATCTTCAATACATTTGTGTTGAATTCACTCACATGTTAAGATTGCATACATTATTTTATTATGTTTATTTTGCTCTGTCAAATTCAGAATAGATAGTCAATGGTAGCTTTTTCAGAAGATGGCACCAATTTTACACCATGAAATAAAGAAGGCTACCATTGAACATATAGAATTATGAAGCCATATATTATGGAAATAGGCCCTTTGGCATAGCTTGTCCATGTCGACCAAAATGCCTCATCTACGCTAGATCCATGCCTGCATTTGGCCCATATCCCTTTAAACCTGTCCAAATGTCATTTAAATGATGTTATTGCATCTGCCTCAACTACCTTATCTGGCAGCTTGTTTCATGTACCTACCACCCCCTGTGTGAAAAATGTGTTACTATTTAAGATCTCACAGCAAGAATGACATTGTTTGACAAACAGAGGTCACACTTTCTATTTCACTGAAGTGTTTGCCTGGGTCATGGTAGTATGGGACAGGGTCCCACAATCATCTGAAGGAGAACATTTGCCTCGACAAAACCAAAATTATTTTTCAGAAGTTTTTCTTACTGTGTTCTCCTTCAGAAGCAATTCCAGTTCTTCTAGCCTATCATTCCAACTAGGATTCTCATTTCTGGTAGCTTTTGTACTGTAAGGGTAAAACAATTTCAGATAAATTGTAAAATTGAGTTATCAGCTAAATTAGCAGCACAGTGTTCCATGCCCTTTAAAAAAGATTCAAACACACTGTTTCCCAGACAAGTGGGAGATGTTTGCTGCACCTGTTCATCTGGGAACTTACAATGCCTGGGATCGTAGCATTTTACAGATCATTCTATGGGAAAGTGTAGCGTTGGTGAACAAAGCACAACAGCGCCCCCTGCCGCTAGTAGTGCAGAAACGTTGCAGACAAGGGAGGCTATGATTGGCTCAGGAGAGGGCAATGGCACGGTCTGCTCTGATAAGAAATGCCATAAAGGATGGTGTCGGGCACCATATAGAAGAGAGAGCCCCAGCCTTGGACCGTGTCGCTTACGGTGCCAGGTGATCAAGAACAGAAACATCTTGCAGCATGCGCTTGCTTTTCTAGTTAGCGTTAACATGGACGTTGGATTGGAGGTGCATTCAAGTTCATCTGATTAAAGAGGCTTGCTTACGTGACTGACCAGGGACGATGAACTAACTGCAAGCAATAAGTCCCAAAATGAACAAACTCTGAATAGTGCGTAGGACTTCCCACGCACTATTAAAGCATGGAATAATCTCCACCAAACCACGGTTGCCCAGCCAGATGCAACTAAATTTAAAGTGACACTTTCTTCCCAATAACCCTCTCTGGCTAAACCCCTCCCTTCACCACCTCCAGTTTAAATTCCAGTTGGAGTATTTTGGAGGACCAAGTAACCAAGAACCAAGAACCTAGAAAGATCTGTGCAGTCACAGGGTCATAGAGAGATGCAGTGTGGAGCCCAGCCCTTCTGACCAACTTGCCTGCACCAGCCAACATGTCCCTTCTACACTAGTCCCACCTGCCTGTGTTTGGTCCATATCCCTCCAAACCTGTCCTGTCCATGTACCTGTCCAGTACTTCAGTGGTTGAGGTTATGCAAAGGAATGTCTGATTTAAAAAAACACAGTTTTCTATGTCTTTGCCTATTTATTTTTAAATATGTTGTAAATAAACTAGAATAAATCTTCACCAATTATTAATTTACTGTGTGTTTTATATTTGTACACTAATGGCACTGACAGGGATATTAAATAGGAAATTCAAATAAATAATCTTGAATTACAATAGTGTTTGACGCGAGTTAATATAAAAAAGCCATTTGACATATTAAACCTATCTAAATAAATATGTTTTAAACCTTAAGATGTTTATGTGAATATAAAGACCTACCCTAATGATCCATGAAATGAAAAAAAAATGAACTAAACACAATATTGCAATTAATTCATAGCTAAAAAGAGAAACAACTAATTAGAGATGAATGGTGAAACCTAAAAATGTAAAATGGTAAACTTTAAATAAAATATAAAACATTTCTTGGGGTAAGTGGTTAAGTTGGAAAATACATCTTCAGATGATTAGCCTGCTGCATGCAGAACCAACAGGATAGTTTCATAGTGTTAAAGAAGGAACTGCAGATGCTGGAGAATCGAGGGTACACAAAAAGCTGTACCAGCCTTTTTTGAGTATCACTTCTTCCTTTCTGTTTGTTTCTGGCTCTGGGGAGCTACCTGGATGGAATGATGATTACACATCCTACCTGAGCCGTGTTTTCTGCCCGTTCTTTAGGGTCCACATACTCTTTTTAACTCACTCCCCAGATAACGGTGTTTCATAGGCACAATAACTCATCAAAAAGTTATTAAACAAGTTCACAATTGCTCCTTTTCCTCACTCCTACACCTCCTGCGCAATAGATTATTTTTCTTCCTTCCCTAGTGCCACCCTGAGTTTCTTTGAGTTTGTTCTTCATCTTCTGACACCAGCTACTTTGTCTCTTTCTTGATGTCTTTATTAATTTTGCTCCTTTCTATCAATGGGTTGTTCTCGATCCCAGTATGACACAATTAAAGGTAGTTCCTTAGAATCGCTACCTTCTCTCTTTTTATACTTCCTTCCAGGTATTGGCAAGGATTTCTCTCATTCTAATTCTGGTTGTTACTGTTTTCCCTTGGACCATCCCAGTGTTATGAGGAGGGTATTCTATCTTCTCAGAATAATTTCTGTTTTCTGAGGCAGGGGGCAGGTTACTCCATCCATACTCTGGACTAACTGGCAGATCAGGATTATAAAAATGGATTCAGCTGCGAGAAGGGTGATTGCCCCCCTGATCCTCTGGCCAGTCCCCTCCTTCATCTTCAGGGACCCAAGTATCCCTAGGGATCCACCGACTTCTGGGACCTCGTGACCCTTTTCTTTGACCCTCCTCTTTGATCTCCTATGGGGCAAGCTCTGCTCCAATGCCCCGTCTCTCCGCAGATATTACACTGGTCTGGCCCTTTGTACCCTTTCCCATAGAAGTGAGGAAAATCAGGCTCTCAAATAGGCATGTCCCTAAGGTAGTCTGGAAGGACCCAAGCTTTAAACTCTTCCTCTTCTTTTGATCTAATTTCAAGTTTCTGTATTAATTTCACAGGTCCCTGGAAGGATTTAATAAGAGCGACCAAAGATGGTCTCTTCCCTATCACTTTCTTTTGTTACTCCCTCCACTAAGGCTTCAGGAGTAGGGTATCCCAGAATTGTCAAAAATGTAATATATTCCTTTGGGGTAATCAGTTGTTGCACTGCTTCCCATAAAGCTTGATTGTCCATGCAAATTACGTTTCAGGTATTCTCCAAATGAAGTAGATAAATCCTTTCCATATGGTTCTTCAGTCATAGTTGTTGTTGAACTGGGTTTCACAGGAGTGTAGCTCGGGTCTGTAGCCCGGCGTATTCACCGGTCTGCAGCCCGGGGATAATCTGCACCTACTGCAATATCAAATCTAAAGTGGGAGTAGGCACCTTGCAGCTAGGGAATTTGTTCTATTTCCATGATATTAGCGATTACCTCACCCGAAATACCGCTTCCTCCGCTAAAAGAATCTCTATATTTTAGGACTGATTCCTTTATTTCTCCTACTGTTCATTTCAATTGTTCTGGCAGTGGCTTATAAGGAACCTTACTCCTTGCTCCCTTACACAATACACTATCCTTTGCCAATGAAACAATTGGTGCTAGAGAATCCCTTCCCAATGTCTCCATCTCAAGTTTAAATTTAATGGGTGGAGTCAAAGATGCCGTTGACTCCACTTGAGTGTCCCGTCACAAGCTGCACATGGTGCCTTGGGATTAGGAATGTAAGAGGGCTGAGAGGAATGCTGCGATTCCAAACCAAAAAGGTCTGCTCATCCTTTTTAAATACTGGGCTTCCTTCTCTTCAAGGTCCACAATTTGTGACGGGGCCACTTCCCCTTTAAGAGTTTCTGCTCTTCTCTGCTCCTGCTCTCGATCTTTGATATCTCCCTCCTTTCTTTCAGAAATCTCCAGAGAAGGACCAGCTCCCACTTCTTCTAGCTCTATTCCCAGCCTTGAAGCTGCCGTCCTCCACTTTGTTAACCTAACAATTTCTTTAGTCACTTTCGTCTTCGTGAAACACATTTTCCATAATCCTATAAACTCGTTCCTCTCTCACTATTCCCATACTTCCTCACAATTTTCCTGATATACATTATCCCAGTCATTAACTTCGGTCATAATTCACTTCCTAGCTCTTGGTTGAATTTTCCTGAAAATTTGCGTAATATCTCAATTCTCAGAGGAAATTCATCACACATTAATTGGATTGGCCTTTCAGAAGATGTCGTTAGGTCCTTCTCCAGGTTATTTCCCATGGTTTTTGTACAATAGAAACAATACAGCTACAGATAATTTTCTAATTCACTAACACCTCACACCTCTTCAATAATTTGCTCATATCTTTCAGTCACCAAGGCTACCCAGATCACTCTTGAACAATAGCTAACGTCTCCCAAAGCATTAACAGTTTCTTACGTTTCTCATACAATCGCACAGTTCATCTTCCCAATCTACTATTCAATCGCTATTCAATCACTCTGTTCAATCGCTCTGTTCAATCTCTATTCAATCACGCACTCAACTCTCTTATCAATCTCCCCTCTCATTCACAATCACCCATTCAACTTCCAATCTGTCAACAGTTCCGGCTCCCAGACTAAGGTGCTTAATATTAAAATAGCAGCAGTCTCTCCCACTCAAAATACTTCAATTTAACAGAGACAAATGAATCCAAACCATGCAAGAAAACTACACTCAAGCCAGAAACTATACCACCTATTACAAGCAAACAAAAACACACTCCAATATAAACTTTAAGCATTCACTTCTTATCACTATTAAATCGCCCACTATTTTAAATCCTCCTCGTAGTGTGCTCGGTCAACGGAACAATCCCTCCCCTAAAGCAATCGATCGGAAGAATATGAACACCCGATCGAACAACCAAGGATCGGACTTCAATACTAACACAATTCCAACCAAACCAGATTTTTTTAGGTTTTCTCTCTAACCGATTATTACCCCAGTTTTCTAAATACTCAAACTCCTAAACAATACACAATAACAATTCACGATCTTAACACTTTCCAAAAGTATCGCACACGCAACAAAGTATTTATACACAGTTCAGATCCGAAAGAAATATATACACTGGAAATTTACTAGACTCATCACAGGAATACAATACCTGATAAACACAGTATCTTTAATATACAATTGCAAAAACAAATCACACTTGATTTCAATTCTACGTCACGCTGCTTTTAACCAGTGAACCTCTCCCTCAGATACAGAAGACTTTCCCCTTCCTAGGGTACTCTTTACTGAGGTGTACTACTTCTTAGTTAGCCACTTTTCCCCTTAAGATACTTTCCCTCTCACTAAAGGCTCAGACTTCTATTGTGGAACCCTTCCCTCCACTCTAAGTTCAGACTTAGGGGTACTGTTTCCCGTCTGGTTACTTTTCACTAAAAAAATAGTTTCCCTTCTCTCAGTTATGCCCCTGTCCCATGTAGGAAACCTGAATGGAAACCTCTGGATACTTTGCGCCCCACCCAAGATTTCCTTGCAGTTCCCGGAGGTTCCCAGAGGTTTTTGTCAGTCTGCCTAATGGTCGAAAGTGATTTCCGCTTCTTCTATAGAATATAAAAGAACCGGAAACCACTTTCGACCATTAGGGAGACTGACAAAAACCTCCGGGAACCGCACGTAAACCTTGGGTGGGGCGCAAAGTCTCCAGAGGTTTCCGTTCAGGTTTCCTAAGTGGGACAGGGGCATTACGCTTCACTATCAGGAACTAATCAACAAACAATCAGATGGGTACTACTCCTGGATGATCAGCCACTATTCGGAATCGATCTCAAACACACAATACATACTTCGAAGTTTTATAATACACAGAATTTTGAAGTACGTGCCAGAACCTCAATATGAGATTCTGTATTTAAATACTTTAATTCAAAAAATTTCAGTTTGTTCTGATCGGACCAATTCGCTTTTTGGTGTGTAACTCAATGTGCGCAAATGCAAATTCAAATTTAGTTTGGATAGACTTCTCGAATTATTAGAGTATTCTCAACCAATCTATACTCTAACCACCGAGTGCCCAAAGCCTTTACGAGAGTCCTTCCTGTCTTTTCTGAGATCCTGATATCTCAAACAGGAATGGACTTTAACCAACATAGGCTCACCCTGTCAAAAAGGCTTCATTTCCACCTGCTTGGCCAGGTATCAGCGCGTAGTCTATTCATGCTGGCAGTCGATGCCGATTTTTGGAGCGCACTTCCAATCTGCACCCCTAGCAACAACGCAGTACTGAGCCGCTTAGCCCTGTTACACCCAAACCGTCTTGAAATATCCGTTCAATTTGAAACCCGGTCTTGATACGGCCTCGAACCTCTAGTTTTTTTTTTACAGAATAGTTTTTTGGTTTTCACCAACAGCTGCAACTACCAGTTTTATGGGCCTTAAACCCAGAGGAGAGGGCCTTAAACCCAACCCTGATGTTATGTTATGGGCCTATAACCCAGTTTTAGTAGGGCCTCTAACCCCAAAGGCACTAATGCCCTCAGTGCTTGCTAAACTCTGTTCTATGATCTCATTGGGACCCTTTCCCAAGCCCGTGAATGATCGATCTACTCCAACTAGCGAAGTGACAAAAACCGATGCGAAAACTGCACTCTAACGCCGATTTCTGCACTCGCGATCGGGAACAGCTCAAAACCCTTAATCGCAAGCTTGTGTTTGGGGGTCCGTTGAGCCCCTGGAAGAGCCCCCAATGTAAATAAGCTCTTCTAAGTTTCCCTCCAGATTAGTTCAGTCAATAAAACACTGATTCAGGCACTGGAATAACTTATCTTTATTTTTGGATAGAACAACAAATTCCCCTATATGATACCTAATCAACTGTGGGTTTGATCCTTGTATCTGCCTGGCCAAGCCCTTCAGCCTTGTGCAAGCAGAAACATCCCAAAAGGTCATGCAGTCCCAAGCGCTCTTCCAGAAGATCGACAAAGGACCTCGTGGGGGCTGAATTTTATAGGTGCCCAAACATTGAGAGGCCGAACTACAGAAGGGTGGTCTGTTATAATCCAATCAAACATAACAAATTACAACAATACATTATTGACAGTTACACAGACCAATAATAGAATTCCCCTTACATTGTTGCAGGAGAAGCTTCCAGAAGAAGCTAACAAAATGTTAATAATGCAACATTTACCCTGGGATTCAACCAAACCAGACAGGGCTTAACATTTCAACCAATCAACAATTAACAGGGTAACTGTCTCGCAACATTAATTACAACATGTATACTTAGTTTGCATTTATCCAATTAACTTCATGCATTTTACATTTCCTTGGATGTCCTCTGCAGAAATCCCATCCATCTGTCAATTGAATATGCAACACTGATCTGGGCCCTAGACTTACTGGCACCATTCAGAAGCTTGTCTTATTTCTGCAGAGCGCACCAGACTTGACCAAAATGGCCTAGCAATACATGAGTCCTTACTAAATTTTGGTACCATAGCTGCTCGGTTTTAGCCAAGTTTAACACCATGAGGGCAGATCTTCACTCAATGACAACAAAGGAACATGTGAACATGAAGACCACCCTATACGGTAAGAGCAAAATACCATTTTCTTTCATCTTTTAAAAATACATCAATATTTAAGTATTATTCACCTTAAGGACGGTATGATGCAGTGTCGTGTAAGGAGCATTGCTCATTGTAGATTTTTGAGGAACCATGCAACTCTGGTATAATAATTAACTTTAATTCAAAAAGCTATCAAATCTCCTTATCACATTGATCTAACAACAATCTATATTAAGTAAATACTCCAAGCATTTCATCAAATTCTCTATGGAGTAAATGGCTGAGGGAAATCATGCAATAGTATTGAAATTCATGAAGATGATTTGCCAATCAGAAATCTCGTTCAACTCCATGCATGGTCTGCCACTAAAAACACTCACCTAAATTCCTTTATGTAACCACAAAATTATGTTTGCACATTCTAGTAATAGCTTCGGTATTTATATATTAATAGAATCCAACTAATTTTATGTTTCCTTTGACTCTTTCCAGACACAGATTGTTAAGCAGGTAGTTTAGTTTTGTTTAGAGAAACAGTGCGGAAACAGACCCTTTGGCCCATCGAGCCCACTCCAACCAGCGATCCCAGCACACCAACAGTATCGTACACACACTAGCGACAATTTACAATTTTGCCAAGCTAATTAAAATCCAAACCTGTCTTTTGAGTGTGGGAAGAAACCGGATCTCCCGGAGAAAACCCACGCAAGTCATGTGGAGAGCGCACAAACTCCAGACAGACAGAACCTGTAGTCAGGATTGAACCTGGGTCTTTGGCACTGTAGGGCAGCAAACCTACCATGTCACCCTGCTCTATAAACCAGTTTAACATGCTGTCACATGTTCCTTTATATTTACCCACTGTGAATCACTGACAATCATTTATAAATACTTAACTGAAAAGTACTTCCAAGATATAAAAGACAATATATAAATGCAAAATACTGTGGGATCTCGATAGGTTGATATGGAAAGGATGCATTCACTTACTATGAATCTGGGGTGAAAGGTAACTTTTTAACAATAAAGGGTCACCCATTTAAAACAAAATAGTGGTGTCTTATTATTCCCCCTCAGAAGGGGGGATTTATTTCACAAAGGACAATGGAAGCAGAATCTTTGAAAAATTTAAGGCAAATGTAAAGATTTATTATTGATAAATAAAGGAAAGGTTACCAGGGTAAATTAGAATACATAGTTTAGAACATGGAGCAGTGCACCACAGGAACTGGCCCCAATGTCCATGCCGAACATAATGCCAAGTTAGACTAATCTTTTCTGCCTGCGCAATGATCCATATCCTTCCATTCTCTATGTATCCCTGTGCTCGAGATTACAACAGCCTTGATACTATTACAGGCAATCCCCGCATTATAGCTGTCCAGGTTACGAAAACCTGCCCTTACAGAAATCAGAAATCACAACCCAAAAACCTGAGATATGGAATGAAATTTGCTCTTACTGAAATAATGCAGGGAAAATTTAAATAAACACAAAATGCAAAAGAAACAAGATTAAACCATTTTTTTAAATTACATGCCATTTTTTGACAAGTGCACTCACAATGTGACAGGTTGGTTTTAGCTTGGCAGGTTTATTAAGCTGTCCTACAGTCCTTTATCCCCCCAATAATTTTCAATATTATTTACCCTGAAGATGTCTGAAACAGAGCCAGCAAGTTGTAAATCTCAAAGACCACTGTTACTTGTTGTCAGTTATGTGATTAAACTGCCTTACCTATATTCAATAGGTGTACAAATGGAAGGCTAGAAGGTGATACGAATCTGTAGTCACTTGTGTCTCCAAACACAGCTGCTGGCTGCTTAAGAAATTGCCTCCTCAGTCTCCAAAGCAAACCTTTTAAGTGACCCCTGTCATGAAGAACACATGTCCAATTACAATATGGCATCCTATTGGAAGCAGAGTTCCATGTTACAGAAAATCATGATGCAGATGGTTTTCTGGGAACTTAGCCCTTCCTTAACAGAGGGTTGCCTTAAGGCAGTGAAGTAGAGTAAGAGGCCGAGGGGCTAAGCAACCAAACAGACCCTAATTCATATTTTTGTATGCATTCCTGGTTCCAATCAATAAAAGTGAGTCCAAATTGCTAACAAAACAACGTTTTACAAAGATGATACTAGAATTGTGGGGATGGAAATTTCAGGAAGGGTCTCGACCCGAATCGTCACCTATTCCTTCTCTCCAGAGATGCTGTTCAAGAAGGAACTGCAGATGCTGGAAAATCGAAGATAGACAAAAGTGCTGGAGAAACTCAGCATCTATGGAGCGAAGGAAATAGGCAACGTTTCGGGCCGAAACCTTGTCTACCTCCAGAGATGCTGCCTGTCCCGCTGAGTTACTCCAGCAGTTTGTGTCTACCTTCAAGAAGGATTGAGCAGGTTTAGTCTATTTTCTCTTGAGAAAACAAAAGAGATGACCCGATAGACATTATAAGGGAGACAGGCAATTTAGCAATGGGTCAAGTCCATTGTTGCTAATAAATCCAACAAGGAGTTTGGAAGATTTTTCCATTCAAAGATTGGAGCGAATATGAATCTTGTTACCACAATGTATTAGTTGACATATAAGTTGATAGTGTGGTTAAAATGAGAGGATGCTCAAGGGGAGTAAAAACACTAAGGATCTCCTGCATGACTGAGCTAGGTTCTCTATGATATAATGGAATTGATTCTAATTAGAGAGTTATCAAATATAATTATATCAAAGAATACAGTTACTGCAAAACCTAACCCAAACGTACAATTTTAATCCAAATTATAACATTTTCATTATTTTATTATTGTTGTATTTCACTTGGCAAATTAATGGGAAAGTTAGTTGATTTATTGAAGATAGATACAAAAAGTTGGAGTCTTCAGACCATTGAGTTTTTTTGGCAGAAATTTCTGACATTAGGAACCTAAAGATCAAGTGCCTCAGATCCTGGATAAACTCTGCAACATCCTTGTGAGCTTAGACAATCAGTTCCATGCAAATCAGGCGTATTTTGCATTGCTGTATTGCAGCTTGCTAAATATGAATGCTGAAAGCAATATTCTCAACACCAAATATGTGGTAAATACTTTGTTTCCCACAGAAACACCTCTAATTATTCAAATACTTCATTATAGAACTATTTCAGTAAACCTAACAAGAAATTAATTAAATACACTTTGCATATAAATTGTAAGATTATTAAAAAAAATTATCAACTTTGGAAAGTGAGAGCAACTATCAAGCCAACAATAAATAAAGAGCCTTTTGTTGTTGTGTATACAGAACTTACCCCTAATTCTACGATTACTGATCTCAAGAACTCACATTGCTTGAGCTTTCCCTGCTGCACTGGAAAACTGTGCAAGTGTTGCAGCCGCTGGTGGTGTGTCACACACAGTGCGAACCTTCGGCTCTGAGGGGGGTCACGTGTCTCGATGATGGGAGTGGGTGAACTCGGGCCCCTCTGGGGAATATTTAGGGTGGGGATTGCGTGTGCACCGTGGTGATTAGTAGGGAGTCATTAGAATAGTATTAAAGAATAATTGGTTTGGACACACTCCGTGTCCCACCTCATTCTTCGCCGGACCGCTTCGAGTCCCACTACATTTGGTGACATACTGATGTCCAAAATTGAAAATTTGGTGAGCAAAACGCACGCCGCCAGCGACCAACCCATCGTTGCCGCCGACCAGGCCCAACTGAACGCGGTCACCCTGAAGCTGCCGACCTTCTGGACTGCTCAGCCGCAGGTATGGTTCCAGCAGACCGAAGCGCAGTTTAACATTCGTGGGGACCAACGAGACCCGCTTCTATTATATGGTTGGCGCGCTCGACCAGGAAACAGCCGATTGTGTAATCCCTTACCTGCAAAATCCGCCGGCGGCCAATAAGTATGGAGGTCTCAAGGCGCTGCTTCTACTCACCTTTGGTCTCAGCCACCTGGAATGAGCGGCAAGGATCCTCAACATGGGCGGGCTCAGCGACCGGAACCCATCAGTCCAAATGAACGCATATTCAAACAACAGCCCTGCATGTTTTTTGAATATGTGTTCCTGCAGCAGTTGCCGGACGACCTCCACCCACTCCTTGCAGGGGTGAGTTTCGAAGACCCCCTGGCATTAGCGGAGCATGCCGACGAACTGTGGCTGGCCAGGCGGCAGGAGGTGGGCTGGCCAGGCGGCAGGAGGATCTGGATCAGGTGTCCACGGTGCCCTGGAAGGCGCAGTGGCCTAGGGCCATGCCCACCAAGGGCTCCGCGGAGCCTCCTGAGCCTGCCGGAGAAGCCGGTAGAGGAGCGTGGTGCTTCTACCAGCAGCGCTGTGGTTCGGCGGCCCCCCAATGCCGCCCACCCTGTTCGTTTCCGGGAATCACTGCGGCGGTTGGCAAGATTCACCGCCTGTAGGCCTGGGACCGGCGCTCAGGCCGAAGATTCTTGGCCGACTCGACCAACCCGAAGCATGGGGTACAACACCACATCCTCACTTCGGGATCACCACTTCATGCCCCCCCGACAAATTCCAGCTTGCAAAGGTGGAGTTTCTGAAGATGGAAGACATGGGGATTGTTCGATGCTCCCACAGCCCATGGGCTTCCCCACTGCATATGGTGCCCAAGGTCTCCGGCGGCTGGAGGCCTTGTGGTGATTACCTCCGCCTGAACTACGCCACCATCGCAGATCAATACCCCATCCCACACATATAGGACTTCTCCGCACATCTGTCTGGGACTAAGTTCTTTTCCAAGATCGACTTAGTCATGGCTTACCATCAGATCCCCGAGTGACCGGAGGATGTGCCAAACACTGCCATCATCACCCTTTCAGATTTTTCGAATTCCTGCACATGCACTTCGGCCTTAAGAATGCTTTCCAATGCCTGATGGACACCATGGGGCGAAGGGTAGACTTCCTATTCATCTATATGGATGACATCCTTGTGGCTAGTCGATCGCGGCAGGACCATTGCACCCACCTTCGTCTGTTGTGCCAGTACCTCAACGAATACGGGCTGGTGATCGACCCAGACAAATGCCAGTTCGGCCTCTGGGCCATCGACTTCCTCGGCCACCATGAGATGCAGCACAGTGTGGCTCCCTTACCAGACAGGGTCGAGGCCATTCGCCGGTTCCCGCGGCCTTCCACAGTGTGGAGCCTGCAGGAGTTTGTAGGCATGGCCCAATTTTACCATCGATTTGTGCCGGCGGCGGCAAGAATAATGCGGCCGCTCTTCCAGCTGTTGTCAGGAAAGCAGCGGGACGTGCAGTGGAGCGACATTGCCGTGGCGGCTTTTCAAGGGCCTGAAGGAAGCATTAGCTTGGGCGACGATGCTGTTGCATCTGTGGGTCGATGCCCACACAGCATTAACCATGGATGCCTCGGACTCCGCGATGTGCCAGAACAGTCTTTTGATGGCCATTGGCGGCCTCTCACCTTTTTCAGCCACCAACTTAACCCAGCGGAGCGAAGGTATAGCGCTTTCGACCGGAAGCTGCTCACCTTGTACCTGGCGGTTAGGCACTTTCGGTATTTTCTGGAGGGCTGGGACTTCATCGCTTTTACTGACTATAAGCCCCTCACCTTTGCCTTCGCCAAGGTTGCTGACCCTTGGTCCGCTCGGCAGCAGCGCCAAGTCACGGGAGTTTCTGAATTCACCACGGACAACCGCCACATCACCGGGAAATGTAACCTGGTCGCTGACGCCCTGTTCCGTCCGGCTGTGGGAGCCTTTCTCGGCGTGGCCCTGGGCATTGACTATTCCACCTTTTATTTTTTAATCATAAAATTTATTCAATTATTAAAAAATAATATTTAAAGGACAAAGGACAAAGGACATTTTATTGTCACGTACACCAATTGGTGTAGTGAAATTTGATTTGCCATGCAGCACATAAATAAAGATAAGACACAACATCATAGGATTTAACAGTAGGCATAAAAACATCCCCCCACAATGGTTCCCACTGTGGGGGAAGGCAGCAAAGTCCAGTCCCATCCCCAGTTCACCCATAGTCGGGCCTATTGAGGCCTCCGCAGTCGCTGCTATGGGGCCCGATGTTCCAGGCCGTTTTCGCCGGGTGATGGTGCTCCGGATTCGGGTGCACCTTCTCAGTGGCTTGGGGCACCTAGAACGGCCGCCTCTTACACTAGGGGGTGTCTTTTACACAAGGCCGCTCCGGATGGAGCTCCACCACTGGGATGGAAGCTCCCAATGTAAAGTTCAGCTCCGCTGCCCGCAGCTGGCCACTCCACAGTCCCGCAGCTCCGCGATGTTTTTTGTCGGCGGTCTTCTGCTCACCGGAGCTCCAGCACGGTGACCCAGGCAAGGCATCGCCCCCTTCTCTCCGCGATGGCGCTCCAGCGGCCGTTCCTGGTGTCCCATGCCGCCGCCGAAGCCAAGGGTCCGGCCGGTCCCATCAAGAAATGCCGCTCCAGGCCTGCTGGGAGGACACGAGGACGGGTCGACGATGCAGCCCGGAGAAAAGCTACCTCTCCGACCAGGTGGGGACCAGGTAAAGCAGTTTCCCCTTCCCCCCACCCCCCTATCCCTACATAAAAAAATATAGACTCCAAACAAAACACTTTTTACAGACTAAAAATAAAAAAAGTTAAAAGACAGACAGCTGCTGGGTGGGCAGCCATACCAACTGGACGGCGCCCCCTAGTGTCTACACTACAATAAAACAAGCCAGAACCCACCACCATAATAAAATAAAAACATATACCCATAATAAACTACTGTACAACTATGAAACAATCCTTATTGAGGATACATTCAACACCCTGCGGAGCCCAGCGGTCGCGGAACTCCCTCAGGGTGCCCCTGGACAGGGCGTATTCCCTTTCTAACCACACCTGACTAGCGGATGGCCAGCTTGGCCAGGCACAGGAGCAACCCAACCAGGACATCTTCAGCCCTACCCTCTCCCCTAGCACAGGGTGTCCAAAGATGAGGATGGTGGGTGAACAATGCAACCAGAAGGCAAGGAGCAGCCCCTTTAAGTATTCAAACAGTGGCTACAGCCTCACGCACTCCACGTACACGTGGTACACAGACTCTTCCAGCCTGCAAAAGTGGCAGGCGGCTGGCGAGTCTGTGAACCGCGAGAGAAACAGGTTGCAGGGAACACCTCGGTGCAATACCCTCCACCCCAGGTCCCCAATGTAGAGGGGGAGAATCCCTGCGTAGAGGGACCCCACCGGGGGCCCCCCTCGCGACCCGAAGGTGAAACCGGCCGGGACAAGGACTAGCTGCCCTAGAAGATAGTGGCCAAGCTGTCTTAGCGGAGATAGCGGCCAGAAGATAGTGACCCCGGAGGTAGCGGCCCCACAATATCAACGTGGACATGGTTGAAGCACCGGCGAGGCACTACGAACTCCCAAACTGGTGCCCAGAAGTGCCGCTGAACCTTCGATGTGTGACATGGAATGCACGTCCGGGCCCAATGCCGGACTTCCTTCCGCAACCCATGCCATATGAACCTCGCAGCAACCAACGCTACCGTAGCCCGGATAGACGGATGGGCCAATCCATGAATGGCATCGAAAAAGCGACAACGCCAGGCCGCCAGAACAATAGACCACGACTGCCCCGTGGAGACATCACAGAGGACGGTAACGCCGGCGGGACCCGGTATGGCAGTTCGGTATGCCGACATCTTCTCGTCCACCAGCTGCGCCACCGCCAATGTGGAATAGTCAAGGAGCTCGTGGGCTCCTTTGACTTGGTACACATCTGGAGGGACCTCCACCCCGACTCTAGGGCCTTTTCCAGGAGGTCAGAGGGGGGTGGGTCTCGCATCGACCGCCTGTATATTTCTCGGGTGTACGTCTCCCGCATCTCGGCGACCTCCATGCTGCCGGTGCCGTGCTCGGACCACCACCTGGTGTGGGCAGAGTTTACCCTGCTGGGCATGAGGGGAGGTTCCACATACTGGCATTTTAACAACTGGCTTGCTGGAGGATCGCCGCTTCCGGGGCTCGTTTGAGAGGTTCTGGAATACCTGGAAGGGGAAGCGGGGAGGATCTCACTCCCTGCGGCTATGGTGGGATGTGGGCAAGGCCCACATCCGGAGTTTCTGTCAGGAGTACACTAGAGGGTCGACCAAGAGATGCAATTCCACGATCAGACAGCTCGGGAGCGAGCTGCTCTATTTGGATTCGCATCTAAGTCACACCGTCGTGGACACGATCCTCTGGAGGGAATACTGGGAGAAGAAGGACGTGCTGAAGGAGCTACAGTCAGAGCAATCTCGAGGTGCGTACGTGAGGTCTAGGATCCAATTGCTCCATGATTTGGACCGCGGTTCACCCTTCTTCTACTCGCTGGAGAAGTGGCGGGGAGTCCGTCAGCAGTTAGTGGAGCTGCTCACTGATGATGATTCCTCCGTCACTGAACCAGAGGACATTAGTGGTTCGTTCCTTTTATGGGACCTTGTTCTCACCAGATAGTTCCGGCGGGGACCTGTGGGTGCAGTGATCTGTGGCAAGGTCTAGCTACGGTCGACCCGGAGGATGCCGAGCGTCTGGATGCCCTCCGACACTGGATGAACTGACCGCGGCCCTCCATCAGATCCGAAGGAGCAAATCCCCTGGCCTGGACGGACTGACAGCAGAGTTCCTCCGCACTTTCAGGGGGATCCTGGGGGAGGACTACACCATGGTACTGAGGGAGAGCCTGGCGACCGGAGAGATGCCCTTGTCTTGGCGAAGGGCTGTCGTGGTCCTTCTGCCCAAGAAGGGCAATCTCCGCCGTCTAAAAAACTGGCGCCCAGTCTCCCTCCTCTGTACCGACTACGAAGTTGATGGGCATGGTTCTACGTGAGCCAGACATGGAGGTGGTCCTCTTGGTCTACACTGATGACGTGCTCCTCATGGTCACTGATCCCGTCGACCTGCAGAGGATACGTGAGTGCCATCGAGTCTTCTCAGCCGCCTCCTCTGCCAGGATCAACTGGGGGAAATGTTCTGGCCTCTTGGTGGGTCCCTGGCAGGTGGACTCCCTCCCGGAGGAGATAAGGTCTATCACGTGGAGTACTATGCACCTCCTCTACCTGGGAGTCTACCTGAGTCCCGGTGCAGAGACCTGGCAGGCGAACTGGCAGGAGCTGGAGATGAAAGTCGTCACCCGGCTGGGGCGCTGGGCGGGTCTCCTCACAGTGCTTCCCTACCGGGGCAGGATGTTGGTCATTAACCAACTCATGGCCTCCATGCTCTGATACAGATTGACCACATTGGTCCCATCAGCCACCTTTGCTGGGATCATCCAGAAGAAGTTGGTGGACTTCTTCTGGGGCAATGGAAAGCAATGGGTCTCTGCAGCAGTTCTGAGCCTCCCAATCGAGGAGGGCGGTCAGTCGCTGGTGTGCATTTGCACCAAGTTGGTGGCTCGCCACCTCAGGACCTTGTAGAGATACCTGTACTCAGGGCATCCTCCCTGGTCGCACGTGCTGGCGATGGTGGGCGTCAGCCGTGCGGTCCTGATAGGGATGCCCGGCTTCTACAGGGACTTGTTGAGAGTCTGAACCTGGTTGCTGTCGACCGAGCCCCCCCCCCTCCGCCGGCGGAGGGCGATGGCCCGAGCATGAGAGTAGCCGGTCATTGCACCTGCCAACGGTGGTGGACCATTTTACGCAGTGGCCGGAGTCCATCCTGCTCGTCGACACCACTGCCCAGTCATGTGCACGCGCCCTGGTGGCCGATTGGATTACCCGTTTCGGGGTACCGCTAGACATCTCGTTCGACCGGGGTGCCCAGTTCACGTCGGAACTATGGTCCGCAATGGCTCGCCTGTGGGGGACTCAGTTCCACCACTCGACGGCTTACCACCCCCAGTCCAATTTGGTGGTGGAACGATTCCACCGCCGTCTTAAGGGCCCCTTAAAGGCTCGCCTTACGATGGACGAGTTGGATGGATGGGTTGCCGTGGGTCTTGCTGGGGATTCGGACCGCCCCGAAAGAGGACTTGCTATCGTCAACGGCCAAATTGGTCTACGGCATTCCACTCATCGTGCCCCGGGAATTTATTCCAATCGTTGGCAGACCCCAGGAGCCGCCGTCATCCGTGTTGGTCCATGTGTGGGAGAGGGTCGGCACCCTGTCTCCTGTCTCGATGTCTCGGCATGGTGTGTCTCCGCTGCATGCGCCGCCACCTCTAGCAGACTGCCCGTATGTTTTCCTTTGTTGCGATGCCCACAGGCCGCCCTTGCAGTGCCCATATGAGGGTCCTTTTCGGGTGCTGCGGCATGGGCCCATGACCTTAGTGTTGGACTTGGGGGGGGAGGGCTGGGGGCTGGCAAGAGACTGTGTCTGTGGCCCGTTTAAAGCCGGCCCATTAGGACCTTAGTGAGCCAGTCCAGGTGGCCCAGCCTCGCTGTCGGGGGTGTCCACGGGGGTGTTCCACCGTGGGAACGTACGGACGAGGTCCGCCGCCTCGCTCGGCTGCCCGTCCGTTTTGGTGTCTCTGATTCTGGGGAAAGTCATGTGATGGCCCCAGGTGGTGAGCCAGACACAGTGCGAACTTTCGGTTCCGTGGTGGTTAATAGGGAGTCGTTAGAATACTATTAAAGAATAATTGGTTTGGACAAACTCTGTGTCCCGCCTCGTTCTTCGTCGACCGCTTCGCGTCCCGCTACACAAGTCTACTTTAATATATCTGGCTGTATATAGCATTAGGTGTTGGTTTTCACAGGAAAACAGATGAGTGTGGGATCTGATGATTTAAATACTGCTAAACATTCTCAGTAGTATCTAAAATAATACTTGTTGCGGCGTCAGCTTTTTAAAAGTCCTTTGCCAGGTGTTTATGTATCTTTTGAAAAGATTTCTTTTTGATTCTTGCTGCTAGCTTAATTCAAATGTTGTGATTTGAAATATTTCATTTTCAGAGTATTCTGCTCAAGAAGAAATAATACATGAATAATGTTACAAGAACGCTATGCAAAATATCTTCCCTTGGGAAATTAACCGAAGATGACTGCTAGTAGGATCACACAGAAGGTGATTATTTCTACTTGAGGAATCTGCAAGTGAAAGTCATTCTCTTGGAATCTCAGTGGGTTGAGGCATTTTGCCCATTACTGCAATGTGAATCTTTGAAGAACGACAATTGTATTATCAGTAGGACTTCAATCATTTATTGCTGATCTAGTCTTTTGTGCAACAGTTTACTATTACAGAGTAAATGGTAAAAATCGGTTTGAAACAAAAGTCAATGAGAACTCCAGTGAAAGCATGATAAAAGGACAAAATGATCGTGGACATACATTAAACTTTGTCAGGCATGATATGACAGGATATTGTTCAGGTTACAGATTATTTATTGCTAGAAGATATTCATTTTCTTCAAGCATTGTTTCACACCCTCAAGGTATTTCAAACTATTTATTTCCAGTGGATGGATGATGAAGTGTTTCAATATCATACTTGTGGTGCAAATAGCCAAATCAGTCACAATATGATCCCAAAAGTTAACTAATGTGTTAAAAGTTGCAGATATGTTGATTGGAAGGAGAACAATAGCTGCTCAAGGAGAGAACATGCTGCTTGCTACTCTTCTTTAAAGAACATCTTGGGAACCTGAACTTAATCAATACATGAGATCAATTTGGATGTGATTTAATAAACCAGTTAAAGATTGACCCTCAAACAATGTCACAGTATTTGTGCTACACTGAAGATTAGTTCCTCAGATCAACAGCCAGCCACAAATCTCTGTGCCTTTGAATAGACAGTGCTGTCAATAGCCAAAATGGTCGTTACTTAACATTACAGTACACCAAAAAGGTAAATTATAAATTAATGCTTTTTAATAAATTAACCAAATAGGATTTCCTATTTGGATTATTACAACCTGGTTTGTAATAGGCCAGGTCCAGTGTATTACAAAGCACACCACAAACATGGTCAAATGGCATTACCCAGAGAGGGACTTCATTTCCTCACCCGTCTGGATCAGGGTCGGCCATAGGAAGTGCGGGGCCCAATTGAGAACAATTTTGGTGAACCCCAGGTTCCCAGCCAAGGTCTGTAGAATCGTAGAGAAAGAAATAAAGTCTATTATAGACTTTATATCTATATGGTTGAATGGAAAATAATCAAAATGTGCGCTTAAAAAGTGCATGGATCAAACAGATCTAAGCTAAATTTTAATATAAAATTGCATACATGTAAGCCTACAAGTAACAAACAAAATGTGCACCTATGAAAAGAACATAATTACAATACCACTTGTTTTAGTGACTGTGAAATGAAGAAAAAGTAATTTAATTAACTAGATCCTGGAAAACCAATAGCCATTGGCGAAAAACCAGTCCAGGCATTACATTTTGGGCTTCAGCCCCATCCTACCCTTTGGGCTTAGACAATAGACAATAGGTGCAGGAGTAGGCCATTTGGCCTTTCGAGCCAGCACCGCCACTCAATGCGATCATGGTTGATGATCGCATTGATCCACAGCTCTCTCTTCATCCAGAGAAGCTGCCTCCACTGCCCTCTGTGGCAGAGAATTCCACAGACTCACCACTCTCTGTGAGAAAAAGTGTTTCCTCATCTCCATTCTAAATGGCTTACTCCTTATTCTTAAACTGTAGCCCTGGTTCTGGACTTCCCCAACATCGGGAACATGTTTCCTGCCTCTAATGTGTCCAAACCATTAACAATCTTATATGTTTCAATGAGATCCCCTCTGATCCTTCTAAACTCCAGAGTGTACAAGCCCAGCTGCTCCATTCTCTCAGCATATGACAGTCCCGCCATCCCGGGTATTAACCTTGTAAATCTACGCTACACTCCCTCAATAGCAAGAGTGTCCTTCCTCAAATTAGGGGACCAAAACTGCACACTATACTCCAGGTGTGGTCTCACTAGGGCCCTGTACAACTGCAGAAGGACCTCGTTGCTCCTATATTCGATTTCTCTTGTTATAAAGGCCAACATGCCATTCACTTTCTTCACTGCCTGCTGTACCTGCATACTTACTTTCATAGCCTGATGAACAAGGACCCCTCCAGATCACGTTGTATTTCCCCTTTTCAGAACTTGACGCCATTTAGATAGTAATCTGCCTTCCTGTTTTTGCTACCAAAGTGGATAACCTCACATTTATCCGCATTAAACTTGTACCCCATCCTAACTTAGTTATGTGTGTGTGTGTGTGTGTGTGTGTGTGTGTGTGTGTGTGTGTGTGTGTGTGTGTGTGTGTTAGTTGTGTGTGTGTTAGTTGTCTGTGTGTGATGTGTGTGTGTGTGTTAGTTGTCTGTGCGTTATGTGTGTTGGGGAGGGAAGGAGAGAAAGGAGGGAGGGAAGGAGAGAAGGGAGGGAAGGAGAGAAGTGAGGAAGAAGAGAAGAGAGGGAGGGAAGTGGGGAAAGAAGGGAGGGAGGGAGGGAAGGAGAGAAAGGAGGGAGGGAAGGAGAGAAAGAAGGGAGGGAGGGAAGGAGAGAAGGGAAAAGAGAGAGAGGAAGGAGGTAGGGAAGGAGAGAAGGGAGGGAGGGAAGAAGGGAAGGGAAGAAGGGAAGGGAGGGAGGAAGAGAAGGAGAGAAGGGAGGGAGAGGGCCGGCGGCAGGAGCGGATGCCGGGCGGACGGGTGTGAGCTGAGGCCGAGGTTTGTAAACATTGCTCCAACCCCCGGCCCGGCCCTCCCTGTATTGCTCACCGCGTCTCCCCGGGGGGAGAGAGGGGTGGAGCTGGGGCTGTGTGCGTGAAGCACGGCGACTGGAGCGGCGGGAGCACTGCCCCGGGACCGCGAGGGAACGACCCACCTCCTCCTCTCCCCATTCTCCATTTCCCCTCACACCCCCCTCCCTGTCTACCCCTTTCTTCCCCCTCCACCCCTCTACTCTCTCTCTGCCCCTCTCTCCCCCCTCCACCCGGGGTAGATCTATCCGAGCCGAGAGTAGATAACTCTAGCGCGGGGCCCCCTTAGGCGCGGGCCCAATTGGTCCAATTGGCTTAAGGCCGGCCATGGCCTGGATTATCAAGTACTTGTTTCAAGTTAGTAAAATGGCTCCAGATTTCAAGGGACAATAATCAGAAAATACATGTTATCCTCTCAACCACTGTGCAATTCACCACCACTGTCCCACCCATTCTACTAAGATGTCTGCATATAACAACATCCAACTCCTCTGGTAGAGTTTAGCGATCTGCAAATATTGGATAATAGCTTATCTTCCACAACATATTTCCATGCCTTGGATAAATTAGAGGCACGTTTCATAAAGAAATCACAGCAAACCATGAGGGAAAAAAAATGAAAATTTTAATTAATATCTTAACGGCTTTTAGAAATGCTTTTAGATAATTTTTTGGAAATATTTTTTGGAAAGATTTTCTGGAAAGTCTTTTGGAAAGTTTTTGGAAAGAGTTGTGTACAAGATTTTGGTAGGTCATACAAGACGTTGGTTGGGCCACATTTGGATATTTAGTTTTGTTTAGTTTTGGTCACCATGTTATAGGAAATATGTTGTTAAGCTACAAAGGGTGCAGAGAAGATTTGCAAGGAAGTTGTCAGGGCTCATGAGCGTGAGCTATAGGGAGAGGTCTTTATTTTGTTCGAGCGCAGGAAGATGAGGGGTGATCTTATAGAGCTGTATATGATCATGAGAGGAATAGATATGGTAACTGCACAGTCTTTTACACAAAGGGAATCAAGAACCAGAGGACATGGGTTTAAGATGAGTGGGGGGGGGGGGGGGGGGGGGGTAGATGGGGCATGTTGGTCAGCATGGGCAAGTTGGGCCGAAGGGTCTTTCTCCACTGTACATGAACCTGTCAAAACAAGCACAAAGAACTAGAGTAAAAACATAAACATTTTAACAAATGAGCTTTATAAGATTTTAATATCTTTACTGAACCACTTACAGTAAATTAGAGATTTAGGGCCAAAGAGTTTGCTAACCAGTAATTATGACATTGGAGTTTGTAACAACGTACTGAGTCTGTGTAAAAAAAAATCATATTTTATCATTAAACTATTCCTCAAATACCTCAAAAGTTCTCATTAATTCAACAGATTTCCTTTAAGGTCTGTAAAATGAGGCACCTGACAAAGTGAGAATTTACTGACATTTTGGCATTCTATTTTAATTGATGTAATGTGGGGGAATAAACAACTCATTAAAATGTTAACAATCTAATTACATCAAACAGAAAGAGTTTCACCCTTTACCACTGTACAATCCAGCTGTACATGATTTCTTGTTTCTAACAATTCCTTGAGTTCTAACAAATTGCCACATATTTGATTAAAGATAAATTACACTAATTCAAAAATTAAGATGGACGATTGGATAAAAAAGATTGGTGTGGTGATTGCATCCTTTTGAGTGTTAATGAACTTCACTGCCCAACGAAACTTAGATTTTCATGACTGAAGAAGGGCCTCGACCCGAAACGTCACCTATTCCTTTTCTCCCGATATGCTGTCTGACCTGCTGAGTTACTCCAGCTTTTTGTGTCTATCTTAGATGTTCTCAAGTCGATTACATTCCTCGCAATAGTGCAAGATCAGACTGATTGATAACCTTTCCCATTGTATCTTTCATTTATTTTGCTTACTGAATTAAACTCTATTAAGGATGGATAAAAAATATACTGTAGGTACCTAAATGTTGTTTTAATAACATAATTAACCACCATTTCAGGCCCCAAACAAACTGATTCTAGGCATTAACAAACATAGGAAGTTTCCACAGTCTACCCTATCTTGACCTTATCCTACGTAATTTTCTATCTCGCACAATCTATTAAGGAACTATTGATTTTCCATGAGAATACACTAAACATGCTCTTCCAAGACCAAAGAGGTTTTTCACCATCAGTTTCTATTTTTCAATTTAATGGATTGGCCTTTGAACAGAACTACATGATTGCAAAACGAACCTTCACAAAAAGGTATTTTTATATTCTTGGAATGTGGAAAAGAGATTTCCTAAAGATATCCAATAATTAAAGTATTCAGATGAAAGAGCTGAGTGTTAAAGATATTTTACTTGCAATACTTTTGTCACCTTCAACATGACTGTTGTCAGACCAGCGGCACAGTGGCACAGTGGCACAGATGGTAGAGCTGCTGCCTCACAGTGCTAGTGACCCAGGTTCGATCCTGACCTTGGGTGCTGTTGGTGTGGAATTCTCCCTGTGATTGTGAGGGTTTCCTCCAGGTGCTCCAGTTTTCTCCCACATCACAATCACAATTATATTTTATTAGCCAAGTATATTTTGCAACATAGGAGGAATTTAATTTGCCAAGTCAGTCATACAAATAAAAAGCAACAGAACACACAAAATACATTTTAGCATAAACATCCACCACAGTGATTCCTCCACATTCCTTACTGTGATGAAAGGCGAAAAAAAGTTTGCCTTTCCTTCTTTCCTTCTTTGTTCTCCCGCGGATGGGGGCCTCGAGCCCTCCGTTGACGGGACAGTTTTGACTCCCGTAGCCGTCGGCGATTGGGCCCTCCGCATCGGGACGATCAGCTCCCGCATCCGAGGGGATGTCAGCTCCCTCGCACTGGCGATCGACCCTGGGTTGGGGCTGGTCGAGCCTCTGCGTTGTTGGCGCTTCCCGACATTTATGGCCTATCCCAAGACTGCGAACCCTCGATGGTAAAGTCCGCAGGCTGCGGTTGGAGCGATCCCAGGCAAGGGATCGACTCCGATGTTAAGTCCCCGCCCCACAGTGGGGCTCAAAGCCAGTCTGAGGAGACCTCCAGCTCCATCGATGGTAGGCCACAGGGCGACCGGAGACGCGATCCGGAAAATAATCGCATCTCCGGCTAGGTAAGAAACTGAAAAATAAATTCCCAAGATCCCCTCCCTCTCCCCCACATAAAACAAACCGGAGAACATTTATACAAACTTTTAACACACACTAAAAATCTTAAAATAGAAGAAAAAACAGACTGTCGTGCGGCGCCCCTAGTGATATGGAAACAGGCCTTTCACGCCTCTATAAATTGCTCCTAGAGTGTGGGTGAATGCAATAGTAGGATAACATAGAACTATTGTGACAAAATAGACACAAAATGCTGGAGTAACTCAGTGGGACAGGCAGCATCTCTGTATTGAAGGAATAGGTGACATTTCAAGTCAAGATCCTTCAACGGACTGAACGTCAGGGTCGGGGGAGTTACCGAATTAAGGAAGTGTAAGACTTCAAAAGAGATGAAAATCAAGGAAAATGTATAATAGACCAGCTAATGTTAGACAGGAGAAGGTGACCGGAAAGCAAACCAAGATACAATGTAATCAAAGGAACAGTAAGATTGGTCGGAGAACTGGGAAGAGGAAGGGATGGAGAGGGAAAACTAGTGTTACTTGAAGTTAGAGAAGTGAATATTCATACCGCTGGGATATAAGCTGCCCTTGCGAAATATGAGGTGCTACTCCTTGATGGTCAGCGTGGACTCTGTGGGCTGAAAGGCCTGTTTCCATGCTATAATTTTCAATCAATCAATCAAAAAAAAACAATTAAAACTACTTTAAATATAGGATATACCTGTTTTTATCCCTATGTGTATGAAGGAACTGCAGATTCTGGTTTAAACCAAAGATAAACACAAAATGATGGAGTTACTCAGCAGGACAGGCAGCATCTCTGGAGAGCAGGAATGGGTGACATTTTGGGTCTGAAGAAGGGTCTCGATGCAAAAAGTCACTCATTCCTTCTCTCCAGAGATGCTGCCTGTCCCGCTGAGTTATTCCAGCATTTTGTGTTTATCCCTATGTGCTTAGATTACTCAATGAACTAAGAGGTTAAATTTAAGTGTGGGATATGCTGGGAACTAAGTTAGGGCAGTACAGTGTCTTTTGGACAGCTTTAGATTAAAAATTGAATTCTATCTTGTTTACTGGGAGTTTCCAAAGATTCAACAACGGACTGTATCTGAGAAGAAATTGCTGACCAAAAAACAACTTTATTTAACAACCAATTACAATGCAGTTGCCAAAGCAATAACACAATCAAGACAAATTATACATTTGCCTGGCTAGACTGGACAGGCTGTGAGCTGGCTCATTAATCTTTCGTCTTCAATTCCCCAGACCAAACAGAGTGTGAAACTGAAGCTAAGTTGGATTCTATTTTTACAGCATTCTTCTCAAGGTTTGCTTTGCTGCTTAATAGTAATTTATGATTACAATTGTGTATGAATCACGGTAGGTTCCTCCAGTTTGTAACATCATGGCAATTAAGGCACGATTTTACACTTCCCAGCTTTTTAATCTGGCTGTGGGAGAGACGATGATCCTAAGATCTCAGCTGCCAGAGATAGTAACCATCACTGGACCAATAATTACACATGAGAGTGCTGCACTCAGATCCAACCACGTTTCTCAGCTTCCACCTTGCTTCATCGCACAGTCTCTTCCACCATATAACCTCTGAATGATGCAGATGTTGCTGTCTTGACTGCCCCTCCCCTTAGCATGACCAGACCCTTGTGATTTTCTCCACAGCACCTGGCCAAGCCTCATGACACATCTCAGTGGGCATTGACGCCAAAACCAGACACTTGAGTTCTGGATATACCATCTGACAACCCTTCCGATCTCCAGCTTGGCTGAGACAATGGGAGAGGTGGTTCTCAAGGAGAGGACCGGGAAGACATTTACTGTCACAATGGTGATTCATAAATCACTCTATGTTTGCAATTTATTGGAGGTGTGTAGAACCTGCTTGGTTCTGGTTTTTGTGGTTTGTTTGAAAGGCTTTCCATAATAGCCATAAGAGAGTGAGATGGGGATGGAGTGGGGGAGAAAGGGAGAGGGAGGTAGAGGAAGTGGGATGGAGAGTGAGAGGGGGAGGAAAAGGGAGAGGGAGGGAGGGAGGTGGAGAGGAAGATGGAGTGAGAGTGGGGGGCATGAGGGAGAGGGAGAGGTAGTGGAGTGAATTAGGAATGGGTGAGGAGGGAGAGAGGGAGAGGGAGCGAGGCAGAGATGGAGGGAAAGGGAGTGAGGTAAGGGTAGGGTAGGATGGATGAGGGGAAAGGGGGTGAGATGAAGAGTGGAGAGGGGGAGGCATTGTGGGGGTGGAGAGAATGAGGGAGAGGGCAATACAAGATCAAGATACTGGGGATTTGAATTACTATTTATTCACTAGCATTTCCAATAATAGGTATTATCAGTATTTGTTGCTCAGCTGAGGTGTAATTGAGGTGAGAAGATTAACATTGTCATTACACAGACAACATTGCATATGAATGAGCACAAAGGAAAGGGAAGATTACAGGTGAAGAATGGACTTTGTTAAGACTTTGTCTAGCCTTTTATTATTTGTAAAGGCGAGGGATTCTCCTACATCCAGGAAAGAGGCTTCATGAGATGCAACACACCAGCTGGAAAACTGCACACACTGCACACATTAACATTGGTCTGCAGTGAAAGATCTGATTGATTAATGTTAGGCATTGCAGCAGGCTGCTTTCTTTCGAGTGAGATAGGGTATTCTTTAGACTTTCAGGTACAGATGTAATGACATGTACACATATATACATGTATACATATATACATCTATATAACTAAAAGTCTCATCTTGACCACTTCCTGTGTATGCTGTTAATTGATTTTAGAAAAATGGCTACCCTATATCATTATCATCTTATACATTATTACAGCCCCAAGGATTTTTCTGATCACTGAAAAAAAAAAAAATTATGAATGTTTAAAAAATCTTAAGATCGGCTGATTGGTCCTCTCGCCTGTCAATGACCATGATGAAGGTAATGCCCCTTTCGGGGGGTAGGACTATAAGGCCATGGATGCCTGGACATCAGTCAGTCACTCTGGAAGATCGCGAGGGAGTCTACAACTGTGATTCTGCTGTGAGTCTACTGAACTGTGAGTCTACTATGTGCTTGCAATAAATGCTTTGTTACCCTGCAATGTGGTTGCAATGAATGATGATTGATTAACCTTTTATGTGCTTGCAATAAATGCTTTGTTACCCCACAATGTAGTTGCAATAAATGATGATTGGTTAACCCTTTATGTGCTTGCAATAAATGCCTTGTTACCTAGCAATGTGGTTGCAATAAATGATGGTTGGTTAACCCTTTATGTGCTTGCAATAAATGCTTTGTTACCCCGCAATGTGTTGCAATAACTGATGAATGGTTAGGCCTTATTGTCCTTGCAATAAATGCTTTCTCAGCCCCCACTGTGTTAGCAAGGAATACGTGGTTTTCGCAGCCCCCACTGTGTTAGCAAGGAATAAATGGTTTCTCAGCCCCCACGGTATTTCATCGAAAGGTCCCGCTCATTCCGTAACTTAGGCTGAGTGGGCAGGCCGTGCTGATTGCAAAAGTTCCGCTAAGTGCAGAGGTCACGCTGATTGCGTAACTTCCGCTAAGTGCAGACGTCATGCTTATTGCGGAAGTGCCGCTGATTGCGGAAGTGGCACTTCCACAGTGGAGAGGCCGTGCTCAGCCGTGTGAGTAGATTCAAAAAGTTTCACTGTCATATATATGGTGCGTGAGTCTGTGTGTGTGCGTGTGTGTGTGCGTGTGTGTGTGTGTGTGTGACAGTGAGAGTGAGTCTGTGTGTGTGGGGTGGAGGGTATGTGGATTGACTTGACTTGGCTTGAAATGGATTGACTTGACATGACTTGACATGACTTGAAATGGGTTGACTTGACTTAACTTGAAATGGATTGACTTGACTTGAAATGGATTGTTGGTCCTGCCCTCACTGTGCTTGACTTGACCCACGACACCCATGCTAGCATTCCAGAAAGCCCCCCCCCCCCCCCCCCCCCCCCACTGGCCACCAACATTGGAATTGGTGGTGAGGTGGAATATTGCATTGGGGTCCAGCCCTCCCATGTGAACCTGTGACCCAACGCTTCCCACTTAGTCTAGTATATATATGTCTCATATACGTGTGTGTGTGTGTGTGTGTGTGTATATATATACAGTGTGTGTATATACAGTGTGTGTGTGTGTATACAGTGTGTGTGTATGTGTGTATACAGTGTGTGTGTATATATACAGTGTGTGTGTGTGTGTGTGTGTGTATACAGTGTGTGTGTGTATATACAGTGTGTGTGTGTGTGTATACAGTGTGTGTGTGTATATACAGTGTGTGTGTGTGTGTGTGTGTGTGTGTGTGTGTGTGTAAACACGGAACTATGTTTTTTCTCTTTCGTTTACCACATTGTTTACAGTGTAGTATGTTTACATAATCTGTTGTGCTGCAGAAAGTAAGAATTTCATTGTTCTATCTGGGGCATATGACAATAAAACACTCTTGACATTCTTCAATGGTTTCAGGACTGCACTGGGAAGTAGGTGGCATTCTTTGGGTTTTTTTGGAGCATTTAAAGAGAGAGGAGAGAGCAGTCTTGCTGGTGCTTCAGAAACCTCCCCCCGCGCCTCAGTGTCACCTTTGCAAGTGCGTCCCTCACGACACCATTCACATCCTTTCAATATGTTATTGCAGTGATACTAATTAAGTGTCTCAGTTCGAGTTATTTTCTGAACAATGCCGATTCTTAGATTGGGGAATGGGAAAGCAATTAAGAGTCAAAGGAAAATGGTGAGACAGTAAGACATCGACTTGATGTAAATAGTCAATGGCAGGCAGTAGTGTGATTGCATGTTAAGCTGCAAATTAAAGCGACAGGTCTGCAGAGTGGATACGTGTTGCTGCACTGGAGCACCTGCCACCAGTAGAAGACTGTATTACCTGCCCTGACAATTATAAGGACTCAATCACTTTGCAACTGAAATCACACTCAATATCAGTGACATTCAATAACTCCCACCATCGTTAAACATTATCCCATCAACAACATTGAGGAGTGGTTGCAAGATGTACCTCTTTCACTTTATTTGAGCAGAGTCTTAAACTTATCCATCTGTCAGACAGCATCATAGACTCATGCAGCAAGGAAACTAACCCTTGACTCAATGAGGCCACTCAACCATCAATTTCCACTCACCCTACTTTAATCATGTTCATAAGTTCTAGGAGCAGAATTAGGCCATTCGGCCCATCAAGTCTACTCTGCCACTCAATCAATCATGGCTGATCTATCTTTCCCTCCCACCCCCATTCTCCTGCCTTCTCCCCATAATCCCTGACACCTGTACTAATCAAGAATCTGTCAATCTCCACCTTCAACATATCTACAGCCTTCTGTGGCAATGAATTCCACAGATTCGCCACCCTCTGTCTAAAGAAATTCCTCCTCATCTCTTTTCTAAAGGTACGTCATTTTATTCTGAGGCTATTCCCTTTGGTCCTAGATTCTCCCACTCTATTCAGGCCTTTCACTATTAACCGCATTTTATATTCTCCCCCACATTCTCATCACCACCTCCCAGATTCAATCAGTAAGCTACACACTTAAGACCTTATAATCTTATGACTTCCCTTGTCGGCAGATTTAAAAACAATATTGGGATTATTGCTGAGTGAATGGTGGACTATGCGTTCAGTGGGGGTGAGATTGAAGTGGGCAACGGGGACTGGAGAAGTCAAGGTGGTTGATTGTCATGCAGGCAGTTGAGAATAAGAATGTACAGAGGGTAAAAAGCCGGAAGGGGTTGTCCAGGAAAGATAGACGATCGGCAGGGAGAATCCATAAATGTTGTTGCTCATAAGTTTAAACTGACCAATGCAGAAGGAACAAATAAAATTAACTTGATGGGAAAGACCGATTTCAACAGATTTGGCTCCTGCAATTAATGACTTGCTACTCTTTTCAAAGCCCTGAAATACCTCTTATTCGAAAAACTATCTTAATGATTTAATTTGAGAAGTATTTGGCACCATCAAAAACACAGCTTTCCTAATAGGTAAGGAAACTTTACCTATCTGTCGCAAAGACTTGTTTGATCATGCACTGGGCTGGAAAAAATTGAAATGAACTAACTCTAGCAGCTTGAATTGTAAAATACACTTGACACGCTATTATTTGTCAATGTATCCTACACCTTTCAATCAATCTATAGTTTCACTGCAAAATCATCTGAGAATTACACAATTAACTTTCTTCCTTCACATGAGACCGCTGCTGCAAACTAATCAGATGGTGGTTATAATTACAAGAAAGCAGTCAACACATTCAAAATAAGGATTGCAAATTGCTTGGTACAGAATATTACTGAGTGAAGCAATCCATGGAGTATTTAACCCAGAAGCCCTAGTCCTCAGTGGGTTGTTGTTGGAATAAAGTAAATCAGTCAGTACTGGTTACTCAAGGCAGGTTTGTCATTCAGTGAGATAGAGCGGTCATTTTTACTGATCTTACATTATTAATTGAAGCCAGTGACTCTCCAGACGATACATTAAATTGTATGGTGAATAATAGCTTTCTGCAAGTAACGTATAGACCGATATTTTCACTTCCAGCGCAACATCAAGATTAATACTGAGATTGATTTCACAAAACTGGAACTCACAATCCATCAGTTAAACATGCTGATTGAACTGTGCTAGGATGCTAAGTAATGGAATCTAAATTTTAAGCCTATCTATTGTTGCGGCTGTTTGCAGCAGAAACCTATCCATCATCTGAAGCAGAAAGTCTTGGGGGTGATTTTAATCCAACATGCCTGTTGGGAAGCTGCCACAAAACAATGTGCTGCGCTTTTTAAAAATATGCTAGTGATGTGGAAAGAAAAGGGGAAGGGACAGAAATGAAGAATAACAAAAGTTTACACGATATCAGATGTTGTTTTCGTTATTTATCAGATTACATTATAAAAGTTTTCACCAAAGTATTTTTTTTAAAGTTCAAATAATGTTATCATTGCCTTGTTATCAATGTTAAAAATGATTATCATCTTCAATGAGTCAGCACGAGCTTTTGTCTATTGAGTAAAAAGGTGCAAAGAAATCAAGATTTGAGACCTGGCATCAATTTCTTGGTCTATTGGGCAGTAATGATCTCTATCCAGCTATATGCTTTTGAGACCCAGTGTACCTACAGAAAGCAACTGGCAGGCACAAAATACCACAAAGGAAGTCTCCACAAATGTCTCCAAGCACTGAAGGAAAAGAAAGCCAATACCAGTGGTGCAGTAGTAGAGTTGGCATACAGCGCCAGAGACCCGGGTTCGATCCTGACTACAGGTGCTGTATGTATGGAGTTTGTACATTCTTCCTGTGATCTCTTTGGGTTTTTTCTGGGTGCTCCACTTTCCTTTCACACTCTGAAGACAGATTTGTAGGCTAATTGTCTTGGGAAAATTGTAAATTGTGTTAGTGTGAGGGATCGCTGGTCGCCATGGACACGGTAGGCCCGTTTCCGCAATGTAGCTCTAAATTAAAGTAAACTAAACTAAAATAATGAGTGTCTTCGCCTGAACCAGCATCGCTAGATGGGAAGCCCTGTTTACACTTAGTTGACTACATTGGTCAAGGCGTATTGTTTTACAAATCTGACACAAATTCTTAAAACAGATACTCTCAAGTCAAGAGTGTTTTATTGTCAAATGTCTCGGATGGGACAATGAAATTCTTACTTGCTGCAGCACAACCGAATATGTGAATTTGTGAATATGTAAACATTGTACATAACGGGAAAAAAAAGAAAAAGTTCAAAAAATACCATCAGGTAGAGAGAACAAAAGATTCAAGGATGTGTTCAAAGCACCCTTGCAAAATTTCAACCTCTTCCTTGATAGCTAGAAATCCCTGGCTTATGTAGAAACAACAAGAAACTGCAGATGCTGGTATACAAAAAAAGGCACAAAGTGCTGGAGTAACTCAGCGGGTCAGGCTGCATCTGATGGGTGACATTTTGGGTCGGGACTCTTCTGTAGTCCCTGGATTATAATCTCTTCAGTGGAGGTGGAGCATTAGGGATTAGGGAGATTTGAGCCCTGTGTAAGGGGCAAAGGGTGCATCCACCCATCCCCTCCAGGCATCACCTCTCCCATCCATGGAAGAGTCTGCAGCTCCCACTTGGTATCATCATTCACCTCACAAGCTGAAGGGAAGGCAAGTCATCCTCAATCCTGAGGGATATAATTAGGTTTAGGTTTAGATTTATTATTGTCACGTGTGCCAAGTACAGTGAAATGCTTTATTTGCATGCTCACGAAATAGATCAGACCACGCAAAAAACAATCAAGTCAAACTCAAGTACAATAGCAAAGGGGAAGATACAGAATATAGAATATAGTTCTCAGTATTGTAGAACAACGAAGTCCAATGCCTGCAATAATGTAGAGGTTAATCAGACACGACCCTGGTTTATGGAAAGATCATTTAGAAGCCTGACTACAGAGGGGGAAAAGCTGGTCCTTGGTCTGGTGGTGTACGCTTTCAAGAAAATCACTGTATTAGATGATGTAGGTGAAACCTGTAGCCAATCTTCACATACATAATGCCAGGTCGACAAGATGAATAACTGGTCAGACTGTTTGTACTAGTACTGATGTGGCAATGAGAAAATTAACAGAACTTTGCCTTAGTTTTTGAGTAATCCCATCAGGGCCAGATTTACGTATCAGTTTGACATGCTTAAGCTTAGGGCCTCGAGATCTAGGGGGGCCTCGCAGAGCTGGATTTACCATTAGGCTTCATAGGCTGAAGCCTAGGGTCTCGAAATCGAGGCAGCCTCCGGCCAGGGCAAAACATCTGCCGTTCAACTCTGGGCGGGCCCCCCTCTCTATCTCTCTCTCTCTGTCTGTCACTCTCCGCCCGCCATCTGTATCCGTGTCCATGCCGCCTGGTCTCCGCTCTCTGCTCTCCACTCGCTCCTCATCCGCCGACACTGCAGGCCACCTTCCACATGCGCACTGCTCCAGCCGGCACATCATTGGCCACCCTGCACATGCGCACTGCCACGGCAACTGGTCGGCGCTTGGTACTTTCTCCTTCGCTTTGAATTGTGGGAGATCTGGCCACCATTGTGTCCTGTCGCCGCCTTGCCGCGACCGCTGCGAACCAACCCAGAATCACCCCCTGACCCTGGTTCTGGAATAAGCTCCCTGGAGTAACTCTTGCTTCTGGTTTCCTGGTCCTCCATAAATATTCTAAATGGAATTTAAACTGGAGGTGGTGGAGAGCTGAACAATAACAGCCTATCGCATTTTATCTGTTTATTTATTGTTTATATATATGGTCTATGGTATATAAACACACTGAACTTTTATCTCCTGTTCTGTATTATGTTTACATATTCTGTTGTGCTGCAGCAAGCAAGAATTTCATTGTCCTATCTGGGACACATGACAATAAAACTCTCTGGACTCTTGACTTGGACTTAAGCAAAAAAGGGTCCTTGGGGAAAAAAGTGGTACGTTAAATTTAGTTGCATCTGGTTGGGTAACTATGGTGGGGTGAATTCCATGCTTTAATTGTGCGGGGGAACTCCATGGAGCAGCCAGCAACTCTCGGTAGAAAACAATTGGGTGACGTTTCGGGTAGAGACCCTTCTTTAGACTCCCTCTGGTTTTAGTGTTTTTAGTTTAATTTAAAGATTTGGCCATTCGGCCCATCGAGTCCACGCCGACCACCGATCACCTGTACACTAGTCTATCCCACACATTAGCGACGTAAGTCACGAGTCAAGAGTGTTTTATTCTCTCATGTCCCAGCGGGAGAAATTATATCTCAAGCGGGAGAGCGGGAGATTTTGCGAAAATGCCCTTTCAGCGGGCGATCTCCCGCCGAAAGCGGGAGAGTTGGAGTCACTGTGTGTGTGGATAATATATCTACCCACACACACACAATTTCCCTCCTGGGAATAATAAAGTTCTATCCTATAGTATCGTATGTGTAAGAAGGAACTGCAGATACTGTTTTAAACTGAATATAGACACAAAAAGCTGGAGTAACTCAACAGGTCAGACAGAATCTCTGGACAAAAGGAAAATATTATGTTTTGGGTTGGGTCTGAAATAGGTTCCTGCACACCTTTGGAATGTGGAAGGAAACAAGAGCACCCGGAGAAAACCCATGCGAGAAAGGAGCATGGTACCCATGCGAGTAAAAGGAGCAAACTCCATTCAGACAGCACCCATATTCAGGATCAATTCCGGGTCTCTGGCGCTTTTAGGCAGCAACTTTATGGCCAATGTACTGCCCCATAGTCTTGAACTTAATTAAAACATACAGTAGCTGTAAAGGGGGACATAGTGTCACTTGCAGATTTAAAACAGAAAATGGATATTTTCATTATTTTAATAACCAAAGTTGTCAACATATATTTATTTGTTTGTTGGAAAACAAAATATAGTGGCACAGCTGGTAGACTTGCTGCCTCACACACAAGAGATCTGTGTTCGATCCTGTCCTCGTGCACTGTCTGTGTTGAATTTGTACATTCTCCCTGCAAGCGTGTGGGTTTCCTCCCACATCCCAAAGACGCATTGGCTTTGTAGGTTAACTTGTTTCTGTAAAAATTCCCCTAATGTGTAGGGAGTGGGTGAGGAAAGTAGGATAACAGAACTTGTGTGAATTGTGGACAAAAATGCTGGAGAAACTCAGCGGGTGAGGCAGCATCTACGGAGCGATGGAAATAAGTGACGTTTCGGGTCGAGACCCTTCTTCAGACTGATGTGAGGGCGGGGTGGATGGGAATAGCGGAGACAGTGGGCTGAGGGAGAGCTGGGAAGGGATTACCTGAAATTGAAGAAGTCAATGTTCATACCGCTGGGGTGTAAACTGCCAAAGCGGAATTTGAGGTGCTGCTCCTCCAATTTACGGTGGGCCTCTGGCCATGGAAGAGGCCCAGGACAGAAAGGTCGGATTCGGAATGGGAGGAGAAGTTGAAGTGCTGAGCCACCAGGAGATCAGGTTGATTATTGCAGACCGAGCGGAAGTGTTGGGCGAAGTGATTGCCAAGCCTACGCTTGGTATCACCGATGTAGAGCAGCTGACACCTAGAGCAGCGGATGCAATAGATAAGGTTGGCGGAGGTGCAGGTGAACCTCTGCCGTACCTGGAAAGACTGCTTGGGTCCTTGAATGGAATCAAGGGGGGAGGTAAAGCGACAAGTGCAGCATTTCCTGCGGTTGCAAGGGAAAGTGCCAGGAGAGCGGGTGGTTTGGGTGGGAAGGGACAAATTGACCAGGAAGTTACAGAGGCAGCGGTCTCTGCGGAAAGCCAACAGGGGAGGAGATGGTAAGATGTGGCCAGTGGTGGGATCCCATTGGTAGGCAAAGCTGGAGAAAATCAGCAGGTAAGGCAGCATCTATGGAGCGAAGGAACAGATGACGATTCAGGTCGAGACCCTTCTTCAGATTGATGTCATGGGGGGTGGGGGGGGAGGAGAGGACACAAGAAAAAGAAAGGAAGAGGCGGAGACAGTAGGCTGTGGGAGAGCTGGGAATCGGAGGGGAAAGGGGGCGAAAGCAAGGACTACCTGAAATTAGAGAAGGCAATGTTCATACCGCTGGGGTGTAAACTACCCAAGCAAATATGAGGTGCTGCTCTTCCATTATGCGGTGGGACTTACTCTGCCCATGGAACAGGCCCAGGACAGAAAGGTCGGATTCAGAATGGGAAGGGGAGTTGAAGTGTTGAGCCACCGGGAGATCAGGTTGGTTATTGCGAACTGAGTGGAGGTGTTGTGCGAAGCGATCGCCAAGCCTGCGCTTGATCTCACCGAGGTTGATCATACGCTGAATAATCCAACCACATTTTTGTTTGGAAGTGGAAAGAAATAATAGAAATTGCATTAATTGCAATGTGTAAAAAGAGTTGAGATAATGTATTAAAATTTTGCTGCACGTCATTGTGGTATATATCATGTCTTGATTGGTGAATATGTTTAGTTTATGACTTTATTTGAAGCAGAAATAATATGTGAATGCTTCATTGAGCATAATTCCGACTGGTAATTACGCACTTCGTCCGAGCACATTATCGCACGCGTCATGCAAGCAGTCTTAAATGACCACCTAATCTGTCAATAGGCAACTTAAAAAGCTGCCAAGGTTGCCCGGCTGACAATAGAGAAAAAAAAAAGTGAGAGCCCTGCAAGGTGTCTAGTATTTTGACACTGTCATAGGTATGCTGTTCATTGCAGACAGTAATTTTCCTTGTCAATAGTGGCCTTATGAATAAATAAAAAGCGCAGCTTTCCAGCCCCTGATCTCATTTGCCACGCTCGGCTGCAAATCGATGTCAATCTGGTGGACCATCTTCCTCTAGTCGTGGGGGTGGGTTGGGAGGGGCCTCACAAGTGGAACAGCTTAGGGCCTTTCTTCATCTAAATCCGGCCCCGAATCACATGGTAATGATAAAGTTTATTTGAGGATTGTCATTTCTCACAAGACACGTCACCTCTAACCAGGGAACATTTTCTTAGCACTACAATGATGTGCCTGCCCTGTTGAAGTCTTGGCTGGGATCATAATTATTCAAACTTTAAGTCAAAGGCAAACCAGCAAGAAATACCGTGAGCACAAATGAGAGTTTAACTCATAGGGTTTATGGCATTTTTCAATTAAAACATAAAAGTTCAATGTATTGTTTTCTATTATTAGAGAAGATTAAGAATCGACAATCCAAAATATGCTGCAAAATCAATTATTGACAGATATATAATCTCAAAATAGTTGTAAACACTGATAAATGCAGAACAAAACACAAAGTACAAAAACCTAAGATGCTGATAAAAATAATAAACTAAAATGACAGAAATATCTCTGCTGGGGGCTATTTTATCTTCAAACTCAAAAAGTAGGGAGAAATCTAGCAGCAGATAACATTATTTAAAGAGATGAATGTTCTAGGGAGCCTGATTTTCTTGAATTGGTTAATTTGACACAGCTTCTAGATTGTTGGCCATGGCATTGTTAAACAAAGAACTTGTTACAAGATACTGAATAGGAAGGTCAAGAGGAAGGTCAAATCAGTCGGATGAAACTCAGCGGCAGGACGAAATCCACAGTTTGCAGAGCATCAGCACCCTACGGGATGTGGCAGAAGTTTCAGGCCACAGTCCAAGACGCAACCAGGCACGTCGTAAAGTGGAGAACATGCAAGACATAAGCCGTTGGTGAAATGGCCAAAGTCTAACAGAAAGGAGTGGGAAATCATCAATCCAGATGTGAGCTTAATCTTAAGTGGAATCAAGGCATCAGCAGAAAAGAAGTTGGAGAAGATGGGGTTATCTAATCTACAGCTATGTAAAGGAGAAATTAGGTGAGAAGGAACAACTCAGCAGAAAAGATAGGCCTCCTCCCCCCAAGTCCCATCGTCTCCAGGAAATCCAAAGACTTGTTAAAGAAAGAAGAGGCCTGAGGAAGGTGTGGAAAAAAGCAGCAGCAGAAGAAAGGGAGAGCATCAATCTCCTTCAAAAGGACCTAAAACAGAGGCTCTCGAAGCTGCGCAGAGCGGAGAATTTAAGGAAACGATGCAAAAAGAAGGAAAAAGCAAAAACAGACTTCTACAAATATCCCTTTAAGTTTGTGAAAGGCATTTTCACAAAAGAAAAAAGCGGATCCTGAAAGCGTCAAAAAAGGAGGTTGAAGGACACATCGGAACCATCCACACTGATGAGTTAAAAGATGAACTGATTTTTGTCCCCGCTGACATCCCACCAATCTCACCCCCATATCAATTTGTCATCAGCCCTCCCAAGCTGAGTGAGGTAAAAGAAGTAGTGAGGAAGGCAAGAACGGCCTCTGCACCAGGCCCTAATGGTGTTCCGTATTGTGTCCACAAGAATGCCTCAGATATTCTGAAATTCCTCTGGAGGAACATGAGGGTTGCGTGGGAAAAGCAAGTCATCCCCAAAGCCTGGCGAAGAGCGGGGGGGAGTACTGATCGCAAAGGAAAAAAATGTGTCCACCATTGAACAGTTTCGGCAAATAAACTTACTGAACATAGAGGGCAAGATGTTTTCCAGTGTGGTGGCGAAAAGACTTAAAAAGTATCTGAAACAAAACCATTTAATTTATACGTCAATCCAAAAGCTGGCATAGCAGGCTTCTCGCGATGCCTTGAACATACCAGCATCATATGGCATCAAATTCAGACTTCTAAGAAAGAACGAAAGAATCTGCATGTCTTGTTTCTTGACCTGGCCAACGCCTATGGATCAGTTCCTCATTCGCTACTGTGGACTGTTTTTGAAGTCTTTCAGGTGCCTGCAATGATAACAAATCTGGTAAAAAAAACGACTTCCAGGATCTGCAATTTTGTCTCACAACATCAGACTTTACCACGGCGTGGCAACCACTGGAAGTAGGCATCATGGCGGGGTGCACCATCTCCTTATGCAGCTCCTTATCAGAGCAACAAAATGGGTTGTGGGAGGAAAACGGCTACTGTGTGGTCAGCGATTGCCACCTATACGACCCTATATGGACGATATAACAACACTAACAACAACTATCCCCTGCACCAAGAGACTTCTGGAAAAACTTAATCAAAACATCACATGGGCAAGGATGAAGATTAAACCCAGCAAGTGCAGAAGCATCTGCATTGTCAAAGGTCAAGTCAAGGATCAAACATTTCATACTGATGGAATACCTGTTCCAACTGTTTCAGAAATGCCAGTGAAGAGTTTGGGCCGATGGTATGATGCAAAGCTCAAGGACACCGAGCAGTTTGAACAAATCAAAAAGGATACCATCACGCACATAGCTCGCATCACCAAGACATTGCTACCAGGAAAACTCAAGCTGTGGTGCTTCCAATTTGGCGTACTATGAATCATGTGGTCTTTAACTATGTATGAAATCCCCATCAACAAAGTGGAAAATCTGGAAAGAATGATCAGCACACATGTGAAACAGTGGCTTGGACTTCCAAGATGCTTAAGTGCTGTCGGACTGTATGAGAGTGGCAAATTGGAATTACCCATTGCAGGAAGAGTTCAAATGCACTAAAGCAAGGTTGGTCATGACCCTCACTGAATCTGACGATACTGTTATTCGAACAGCGGCCCCTAGTGTGGCAACGGGGAGAAAGTGAACCCCATCTGCAGCCGTTCAGAGTGCTAAGTCTGCTCTTCATTTCCGGGATGTGGTTGGCCAAGTCCAACAACACGTCCAACAAAGCTCCTCAATGGCACAAGGCAACATCAGTGTGAAGAAATGGCTCGTGGTGGAGGAGGTAAGAAGACTGGAGGAGGCAGAGCGACATGTCAAAGCCGTCTCAATGGCCAATGGACTAACTGGGAGAGCCTGGAAAAGAGGAAACTCAGCTGGCGTGACATCTGGCAAATGGAAGGATCTCAGCTAAGTTTTGTCATCAGAGCCACTTATGATGTTCTACCATCACCCGGAGCAGTGGTTTGGAGAAGACCTCGCTTGCTCCCTTTGCCAAACACCTGCATCACTAAGTCACATTTTAACAGGATGCCCAATGAGCCTCGGCCAAGGGCGTTACACTTGCCGGCATAACCAAGTTCTCAGAAAGCTGGCATCAATCCTGGAACAGAGGCGTAAGATCACAAATGCTACCCCACAAACATCGGCAGGAAATGTCCACCACAACATTTATACCAGCAGGCCAATCCCCAGAGCACCAGATAACATCAATGGATGCAAGCATTCTGCAGCCTGCTTGGGATTGGAAAATGGAAGTGGACTTAGAAAAAAAGCTTGTGTTTCCCCCAGACATTGTGGCTACAACCCTCCTGCCAGACATGGTCCTGTGGGCCACAACAGCCAAGTTGGCATATATTGTGGAATTGACAGTTCCATGGGAAGATGATGTTGAAGCAGGTTATGAGAGGAAAAAGACCAAGTACTCTGAACTGGCAACTGAAGCTTACCAGAATGGCTGGAAGACCAAGATTTTCCCTGTCAAAGTGGGATGCAGGGGATTTGTTGCTACATCTCTGACCAGGCTATTAAAGAAAATGGGGTGAGGGGTCGCTCCCTCCAACAAGCAATCAAATCATTATCAAATTCTGCAGAAAAAAGCAGCACTTGGATTTGGATCAAAAGGAGAGACAACAATTGGGCTGCAAGATGAAGACAGGAGGGTATGGAATTGAAGGGGGTGTAACTCGGATGGCAGGTATCACTGTTGAGCCCTCTGGAGATGTTGTGGGCTTATCAATGAAATGTCAAAGAAGGAGGATGCCCACCTGATGGCCCCGATGACGAACCTACCCTACCTTTCACCACTCCAATCCCACTGCAAATAGCAAGAGTGCCGACTTATTACAGAGATTGAAACATCAAGTCCTATTAGCTCTACTGTTAATGAGACATGTAAATAGGATATAGCTTCTAGCCAAGCATACTTTGCTGATGGTAAAACATTCCCAGTAATAGTAGTGTTTTAACTATTATTCTTAATTAGTTCTTGATTAGTATGCTTGTCAAGGGTATGGGGAGAAGGCAGGAGAATCGGGTTAGGAGGTAGATCAGCCATGATTAAATGGCAGAGTAGATTTGATGGGCCGAATGGCCTGATTCTGCTCCGAGCATTTATGACCTTATGATCTTTTGACAAAAGGCACCCAAATTCATACTGCACGCACACACGCACACACACACACACACACACACACACACACACACACACACACACACACACACACACACACACACACACACACACACACACACACACACACACACACACACACACAATATATACTGCAAAAGTCACAGACTCATGATGACAGATCTGTCCAAGTATTGAATTACCGATCAAGTAATTGCACACTATATCAGATTTATACTAAGGTATTTGTACAGTCAACAACTAACAGTTTAGTTATACATACTGTACGCCACTTTTTCTAATCTTCTCGAACATCATATAAACAAGTGAATATTTTTACCCCTAATATCAATAAAGGATTTCACGATACACCATAGAAAACAAATTTGATATTTCGCACAAAAATATAAATGAACTAGAGATGAGAATGAATATGGTCAATCATATGCACATTATTTCCAATGCTATAATATCTGCAAATGTTCCTAAACTAAACCGAATAATGGCAATTCAAACCTGGGTCTTTTATGTTTAAAGATGCGGTTCAAAAAAACGATGTATCTAAACTTATACCACACTGTTCAAACATGTCCAGCAAACAGATCTATTACTCCGACAAGTATTCCGACGACCAGTACAAGTACAGGCATATTATGTTGTCCAAGAACTTGCAACGCAAGTACCAAAGGCTCAGCTTATGTCTGCGGATGGATGGTGGAATCTAGGCTGGGTCCATTACATGATGTATGCACCAGAACCCATGTAATCATTGAGATGCACCCCTGCTCTTCTTGACACCACATCGAGACGAGTTAAAATGTGAGTGCTCACCTGCTCACTGCTAGCCCCTCATTACAGAAAATGCAGGGAACGCTGGTCAGGCAGCATCCATGGAAGGATCTATTTGATGAAGGCCTTTGACCTGAAACATTAACATCTGATTCTCTTTTCACGGATTCTGCCAAACAAGCACTTCGAACATTTTCTTTTTTTCATTTCAAATTTGTCATTTCTACAGTTCTTTTTATTTTTATACCTTTAATGACTACTAGGTAGGCTGAAACACTCCAAAACTCAGTTGGACTAGGCTTGTTTGATAAATGTACAATCGTTGGAGGCAACTTTCTGCAATGTATCGACAGATACTAAGTCTCCCAGGGGGACTGACACTCTATTAAGTTAGCGTTCAATATTAACCAAGGCAAAATATCGCGGACATAGATCAGCCTTTTTTGTGGCACAAGATATAACACTCCAAAATATTTTTTAATTCACAATTTGTACCCATTTGTATGAGCAATCTCACCACCACCCATCATTTTTCCTCTCTTTACTGTTACCAACAGGAATAAACAAAGCAGGATTTCAGGCAAAAAAACGAATGCTGGAGGAACTCAGCGGGTCGGGGATTTTCTGTGGAAGAAAATTGACGACAACTCTTCGGATACGGACCCTTCCTCAGACTGAAGAAAGATTAAACAGGTTGAGCATCATTGAATTCAAAATAATGATAGCCGATTTAATTTAAACATATAATATTCTTGGCACCCTGGCATGGTAAACACCGAGAAGATGTCTCCACTTGTGGGAGAGAATAAAAATGCTTCTAAATTTTATAAGTGACCCAGACCTACCATTATTCATGTTTTATCAGATATTTTCAATTCCAGAATCTGCTTTCTCATTCAGCTGGGGTGCCAGACTAAAGATAGTGTCCTGAAAGATTTATATCTTGTAATTAAAGGATGGTAAGGAATACAATTTATTTTGAAGATTTCCCAGCATAAGTAAGTGATGACTGCTTCACTCATAAGATAGCTTCCCCGGCTGGGCCATATCAAATAATGAGGGAATAATGAGGAATGAGAGAAGCCAAGTGTGGCACCAAAAGTTGGAAATCGAGAGTGGATGGGAGTAGACTGGATTGTGGTCTCGTGTCACAGAGCTCGTGCTGGCAAGAGCATGAACAGGGAGATACAGGACCTGAATGTGTGGCTGAGTAACTGGTGCAGGGGGCAGGGATTTAGATTCTTAGATCACTGGGATCTGTTTTGGAATAAGGGGGAACTGTACAAAAGGGACAGATTGCTTCTTAACTGGTGGGGTACCAGCATTCTGGCAGACAGGTTTGCCACTGCTACGCGGGTGGTTTAAACTGAATAAGGGGGGTGGGGTGTGAAATGAGATGGTCGACGATGGAGTTAAAGGGAAAGAGAGTAAAGGGATGGTTAATGATCCCAGAATTAACGGAAAGGAAGCTCACAAAGGAAAGTGCAATAGGGATCGAAGTGAAAGGTGAGGCGTAAGGAATTAAAAATATTGTATATGAATGCGCGAAGTGTAAGAAGCAAAGTAGATGAGCTTGAGGCTCAGTTAGAAGTTGGTAGATATGATATTGTGGTGATTACTGAGACGTGGCTGCAGGAGGATTGGGCCTGGGAACTTAATATTCAGGGTTACACATCCTATAGAAAGGACAGGCAGGTGGGCAGAGGAGGGGGGGGGGGGGGGGGGTAGCTCTGCTGGTGAGGGATGGAATTCAGTCCCTTGCGAGGGAAGACATACGGACTGACGAGGTAGAGTCATTGTGGATTGAGTTGCGGAATTGTAAAGGCAAGAAGACACTGATTGGTGTTATTTACAGACCCCCAAATAGTAGCCCGGATGTAGGGTGTAAGTTGCAGCAGGAGTTAAAACTGGCATGTAACAAAGGTAAAGCCACTATGATGATGGGGGATTTCAATATGCAGGTAGACTGGGAAAATCAGGTTGGTTCAGGACCCAAAGAAAGAGAGTTTGTAGAGTGCCTCCGAGCTGGATTCTTGGAGCAGCTTGTAATGGAGCCGACCAGAGAAAAGGCAATTCTGGATTTAGTGTTGTCCAATGAACCAGATATGATAAGAGAACTTGAGGTAAAGGAACCGCTTGGAGGTAGTGATCATAATATGATTAGTTTTAATCTGCAATTTGAGAAGGAGAACGTTAAATAGGAAGTGGCAGTGATGCAGTTGATCAAAGGGGACTATGAAGGCATGAGAGGGGAGCTGGCCAAAGTAGACTGGAAAGGGATCCTAGCAGGAATGACGGTGGAACACCAATGGCAGGAATTTCTGGGTATAATCCAGAAGACGCAGGAACATTTCATTCCAAAAAGAAAGAAAGATTCTAAGGGGAGTAGGAGGCAACCGTGGCTGACAAGAGATAGAATTAAAAGGGAGTGTAGCCAGTTATTGGGAAAATAAACTAAAAGAAGTAAGAGCTGTGAAGGACATAAAAGCTTCTTTAGATATGTTAAGGAAAAAGAGTAGCAGTCAAATGTGGGTGAAGCCAGAAATAATTAGCCCAGAAGAGGTGAATAGGAGGATCTATCTTCACTAAGGGGAAACTTCAGGGGGTACTGAAAGATTTTCATTAGGCGAGAAATAGTATTGGGTAGGCTAATGATGATAAATCCCCTGGGCCTGATGGTCTGCATCCCAGGGTCCTCTGGGAGGTGGCTCTAGAAATAGTGGACGCATTGGTGATCATTTTCCAATGTTCAATAGATTCAGGATCCGTTCCTGTGGATAGGAAGATAGCTAATGTTATCCCACTTTTCAAGAAAGGAGCAAGAGAGAAAACGGAGAATTACAGACCAGTTAGCCTGACTTCGGTGGTGGAAAAGATGCTGGAGTCAATTATTAAAGAGGTAATAATGAAGCATTTGGATAGCAGTAAAAGGATTAGTCCAAGTCAACATGGATTTATGAAAGGGAAATCATGCTTGACTAATCTTCTGGAATTTTTTGAGGATGTGACAAGTAAAATGGATGAAGGGGTGCCAGTGGATGTAGTGTATCTAGACTTTCAGAAAGCCTTTGATAAGGTCCCGCACGGGAGGCTGGTGACTAAAATTAGAGCACATGGTATTGGGGGTAGGGTGTTGACATGGATAGAAAATTGGTTAGCAGACCGGAAGCAAAGAGTAGGAGTGAACGGGTCCTTTTCAGAATGGCAGGCAATGGCGAGTGGAGTGCCGCAATGCTCGGTGTTGGGGCAGCAACTGTTTACCATATATATTAACGATTTGGAAGAGGGAATTAGGAGCAACACTAGCGAGTTTGCGGATGACACAAAGCTGGGTGTCAGTGTGAACTGTGAAGAGGATGTTAGGTGGTTGCAGGGGGACCTGGACAGGTTGAGTGAGTGGGCAGATGCATGGCAGATGCAGTATAATAGTAAGATTAAACGAGAACTTACCATTCGAAGATTGATCGTTATTTTATGAGGAGTAACGATGAGGGATTACTTCAAAGCAGTGGCATGAAAAACACAGAACATAATAGCCAGAGTAAGATAGTAAGGCTCAACATAGATATAGAGCTACCAGATGATCATTTATTTTATGAGGGTCAGGGGTGGAGGGCAGGTAATCCCTCATCGTTACTCCTCATAAAATAACGATCAAACTTCGAACTGGTAAGTTCTCGTTTAATCTTACTATTTTACTTCGGAGTCACATGAGTGACTACGTGAAGATTTTGTAGCTTCTGTGTTTTTTATGTCGTAGAGTCATTCCATACGACAGTCCGGCTAGGTCAACACATAAATGAGTAAATAACCTTTTACCAGAATTCAGTTTTAGTTTATTTCATAAATCTTTTAATGATAAAAGAACAAATAATAACCCCTGTTATACCTGGGGAAATCACTACAAAGTGATAAAAGATATAAAGTGATAACATAAATCGATAATATAAGTCGATAGTGAAACAAAGCAGGTGATTACAGTGAACCCAACACTTCGTGTCCAAAGCCTGTCATTGTGAGAACAGGTTTATCGTAGAACTTTGAAAACGTTTCTTCTTTCCCCCCTACGTATTGTGCCTGACCGCTTCTCTTCGCTGCCTTCTGCCTCACAAACGGACTACTTGCTTTCTCTATTTGAGTCCCTCCCCCCAACCGATCGAGTTTAAAGTCTCCCCAGTAGCCTTTGCAAATCTCCCCGCCAGGATATTGGTTCCCCTCGGGTTCAAGTGCAACCCGTCCTTTTTGTACAGGTCACACCTTCCCCAAAAGAGGTCCCAATGATCCAGAAACTTGAATCTCTGTGCTCTGCACCAGTCCTTTAGCCACGCATTTATCCTCCACCTTGCTCCATTCCTACTCTCACTGTCGCGTGGCACAGGCAGTAATCTTGAGATTGTTACCTTTGCGGTCCTTCTCCTTAACACTCTTCCTAACTCCCTCATTATCCTCATTATCCGGAGGAATTTCATTATCAGAGTCATCATCAGAAACCACGGGCCTCATGGATTTCTTTTTACTTTTCTTAGGCACATTTTCCTCCGTGGTTTTAGTTTCTGGAGGAATTACAGTCTCACTAATGGGTGAATCAACGGCCACCGGTATCGGAACAGGCTCCGCACTAATCTCTTGTCCCGACTCTTTAGCCTCTCCCCGGGACGATCTTTTTACCCGCAAAATCTTCCTCTGAGACTTCTCCATTTTTTATCTTTGCTGACTGTACGCCAGCGTGACTCTGTTTTTTGTAAAAAAAAAAATTACTTTCACTTTGCTGGTTCTATACGCCTGCGTAAAGGTTTTTAGAACGCCCTAAAGTAAATCAATTGCACTTACCTGCGGGCCCATTCTTACTGCTGAGGGGAGCTGCGCTCTGCAGCTCTTGCTTCTGCCGTCAGCGTTGACGTAATGCCGATCAAGCGCCAGGTGGGGCTTCTTCACTCACGTGACTCCGAAGTAAAATATAGATAAATGTGAGTTTATCCACTTTGGCGGCAAAAACAAGGGGGCAAATTATTATCTCAATGGGGTTAGGTTAGGTAAGGGGGAAGTACAGTGAGACCTGGGTGTCCTTGTACACCAGTCACTGAAAGTTGGCGTGCAGGTACAGCAGGCAGTGAAGAAAGCTCATGGAATGTTGGCCTTCATAACCAGAGGATTTCAGTATAGGAGTAAAGAGGTTCTTCTGCAGTTGTATAGGGCTCTGGTGAGACCACATCTGGAGAATTTGTGTACAGTTTTAGTCTCCTAATTTGAGGAAAGGACATTCTTGTGATTGAGGCAGTGCAGCGTAGGTTCATGAGATTGATCCCTGGGATGGCGGGACTGTCACATGAGGAAAGATTGAAAAGACTAGGCTTGTATTCACTGGAGTTTAGAAGGATGAGGGGATATCTTATAGAAACATATAAAATTATAAAAGGACTGGACAAGCTAGATGCAGAAAAAATGTTCCCAATGTTGTGAGAGTCCAGAACCAGGGGCCACAGTCTTAGAATAAAGGGGAGGTCATTTAAGACTGAGCTGAGAAAAAACTTTTTTACCCAGAGAGTTGTAATTTATGGAATTCCCTGCCGCAGAGGGCAGTGGAGGCCAAATCACTGGATGGATTTAAGAGAGAGTTGGATAGAGCTCTAGGGGCTAGTGGAGTCAAGGGATATGGGAAGAAGATAACGGATGATCAGCCATGATCACAATGAATGGCGGTGCTGGCTCGAAGGGCCGAATGGCCTCCTCCTGCACCTATTTCCTATGTTTCTATGTTTCTATGTTTCTAGAGCAAGGTGGATATTTTCATCAAGGGCATCGTGAAGAATGGTAATCAGACCACACGAGTGGTCAGACACACGTGTGGAGATTGACGTCACCCCCTCATTGAGAAAACATCCAGCAAATGGGTCGATCAATTGTCAAAATAGTCCAGTCTGTTTGTCCATTTTTACAGATGATAAATATTAGCGACGGGACAACAGCCATAGATCATGCAACCCATTGTTTCTGATCGCCTGAACAATAGCCAGTCTCTGAATGGCATATAGTAGGTTGCTGGTGGTGGGGAGGTGGATATCTGCAAGCAACTCAGTACAATTTTGGGGAACCTGAGGGAATGTTCCCATTCAGACTAGTATAGTCAAGATAATGCAGATTATCATACCTCAGGACTCAGTGCAGGAAATGCTTCAACGACCTAACAACATCAATTGCCTGAGATGGGAATTGGTAACATTGGACTGGGTCAGGAAAGAGGCCTGGAGTGCCGTTGAGCTAGGCGCTGTGAAGTGGGATTATCATATGGTTGGAGCCTGGGTTTAGGAATGCAAGGATGTTTGTGGCTGGAGCAGGGGTCTGGAAACAGGACATGAGATGTGACTGGGTTTTGAACTGGTGACTGATTTACAAATGAGCAGAGAGCAAGGGCTCCTGTGCCTGAGTTCACATGTGTGTGCGTGCTTGTTCATGTAAGATGTCCCAGCGTAGAGGCACCTGCAGGTGTGCCCACCATCATGTGTTGGCATTATTTTTTACCATGTAGCAGAGCTGGCTGTGAGACCCCCCCCCCCCCCCCCTTATCACTGGAACAAGACATTGTCCCATGAAGCCCACATTGTGGGCTTCATGGGACTCGTTTTGAACAGGTCAGTGGAACAATGTAATCTGGTTTGACAGCCTTGAGTGCACTTGTACCCATGGTCTCAGACATCAGATTGGCCTCTGATAGTGAACCCATGGAAAGCAAATGGACCTGTATAGAGACCAGGTTCTGGTCCTCATGACTAGCACGATCAAACTGGCAGGAATATTTATGGACAACTTTAACCCTGCACTATTCCACTGAGTTTGCTCTTGCTTTAAGAAGACCACTATTATCCCTGCGTAAAAGAAATGCAAGGTAGCGTGCCTCAATGACTATCATCCCTCATAGTTCTTAGTTCCACAATTATGAAGTGCTTTGAGAGACTGGTCATAGTACACATTAACTCCAGCCTCCCAGAATGTCTTAATTCCCTGTTGTCTGCCTACTATTACAACAGATCCATGGCAGGTACGATCTCCTTAGCCCTACACTCATCGATAGAACATCCGGATAACAAGAACACCTAAATTAATACCTATTTATTGACTATAGCTCCACCTTCAACATTGCAATCCCAAACAAACTAATCACCAAACTTCAGGACCTACCAGTCAGCAACTCCCTCTGCAAATGGATCTTCATCTTCCTGACACATTAACCACAATCAGTGAGAATAGGTGACAAAACATCCTCCACAATAATACTCAAAGCTGGTACCCTGCAAAGCTGCGTTCTCAGCCCCTAACTACATTCCCCATATACTCACGTCCGTGAAGCCAAATTCTTCACTAACTCCATTTACAGGGTTGTAGATGACACCTCTGCAGAGGGCCCGATCTCGAACATTGATGAAACTGAGTACAGAAAGTAGTAGAGAGAGGAAGTAGTCCGAAGAAGAGTCTCAACTCCTTCTCTCCAGAGATGCTGCCTGTCCTGCTGAGATACTCCAGCTTTTTGTGTCTATCTTAAGTAGTAGATCAATATCAACAAGACAAAGGAGCTAGTCATTGATTTCAGGAAACGGGGTGGTGTACGTGCAATAGTCAGCATCAATTATGTCGAACTGGAGATGGCTCAGAGCTTCAAATTCCCAGGCATAAAAATCATCAACAATCGGACCTGGACAAACCACATGAAGCTATGGCCAAAAAAGGCACATCAATGTCTCTCCTTCCTCAGAAGACTAAGGAAGTTCAGCATGTCTCCAATGACATTTACCAATTTCTCCTTTTAGTATGTATCATAATTTGGTTTGGCATCAACTCCACCTAAAACCGCAAGAAATTGCAAAGAATTGTAGGATGTAGTCCAGTCTATCACACAAACCCACATCCCACCTCCCTCCCCCCTCCCCATTGACTCCATCTATACTTCACTCTGCCTCAGGAAAGCAGCCAATATAGTCATGGAATATTTATATTCCAGTCATTCCCGCTTCTCCCCTCTTCCATCAGGCAGAAGTTACAAAAGCTTGAAAGCATTTAGCACCAAATGCAGGAACAGCTTCTTCCTCACTGTTATCAGACTACTGAATGGTCCTCATGTAAGCTAAGACTGAAGTACCTCTCTCAACCTACCTCATTGTGGTCCTTCTTTTATCTGCACTTTCTCTGTCTTGCAGCGTTATAATGCTGTAACACAATAATCTGCACTCTGGTATTCTTCATTTTTTACTGCCCGTTGTACTAGTTTACAGCTTGATCGTACTCATGTATAGTAGGATTTTACTAGATCGAACACAAACAAAGTTTTCCACTGTACCTTGATAAACATGAAATAATAAACCAAATCCATCATAATATTTTAATTGTTTATAAGGGAAGCTTAAGCAATAAGAGATTAACAGATGCAAATATTGGGTTTAATAGATTCATCAAAATTAGTTTCTTTGTGCCCAATTTTGCCCCCAAATACAAGACAAGGTCTACGCTGGATAGACTATACAATAAGAAAGATGAAAGCAAATGCAAAATAGGAAAATATTTGAAAAATTGCGAAGTATTATTAAAAGGGCAGAGAAAATAGGATTCAATGAACTGGCACAGATCTATTTAACTGAATGACCTTCAGTACTGATTTTATGACCCATAAAAATGCATAAAATTGGGATAATTTAGAAGCAGATAATATCAAGCCAATATTTTATATAAAGATATTAAGGATTTTTTTCTGTACACTGTACTTAAATACTTTCTACCCGAGAATAATATACTTTCTACCCGAAAATAAAATACTTTCTACCCGAGAATATAATACAGTAATAAAATGAATACATGTTGTTTCTAGTGAATCAGTGGCATGCATCATCTGTTTCTGTCATCAATGCTGCACATTGCCTGAGCACTGGGTGAAGCATTAAATCCTATTAGAAGTAGATCCCATGTTGTGCATTACCCTTTAATGTTGCTCTTAAACCTAATTCCCCATCATTAATAGATATACCAAAAAGAGGAACGTTTTTCAGATCTGCACTAACCCTACAGACCAAGAATTTTGACCTTGATTCTTTAAGACCAAAACTTTTTTAACAGTTAATGACTGAATACCCTACCTAATCTATAATACTGAGGAAATTGCAGCATCAGGCCTTTATTGCAAAGAGCCAAATCATCTCATTTATTTCGGCTCTGGCTGTATTTAGCTTCTTGCAAATTTATGAGCTACCTTTTGGCACCACTGGGCTATTCAATAGCTAAAAAAAGACACAAAGTGCTGGAGTAATTCAGTGGCTCAAGCAACATCTCCAGAGAACATAGATAGGTGACCTTTAGGGTCAGGATGCTTTTTCAGAATCAGTCTGCAGTTCCTTGTGTTTCTTTCCATAACTTAACCAGTTTCTGCAGCAGACCCCACTAACAAAACAATCACATTCCTAGACTAGAGCAAGGACGTGAAGTAATTCAAGGGATTTGAATCCCCGACGTTCCCAATGTTGGGGGAGTCCAGAACCAGGGGCCACAGTTTAAGAATAAGGAGATGAGGAAACACGTTTTCACACAGAGAGTTGTGAGTGTGGAATTCTCTGCCTCAGAGGGCGGTGGAGGCTAGTTCTCTGGATACTTTCAAGAGAGAGCTAGATAGGGCTCTTAAAGATAGCGGATCAGGGGATATGGGGAGAAGGCAGGAACGGGATACTGATTGGGGATGATCAGCCTTGATCACATTGAATGTCAGTGCTGGCTCAAAGGGCTGAATGGTCTACTCCTGCACCTATTGTCTATTGTCTATTGATTTGTATTGGGAACAAAAGCAGATAATTATGAAAGGCCTCTATGAACATCATTTAATGATGTGATTTAACCTGGATTATGGACTACAATGTAACATTTCAAAGCAAGCTAATAATGTTGAAACTGGGCATGATTATGAATTGTAAGGAGGCTTTAAGGTGACTTAGATGTTGAGTGAGTGGGAGAAAACTTGGTAGAAGCAAAAAAGTAGCATGGATAAATGTGAAGTTAAGCACGAGAAAACATAGGAGACTGCAGAGGCTGAAATCTTGAGCAAAAAAACTAATATTGGCCTGAAGAAATGTCCAGACCCGAAATGTTGTCTGTCCATTTTCCTCCATCGATGGACAAGATGCCAGTAAAGCAAAACTTTGAGTTTTGTGCACAGTTCCGGTCTCACAGCTACAGGAAAGATGTCACTTAACTGGAAAAGAAGATAAAAAAAGATTTAAGGGTGTAGCTGGGCCTAGAAGGTCTGAGTTACAAGGGCTGGATAGACTAGCTTATTTGTCACAGGAGTATAGAAGGCTGACACATGACCTTACAGGGGTTTATAAAATCATGTGGGCATAGATGAGGTAAATAGCCACAGTTTTCTTCCCCTCACGGTAGGGCTGTCTAAAACTAGAGGGCATGGGTTTAAGGTGAAAGTAGACATATGTGAAAGGGGCAACACTTTCCACACAGAAGGTGGTGGGCATGTGGAACAAGCCGACAGAGGAAGTGGTAGAGACAGGTACAATGATTACATTTAAATTACATTTGGACAGGTGTATGGATAGTGTTATATTTTGTGTTGCCTTAAGGTCTATCTTCAAGATAAAGAACTGAGACAGCACTTGATGACACAAAGCTTGGTGGAAGTGTGAACTGTGAGGAGGATGCTATGAGGATGCAGGGTGACTCGGACAGGTTGGGTGAGTGGGCAGATGCATGGCAGACGCAGTTTAATATGGATTAATGTGAGGTTATCCACTTTGGTGGCAAGAACGCGAAGGTGTTTTGTAGTTCTCTTTTAATAGTTCCAACTATTAAAATGGCTTCGACAGGCTTCTCATACTTCATCTGTTCCGGCCCTCTAGATCACATGACTTTGTTATATCATGCACTTAATTTGCATGTCACAACCCAGTTTTAATTGTAACGATATAACAGATAGGAAAGGTTTGGAGAGATATGAACCAGGAACAGGCGTGGGCTAGCTTGGTTGGGCAATTTAGACTGCTTGGACAAGTTGGGCCGAAGGACCCATTTTCTCACTGTGCAGATCTATGACTCTTGGTTCCATTTTCCTATGTTTCTTTGTTAAGCATTTAGTGGATGTATGTTTATGTAGCTTAGTTCATTTTCTCCAGAGAAACAAATATGCTAATTGATGTGTACTTTTCCACCAATCAGTTTTTATTTGCACGTAACAATTCTTCCCATAACTTAGTTAGGGTCTTATTCAAGATCACCTTGCTAGTGCAATGTTTTGCATGACGGGGCAAGATCTCTATTATTACTGAATCACATGACCATCAATATGCTGGGAGATGAACTTGGGGTGTTTGTTTGTATTCCAACAATTCTATACTTAGGATAAATTATGTTTCCCCAATAACATATTTCTGAAATTTCTGAAAAAGCTCTGACATTATTAAAATTATCTACATCTGAGACACCTCATATGCCCTTTCACCCTTCAATAAATTTCAATAAAAATCAATTTCTAGGACCCTATTGCCTCATCTTTAGCATGGATATCCAGGCCCTCTACAACTCCATTCCCCCCAGGAAGGTCTCAAGGTCCTTCAGTTCTTTCTTGAAAAGAAACCCAATCCCTCTACTAACACTCTCTTCTGCCTGGCGGAGCTTGTCCTCACCCTCAACAACTTCTCTATTGACTCCTCTCACTTTCTCCTAGTTAAAGGTGTAGTCATGGGCACTGACATGGGCCCCAGCTTTGCCTGCTTTTTTGGTGGTTGTGTCGAACAATCCATATTCCAAATCTATACTGGCAAAATCCCGTAACTCTTTCTCCACCACATTGATCAATCCATCAAGGTTTACCTCCCACAATCATGCAGAACTCATTCATTTCAATAAAGTTGCAATTAACTTCCAATCCTGTCCTCAAATTCACTTGGACTAGCACTAACACCTCTCTCTCCTTTCTTGATCTCTTTGTCTTCATCGCAGTTCACAAACTATTAACTGACATCTACTACAAACCCGATTCTGACAGTTAACTGGATTACATCTCTCACCTAGTCTCTTGCAAAGATGCTATTCCCTAAGGGCCTGTCTCACAGGCGACTTTTTAGGCGAGTGCAGGAGGCTCTGCGCTCGATTCATGATCGCCACATGGTCGCCACATGTTCGCCAGGTGTCTCTGGTGAATTTCCTGCATTCCCGTATTCTGGGAACTAGTTGCAGCCTCAGTATGGTTGCAGAAAATTTTTCAACATGTTTCAAAATGGAGAAAATTGGTAATCCTGTAGTCGTAGGTACAATTGTAGCGGGGTCGCCATGTAGTTGTAGGTAGTCGAGGTAGCAGTAGGTAGTTTTAGTTAATCTCCTTTGCTGACCGGGCATTTTCATTGGCTCATTGGGGGAAAGAAAGCGTAAGCATGAGTTTTCAGTACCAAGGAAAACCGACCGGTAATGTTAAATGCCCGCCAAACTTCACAGCTGTGTATCTTTGGCTTATTAAAAGTTGTCTGGCTTCTTAAAAGTGTCTCCACTCCTTCTCCCCCTCTTCTCCCCCCCTTATCCCCCCCTTCTCCCCCCCCTTCTCCCCCCATCTCCCCCCTTCTCCCCTCTCCCCCCCCCCCGCTCTTTTAAAGGACTTACCGTACACTGTGCTAGCCGTCTTAACCTTCCTGTTCATCGCGGTGTGTGTCTGTAACACCTTGGCTTTGCACCATGTGAATTTCAGACAGTGCTCCCCCACTTTCCCTGGCCCCCGCCTTTGCGATGTGTGTGTGTGTGTGTGTGTGTGTGTGTGTGTGTGTGTGTGTGTGTGTGTGTGTGTGTGTGTGTGTGTGTGTGTGTGTGCGTGCGTGCCTGTGTGTGTGCGTGCCTGTGTGTGTGTGTGTGTTCCACTCTGACACTCACCATTCCACTTCCCGGTTTTTCAGCGATCTACTGCATCTCCTCATTGCTAACAATTTAACTCCCCTTCCCATGCCCACACTGACCTTTCCACCTTGGGCCTCCTCCATTGTCAGGCTTAGGAAACACACAAACTGTGCCCTCTCTTTCCTGTGGCCCATTTGGACTCACACCTATTCCTTCCCTTCCACCTCCATTCCTTTCTCTCGCTTCACAATTCATAACTCTTCTTTCCTTATTTCACACCTTTGGTCTTTTTATCTCTGGCCTTTGTCTAACCATCTGCCTATCTAAAACACCCCTCTCATCTGTCCATCCATTATTTGCCAGGCTTTGTCCTGCCCCCAACACTCTTTGAGCTTTTTTCCCCGCCACTATCAGTTTGAAGAGGGTCCCGACCCGAAACTCAATCTATCTCTGTAATCCAGAGATGCCACCTAACCATTGAGTTACTCTAGCACTTTGTACCTTTTCATCTTATTTTGAAATTGTTCAGTCATTAAAATCTCTTGCTTTTCATTTGAATTAATGGTTTGCTACTTTATCAGTCACATGGTCGGCACGGACTGGAAGGGCCGAGAGGGCCTGTTTCCGTGCTGTAATTGTTATATGGTTATATGGTTATATTACAATAAGCATTATTAGTGATAATGTGGCTTTTCCCCCAGTGCATTATGACCTTTTTTAAAATATGACAACATACAGATAGGAGGCTGACGAGGCTGCTGCAGAGAGCAGGAAAGCTGCTAATGGTTACACTTCTTTGTGGAATTAACAATGCAGGGGGGCAGAGGCCGGTGAAATGCATTGGTTGAAAGATTTTGCCACAACTTGTAAGTTGTGCTTTCTGAAATGTTTGTTTGCAGTAATCAGATTGTAACCTTCACATGGTCCGCCCTGTTTCAACTAATACAATCAACCCGGCGTGCACAATCAAATAAGATCAAATAAGACAAACATAGAAACATAGAAACATAGAAAATAGGTGCAGGAGTAGGCCATTCGGCCCTTCGAGCCTGCACCGCCATTCAATATAATCATGGCTGATCATCCAACTCAGTATCCTGTACCTGCCTTCTCTCCATACCCCCTAATCCCCTTAGCCACAAGGGCCACATCTAACTCCCTCTTAAATATAGCCAATGAACTGGCCACAACTACCTTCTGTGGCAGAGAATTTCACAGATTCACCACTCTCTGAGTGAAAAATGTTTTTTCTTATCTCGGTTCTAAAAGAATTCCTCTTTATTCTTAAACTGTGACCCCTTGTTCTGGACTTCCCCAACATCGGGAACAATCTTCCTGCATCTAGCCTGTCCAACCCCATAAGAATTTTGTACGTTTCTATGAGATCCCCCCACAAGTTGTCCTTTAGGCTGTGCACGTCATACGCAAGAAGAAGAAGAAGATTTCAATGAAAAGCCTCTTCAGAGGTGCATTTAAGAAAATAAAGCAGGTTTCTTTAACAGTGTACGTTCAAATCACTGAAAGTTGCTGGACCTCCATGTATTAGCTTGATGCAGATCCCAGGGAAAAAGAGAGGGGTGCACAAAGCACTGGGCAGATAGCGCTAATTGAACGATATTTCATGTATGAATAATAGTGCTTTTTTTTGGTGGGTAAAGCAGATTGATGCAAGCGGGACACTGATATTTCCTTATACATATGGTGTTAACCACTTTCATTTATTCTCTTTCACCCATACCGTCTTTCGGAAAATTATGAAGGACATGATAAAAATAATTGTCACATATTGCATTGTCACAATGTGAGCCTCGCAGCTGAAAAGCTCATCTTTCTAACTGACTTAATTTCCTATAGTCATGGGAAAGTGTTCCATCTTTAACAGGAGCTCTTTATTTTGATGTACTACCTGTCAACTTTGCAGTGGAATGATACAGTAATCTTTTCAGGCTCGCCAGACAAAGTTTTAGTAATTGCTAACAAGAAGCTACCACAGCATTAAATGCTCCAATTGATTCGGAAAATCTACCTGGAGACCTGTTTGGTAGCTGAAGCACTGCTGTTCCTCCAGTTTAACACATCAAGGTCTCCTCCAGACACATTTGCCAAGTCTCGTTAGGCTGGCATCTGTGGAAGTGTAGTTAATGAGGCAAACTGTAGATCAACAAGAACTGCTGATGTTCAATATTTGTTTCTAGATGAATAGATTTTTGCAGTTTAATTCTCCAGTTTAAATTCCTATTCTACAAGAAGAAAGGCATCCCCTTATTTAACAGTGGTGAAGGCCCTGTGTTTACTAATTGCGCGATGGGAGAAATATCAGGAGCATCCTTGCTTGGGGCAGATTTTAGTTGCAGTAAGTAATTTATCACTTAAATCTGTTGGAAACACTGCCATCTAATTGCCTCTGGGAACTCGTAATGCAAGATTACGGGCACTCTCAGGAAACAACTCACGAAGTTACAAATGTTCAGAATATTTTGGATCAGGATCATAAATTTAATTTAATCATCAAAATGCCATTTTTCATATGCACTTAATTTACCATTCACCTGTTTTTTTACATTGCTTCAACATTTGTTATCACATCATCAACTCAACAGATCCCTAAAATACAAAAAAGAGGTCTGAAGAAGGGCCTCCACCCGAAATGTCACTTATTCCTTTTCTCCAGAGATGCTGTCTGACCCTCTGTGTTACTCCAGATTTATGTGTCTATCTTCAGTTTAAACCAGCTTCTGCAGTTCCTTCCTACACTACTAAAATACTCCCCAGATCAAGCAATACAAGTGGTAATACATGTGCCAATCCTGAGCCTTATAGACCAGTAGTTATCAGTGCTTCACAGAAATATCACCATTATCTACCAAGATTCAATATTCAATGTGAACTTATCCAATCAGAAACCGATCAGAAATTCACATTAGGCAGGAAATGGTGTTGGTTGGACTGAAGGCTGATTATTCCCTAGGGCCTGATGGCCTGCATCCCAGGGTACTTAATGAGGTGGCTCAAGAAATTGTGGATGCATTAGTGATCATTTTCCAATGTTCTATTGATTCAGGATCAGTTCCTGTGGATTGGAGAGTAGCTTCGCCACACGTAAGAAGAAGGAGAGTTGCTAATGTTATCTCACTTTTTAAGAAAGGAAGGAGAGAGAAAACAGGGAATTATAGACCAGCTAGCCTGACATCGGTGGTGGGGAAGATGCTGGAGTCAATTATAAAAGATGAAATAGCAGCACATTTGGATAGCAGTAACAGGATCAGTCCGAGTCAGCATGGATTTATGAATAAGAAATCATGCTTGACTAATCTTCTGGAATTTTTTAGGATGTAACTCGGAAAATGGACAAGGGAGAGCCAGTGGATGTAGTGCACCTGGACTTTCAGAAAGCCTTTGATAAGGTCCCACATAAGAGATTAGTGGGCAAAATTAGAGCACATGGTATTGGGGGTAGGGTATTGACATGGATAGAAAATTGGTTGGCAGACAGGAAACAAAAAGTAGGGATTAACGGGTCCCTTCCAGCATGGCAGGCAGTGACTAGTGGGGTACCGCAAGGCTCGGTGCTGTGACCGCAGCTATTTACAATATACATCAATGATTTGGATGAAGAGATTAAAAGTAACATTAGCAAATTTGCAGACGACACAAAATTGTGGCAGTGTGAACTGTGAGGAGGGTACTATGAGGATGCAGGTTGACTTGGACAGGTTGGGTGAGCATGCCAGATGCAGTTTAATGTGGATAAATGTGAGACTATCCACTTTGGTGGCAAGAACCGGGAGGCAAATTATTATCTGAATGGTGTCTAGTTAGGAAAAGGGGAAGTACAACGAGATCTGGGTGTCCTTGTACATCAGTCACTGATGGTAAGCATGCAGGTAGAGCCGGCAGTGAAGAAAGCTAATGACACGTTGGCCTTCATAACAAGAGGAGCTGAGTATAGGAGGAAAGAGGTCCTTCTGCAGTTGTACAATGCCCTGGTGAGACCACACCTGGTGTATTGTGTGCAGTTTTGGTCTCCAAATTTGAGGAAGGACATTAGCACTATTGAGGGAGTGCAGCGTAGATTCACAAGATTAATTCCCGGGATGGCTGTCATATGTTGAAAGAATGGAGCGACTGGGCTTGTAAACACTGGAATTTAGAAGATGAGAGGGGATCTTATTGAAACATTCAGTATAAGATTATAAAGGCTTGGACATACTAGAGGCAGGAAACATGTTCCCAATGTTGTGGGAGTGCAGAACCAGGGGCCGCAGTTTAACAATAAGGGGTAGGCCATTTAGAATGGAGATGAGGACTTTGGGCCTTCCCTCACAGTAGGAAACTTTGATTTTGCTGTGTAGGGGATGTTTATGTTAAAATACTATTGTGTTTTGTTCTTTTTTTTATTCGTATGGCTGTATGGTGACCCCAAATTACACTATACCAATTGGTGCATGTGACAATAAATGTCTCTTGAATCTCTTGAATCTTGAATCTTGAATCTTCTCTGGAGAGTTAGATAGAGCTCTTAAAGATAGCGGAGTCAAGGGATATGGGGAGAAGGCAGGGACAGTGTACTGATTGCGGATGATCAACCATGATCACAGTGAATGGCGGTGCTGGCTCGAAGGGCCGAATGGCCTACTCCTGCACCTATTGTCTATTGAAATCAAATTCATTGATTGTTAGGCATTTCAGTCATTCTACGAGTTTAATTGTCTGAACATAGACAGAAATTAGATCGAAACAACACTGAGATTTACTTTAAAAATTGCACTTTATTTTACAATTTTATTTCGTATCTTGTTGCAACATTTAAAATGGCATTGTCTGTGTGGGAATACTAATATCTACTATGTGATGTGCTTATTTGGGTGATGGTGTAACTCAGCAAGGCATCTGATTAAATATGGCACATGGCTCCCTGCAAATAAAGGGCTGGTCGCTACAATGAATCCTTGGGTCGCCTTGCATGGAAATTGCAGAGAGCTAATTCAATTTCTAGGCTCAGGAGTTCAGCCTCTGGGAATAGAAGAGCTGGAAATCCGTGTATTATACGTCCATCCCATTTCTGACACTTTTTGTTACTGCAATGACCATTTCTCCTGCTTGTTTGTCTAGTTCCGACCTCAATTTTGATGGGCACAACTTTGCCAATAGAAAAGTATGGGTTAAAGTGATTTATGTTAGCAGGAGAGTGCGGTACATTTATCTGATGTGATATATTTCACACTACTGTTACAACATAGATTTAATGTTGTAACTACTGTAAATCCCACTCTCACTTCTTTATAGAATCAGAATCAGAATCAGAATCACACTTTATTCGCCAAGTATGTTTTGCAACTTACGAGGAATTTCATTGGTCAGGTCAGTCATACAATTAAAAGCAATAGATCACTCAAAAAAAAACACATTTTGACATGAGCATCCACCACAGTGACTCCTACACATTCCTCACTGTGACGGAAGGCGAAATAAAGTTCAAGTCTCTTCCTTTTGTTCTTCCTCCGTCGTGGGCCTCGAGCCCCCGTTGACGGGATGATCTTGACTCCCGTAGCCGGTGGCGTTCGGGCACTCCATGTTGAGGCGATTAAGCTCCCACATCGGGGGGATGTCAGCTCCCCCACGCTGGGCGATCGAACCTCGTGTCGGGGCTGGTCGAACCTACCGCGACGTTGGAGCTCCCGACTAGCCTCACCCGAGACTGCGAGTCCTTGATGGTGATTCCGCGGTGGTCGCGGCGGGAGCGTTCCCAGTCAAGGGATCAGCTCCAATGTTAAGTCCGCGCCCCGCGGTGAGGCTCACGACAGTCCGAGGAGGCTTCCAGCTCCATCGATGGTAGGCCGCAGAGCGCCCAGAGAATGTGATCTGAAAATTATCACATCTCCGGGAAGGTAAGAGCCTGAAAACAAATTTCCCCCAATCCCCTCCCCCCTTTCCCCCACATAAAACAAACGGAAGAACATTAAAACAAACTTTTAACGCATTAAAAAATAACAAAAAGAAATAAAATACAAACACTGCCGGCAGGGCAGCCATCACCCCGGCGCCCCTGGTGGTCGATAGAATAGGCAAACTACCATTAGCTTCATTTGGAAGTCCTCAAGAGCCCTATAAAATGAGATATCTTTCATTGGAATAAAAAAATCAATGAAGAGTGCACTGCCATCAAATTTGTTTCAAGCACAGCTAGCTGCTAATCAAAGCCAATACGTTACCTCAGTAAATCAACCTCAGCAACAACAGAAAATAACAAACATCGAAGAATACGTTTTTTGTGTAATGATCTTTTGAGTTAGAATTGAGAGTTAAGTCAAAATAGACTGTGACTTTTGGTCAATAGAAAAGAAATGCACCCATGCAAAATGACAATTTGCTTAATAAAACAACATCACATCCATTTTGTCCATCATCTTTATATGGCCCATGATTATTGTTAAAATTTGAATTAGCATTTATTTTGGGATTAATATTGATGCCAAATCCAAACCAAAAATTATTTCACAATCTTTTATTGTTCTTGCCTTTTAAAAGTAAACATAAACTTCTACTGAGATAACAGTGGATCAGAATATGCCCAGACTGGGCACTTCCAGCCATCAGAATCTTGGCCATGGTTTTTATGAGTCAGTTCATTTCTTATGGAAAGTAGTTGTGAAGTACAAACTTCTACAGATTGTCCAGTTCCTCGGCTGGGAAGTCCGTACACCGGATCCAAGCTAGAGGCATCTAATGCAAATAAAACTGTTGAAATAAATGCAAGAAATCGCTACTGGAAGAAAGACAAATAAAAATGGTTTAAATTCTCAATTTGAAATTTTTTCTAATAATTTTCATCTTTTTACAATTTTTTTCAGTTTTTTGACAGTTCCTGACTGAATGTGAATGTTTGCGAGGATTAATATTTACTGTGATCACCAAGTTAGTGCTGTTGCTATCACTGGAGGTGTCTACCTGTATTGGGAGAGGCCCTTCATTGTCCAATGCACAAGCTCCCCGTGGAAGCGTGGCTCTGGTGTGCAGTTGTTCGGTGAGTTGGGGTAGCAGAGGATTTGCCCCATTAGTGAAGAAGTATCCCTACTACCTGTTATTATCATTTTACCCCAGGTTTTGTTTGAACTATGTGTTGTTTAGAGATACAGTGCAGAAAAAGGCCCTTCGGCCCACTGAGTCTGCGCTGACCAGTGATCCCCACACATTAACATTATCCTACATGCACTAGGGCCAATTTTACACTTATACCAAGCCATTTAACCGTCTTTGGCGTGTGGGAGGCCTTGGAGAAAACCCACGCAGGTCATGGGGAGAACATACAAACTCCTTACAGACAGCACCCATAGTCAGGATCGAACTCGGGTCTCCGGCGCTGCAAGCGCTGTAAGGCAGCAACTCTACTGCTGCGCCACCGTGCCACCCAAATTGTATTTTCTGTTTTTTGCTTTTAATTAACCGTGTTGTACAAATGAAGATTGTCTCAACTTATTTTATCCCGTGAGGCCTAGCTTGAGAACATCCGATTCAACTCATTGCTTTGGAGTTTTGGTAATTGTCGTGATACATGTCGATAAATAGACTGGCTACCTATGTACGGCAACAGTCCATTAACAGCAAAATATCACAAAAAACATTTCATTCATACATAGTATTTATGATACCAAGACACCCATGTGAACATAGGTATTTAAACTGCAAGAAGAATTTACTAAGTTAAACTGGTTATAAAAAAAGCCTCCCTTCTGCGTTTTCTACCACAAATTAAGCAGTTAGTGCTCTACCATAGTCAGTAATAATTACCTCTCAAACAAAACTTATAATTTAATTTTACTTCGGAGTCACGTGAGTGACTATGTGAAGAAGCCCCGCCTGCGCGTCATTACGTCCGACGCGTTTGGCGCACCGACAGGCTGGAGAGCGCAGCTCCACCAGCGGTAAGTAAAACATCCGCAGGTAAGTGTTTTAAACTTGCTGCGGTTTACTAGGCCCCTAAGGCTGGTTACAGGAGCCAGCAGGGACACTTTCCTAAAGGGAAACATAGAAACATAGAAACATAGAAATTAGGTGCAGGAGTAGGCCATTCAGCCCTTCGAGCCTGCACCGCCATTCAATATGATCATGGCTGATCATCCAACTCAGTATCCCGTACCTGCCTTCTCTCCATACCCTCTGATCCCCTTAGCCACAAGGGCCACATCCAACTCACTCTTAAATATAGCCAATGAACTGGCCTCAACTACCCTCTGTGGCAGAGAGTTCCAGAGACTCACCACTCTCTGTGTGAAGAAAGTCTTTCTCATCTCGGTCTTAAAGGATTTCCCCCTTATCCTTAAGCTGTGACCCCTTGTCCTGGACTTCCCCAACATCGGGAACAATCTTCCTGCATCTAGCCTGTCCAACCCCTTAAGAATTATGTAAGTTTCTATAAGATCCCCTCTTAATCTCCTAAATTCCAGAGAGTGTAAACCGAGTCTATCCAGTCTTTCTTCATAAGACAGTCCTGACATCCCAGGAATCAGTCTGGTGAACCTTCTCTGCACTCCCTCTATGGCAATAATGTCCTTCCTCAGATTTGGAGGAAAAAATTTAAATAATGAAAATAAGGCGAGTATGTCGCCTATAGAGTAAAACCTACCTGCGGTCAGTCCGCATGGGGAGGTGGATAGGGGTCGGAGAGAACGCATCCCGGGTCCGTTCTGCTGCTACACCACCTGTGTGTGATGCAAGGATGTGAAGCAAGCTGACAGAGCAAGGGTTCACTGTATCCCGTCAACAACGGGTGACAGATATCCTTGCTAGCCATCTGCTCCACCCCGGATCCACAAACACTGAGCATTATTCTATACTCACCTAGGGATTTTTATTTCACTTAGACTGCTGTACAAATGTAAGAAAACGACATTCTATGCAGAATTATTCCAAACTCCCGAGCTATTACTGGGAGCCTGGTTCAAAAAACAGGAGGCGGCGCTGGAGTAATTGAGAGGGTGTACGGATGGTGCAAGGAGCCCAGTCCAGACATCGAAAGGAGAAGACCCTCTTGACAAATTTGCTTGGGGACGTGACCGACCACCGGCAGCGTTTGCCCGTCGTCCCGCCGATGAACACATCATCGCTGGACAGGTCCAGCATCCAGTAATTACCCTTGCCAGGGTCATCGTAATGTCGAGGCATTTTGACAAAACAACAACTTATTAAGGCTGAGGTTGTGGCGGATGGAGTTCTGCCAGCCTTGCGTGTTCTCAAAATTAGGGGAAATTCCTCTTGATGAACTCGTAGCTGCGGTCAGCGGGTGACGACGGCTTTTGAGACGCCGACTTTAGACAGCATCAGCAACTCCAGTGCTTTAAAACACTGTGGCCACTCCTGTCGGGAGGCAGGCCAAGAGTAAATTGTCCAGGCCTGTCAACTCTGATGAGTGAGGCCAGAAAGACTTTTCCCTCCAAAAGATGAACATTGGGGATGTCTGGACAATGTGGAACACCTCATAGCCGAAATGATAACAACCAGGAGGTGTTCCAGCCGGGGTTTATACCCCAGGGTCCCCAGCAGCTTTCAGCAGCACAGAGGTCCGTTAAGCAGAAGAGCTGTACACATATGAAGGATAATATGCCTACGATTCTGCATGGGGACCCAGAACAGCAGCACCTTGTTTAGGGCTGCATGTTACCTCCCGTGAGCAGACCTTGTTTAGGGCTGCATGTTACCTCCCGTGAGCAGGAGCCAGGAGAAGCCAGGGCAGTATGAATCTGACCCTGAAGTTTGGTGTCACTGCTTATGTGCATACACCAAAGCACATGAGCTATGCTCCGGGTGTGCCGGATGTGGCCAGCAATTTGCCATACCGGCGGGAACTGGTGAAGCCATGGATGACAATCTGGCCAGCAATTTAATTATATGGCCTCTCACCAGTTCCAGGACTCCATAATGGAGGAAACTTTGCAAGACATATCAAACACCTGTTAACTGTACATCGCTCTAAAGGAGCGCATCATGAGGGCGCATGAGTTAAGGCTGCAGAAGTCCTAAAAAACTGGTTGGAGCAGGAACAATGGCATTTGGGCAAATGGTACAAGGGCACCACTATCTAAACACAGCAAGATATGGACCCTGCTGTGTAATGCCCATTTTTTAGAATTAATTATTCACAAATAACCATCCAGCCTAAGCTCAACCCACGGTTCACAGTCTAGCGCAGATCCTCTAATATCCAGGGAAAGACCTGGACGATGAGGCAAAAACAATCGGCCTCATCAAAACTCATCCTGACACCAGGACGCCACCTCAAAAACCATACCTTTTCAGAACAGGAAGGGGTAATTGAAAATCCAGGATAAATCCTCTAGAGATCAGTCCCAGTCGGGGGTAGGTAGCAATTGTTCTATAATACATGGTGCTGCATAAACATCAGATCTATTCATACTGGACTGTATCCAGGGGTCTCGAATAAGGTATCTTGGAAGTACATCCACCCATACAAAATACACCTAGTCGGGTATTGGGTTTTCAATACCACTAACTCTACAGGTGAATGATGAAATTGGTATTTTATTCCAAAAAAGGGGTAATTGAAAGGACGGCATATCAGCCTCAACAATTTGTGTCCAATATTTCCCAGTCAAAATGATGATGGTGGGTGTCGAGTCATTCTGGGCCTAACCAGACTTAACTCTTAAGGTCCAGTATAAACGGTTTAAAATGAAAAATTTCAGTATTGCAACTGGTATCAAAAGGGTGTTATATGGCAACCATAGATCTGAAAGATGCATAATATTCAGCTACCAAACACCTGTTGAGAGGTTAGGTTCCTCACCCATCTAATTAAATCCAAATTAGTACCATTTAGAATGATTGGCTATTTGGGGTTCATCATTGATTTAATTGACATGTCAGTACTTTGCCTACAGCCAAAACTGTGACTAATGTCTCGCGATGTACTAGAGACATTCTGACTCAATAACCTTTAGTTTACAAACTGATGTGAGCGCTTCGGGATGGAGAGCCACTGATATCGAGTCTGTCTGTGGCGACAGATGGAATGTGAAAGAGGCATTAATTCTGCAGAGGCATGGGGTAAACTACGTAGAATTGCTGGGTGCATTCTATGGCCTAAAGCATTCTGCTCAACAATGCATGATTTGCATATGCAGCTTCAGATTGATAATACCACAGCTGTTGCATATCAATCACATGGGTGGAATTAGGTCATTATTCTGTGACAATCTGGCTAACCTCATCTGGCACTGGTGCATTATGAGAAACATCTGGTCTCAGATATATACCTACCAGGTAGAGATAATTTGAAAGACACCAGGTCACGTAAATTCAATGACAACACAGAATGGATGATGAATCCAAAAGTTTCAAAATGATTGTCAGCCGGTATGGATTGCCAGACATAGATCTGTTGCATCCGGGTTAAATCACCAGTTACCTAAATACATCATGGGAACCAAATCTAGGGGCAGTAGTGGAGGATGCATTTTCGCTACGTTGGGGACGTACGTTCTTACGCTTTTTCCCCATTCTGCCTCATTAGTCAATGTCTCACCAAAATAGAGCATGACTATGCTTAGGCATTTGGTAGTTCCTAACTGGTCCACACAGCCATGGTTCCCATTGGTTCTGAGACTGATGACACAGCCATTCATGATTATCCTCCTGTCCCAGTGTGAACAACTTCTTGGTTCACACTGGGACAGGAGGAGAGTTACCCTTTACATGAACGTATTAATCTGTTGATTTGTATCTTCTGACCAGACTGTTCCAGGGACTTGGACTATCGAGTAGGACGGTCGATGTGATTACGGTGGCCTGGAGAGATAGTACTAAAAAACGATATCTATCTCATATAAAGAAATGGGAGATGTTCTGTTTATAGTCAAATATATCTTATCATGTTGCAGGCATACCGGATGTATTGGAGTTCCTTGCTACATTGCATTTTTGACGAGCAGTTAACCTATAGTGCCATTTACAGTGCTCGAAGTGCTTTGTCCTCCTATTTAGGGCAAGAGTCCGGACAACACTCTGTCGGATCTCATCTATTGGTGGCCCGATTCATAAGAGGTATTTTAACAAAACCCTCCCGGACCTAGATATTTGGAAGTCTGGGATGTGGGTATACTTCTCACACTGCTCTGGCAATGGGCTCCAATTACATTTCTGCTTTCCAGAGGTTAACGCTCAAAGTGGTCATGTTCATGGTGCTAATGGCAGCGCAATGGGAATAGATATTGCAAAAGTTACAACTGGACCGCATGCATTCTTCTGTAGATAATATTACGTTTTATTTATATGATCTAATCAAACAGAGCAGGCCAGGGATGGCTGGAACCAAAATAAGCTTAAAATATACCCATTGACCTAAGACTATGTGTAGTTACGCACCTGAGCCAATATATCAAGGTCATCAAGAGTCTCAGAGGCTCTGAAACAGCGATGGTCATCAGCCACATAAAACCTCATACAAAGGCGTCAGTACAAACTATTTCTAGATGGCTGAAACAGGTTTGCATTATGCTGGAGTAGACACTGATGTGTCTAAATCACTCCACCAGGGCGGCGTCAACGTACGTAGCAAAGACACAGGACGTGACATTTGACCAAATCCTCACCGCAGGATGGTCCAGTGAAGGAACCTTTTTCACGATTTATGATAAACTCCTCACAATGCAAAGATTTGGGCATGCTGTTTTGGGTTCTGTTTGAGTTCTCCTTTGTAATTTCCCCTGCGAAAGAGGGGTTATTACTGTTCTTTTATTGTTTAAGACGTTCATTGTATAATTTAAACAATGTTCAATATATTATTTGTTTATCCTGTGTCAACCAAGGCAGTGTGTCGTATGGAACTGTATCTACGGCATGAAATCACAGAGCTTTGAAATCTTCACGTAGTCACTCACGTGACTCCGAAGTAAAATAGTGAGATTAAACGAGAACTTACCAGTTTGAAGTTTGATCTTTATTTTATGAGGAATTGCGATGAGGGATTACGTGCCCTCTGCTCTCGACCCTCATAATCGCAAAGATCATCTGGTAGTTCTAGTCTTCTGAGTCTTACTATATCACTTTGACTGTAGTTTCTGTGATTTCACACCGCTGCTTTGAAGTATGATGCGCAGGCGTTCTGGCGGGGCTTCTTCACATAATCCCTCATCGTAACTCCTCATAAAATAAAGATCAAACTTCAAACCGGTAAGTTCTCATTTAATCTTACTATTATTAGTTATAATGGGATGATAGGCACTGGGCTCATGGGATCAAATAGATAGAAAATTGTTGGAACTGAATGTACAGAGCATTTCCTTGGAGCGCAGGTTGCAAATTTCAATTATCTACGTTAAATTTTGTTTGCAATGTTGAAGAAGAAATGTGATTAGGGTGGTATAAGTAATTAAGCACTTTATAATTGAATTATGGTTTTTATAATTTTTAGTAAACTTATTCGGAACAGTTCTTCCTGGTAATTACATGACCTTTGAGGGTGACACGGTGGCACAGCGGTAAAGTTGCTGCCATACAGCACCAGAGACATGGGTTCGATTTTGACCTCGGGTGCTGTCTGTACAGAGTTTGAATGTTCTCCCCGTTACTGCATGGGTTTTATTCGGGTGCTCTGGTTTCCTCCCACATTCCAAAGATGTACAGGTTTGTAGGTTAATTGGCTTCGGTAAAATTGTAAAATCATCCCTAGTGTGTTGGATAGTGTTAGTCTACGGGGATCATTGCACAGCACGGACTCAGTGGGCCAAAGGGCCTGTTTCTGCGCTGTATTTCTAAACTAAACTAAACTTTCAACAGCTAAGTCTCTGCACGTATCTGCTATTAAGATTGTCTACTATTGTCCGTCTTTTCTAATCTAATTGGAAGCAATAAATGTCCTTCTTTTATTTACACTGTTACTGGAGTGGGCACATCCAGCTTGTCCATGTGCAGAGGGCATTTTTTTAAAATCCAGAACATGTCAGGTTTTAGCAAAAGTGTCAATGAGAGGTAGAGAATCTGCTGGTCAGTCCAGACTTGCATGTAAGTGGACTTGACCAGATAACCAGTTCATTGTTACTGTTTTACATCCAAGCTCATTTTCCCACATACTGTAAAGTGAGATATGGTTTAGGAGCAACTCTTCTCTTAACATTCAGTCTGAAGAGGTATCTCAACCCAATACGTTACCCATTCCTTCTCTCCAGAGATGCTGCCTGTCCCGCTGAGTTGCACCAGCTTTTTGTGTCTATCTTCGGTTTAAACCGCTCGAGTATGTTTGGTTTAAACCAGTATCTGCAGTTTCTTCCCACACATCTACTCTTAACATAGTGAATTAAGAGCACAGCAGTTTCAGATCCACAACAAGTGAATTTTGCTACAGAGCTGAACCTGTTCTACTCCTAATTCACTGCATTGTTATCTGTAGGAAGGATCTAATATGATTAATGATTGCTGTGCTCTGGTTTTTATTCTTTGTTCTCCAGTAGAGGATTTTTACATTCTGTAGGAGTCAGGATTCCAGCTATCTGATTTGCATGCAATCAGCAGTCGCTGCAAATTGTCTACACAGGGGGTCGGTTGTTGAGAGTGTGTTTTGGTTACCCAATCTGCAATGCGATATTTGAAAGATTAGCTGAACAGAAAGTGACCTCGCTTTCCTTGCATTTACTTTTCTTGAAGAAGTAATGCTTCCTTTATTACAAAGACTCCAAGAGCATCCTTTTAAAATTGTTGAACCTCATAAACTATTACATTAAGGGCTTTAAATTTTGATACAGACACATGGAATTTGTGCGCTTTAATGAGATATTTCTTGCCCGCAGTCAGAAACCGACCCACATCATTGGTTTCTCAGCACGACACCTCTGAATTCCTGTCTGTAGCAGATTTTATTATGCCCATAATAATGTTAGCCATCATCGAACTAATGACTAAAAGGCTCAGTCCTTATGCTTGCTTTAAGTCTTCTATTGACACTTGCAGCATACTAACTAGCCTCTAAATTACACACAGAAATAAAATTCACTGTATGTAATGGAAAAGCCGTTTGGAAACTTTATTTTTGTTGAGGTAGTTTCTTAAACATCTGCTTATCAATAAAGAAACCATCGAAATTATTTATATTTTTGTTCCGTGAGTCAAGATGTCTCGAAGCTTTGGAGTTCAGGTCAGAATGTTGAGGCAATGGGTGAAAATAGACATTCTGCTATTTTTGGCAGGTTTTGAACCCCAAAACATAATTTCCTTGGTTTCATTTCAGTAGCGGATTTTCTTCAATATGTTTATGATATTCATTTCTTTCCTTTTACTTTAATTACCATTCTCTGTCCTCAAGAAGAGTGAATAAGAAAACAAAAAGCTGATGACGTCTTTTTATATGCACAAATTCCAGAGTAAATTTGGACACAGGCAGTAGTGTGAATAACAGAAGGAGTTGAGAACCATTCTGGTATTGACCTCATCAGAACAGCAACTCCTCATCTGGTTCTCCATTCAAATGCATTACATGTATATAGTGTGTGTATTTTTTTATGAGATAACTTCCCAGAAAGTTTCTTGCCCTTTTCTGAACGTGTACATCTAATAATGAGATTGCCTTTTAATTATTTCCAGTCAATTCTTCCAGGACTGAAAATTGACTATTTCACAACCGTCTCATTCATTTTGATCATCATGACTGTTGGAGTCTTTAACTTTAAAAATTTGTTTTTAATTTTTTTCCTGTTTTCATTTTCCTCATGCAGGTTCTTCTATTTCTTCTGCTCTCCATTTATTACTCTATGCTCGATTTGTCCTTTAATTCACCCCAACTACCATCTTTGCATTATTTCAGAACCCTTCAGTATCTGCCTTGCAAGGGAGATTTATGGTGGTTTGTGCTGTTCTTCAGACCAAAGATGCCCAGCTAGGATCACAAGGCTGCTTGTGTTTCACACATCCCATATCTTGAAGTGCAAATCATTGAATATTTTAAGGGACAAGTCTGGGATTATTTTTGCGTCTGCCACAGGAAATTGTTTGCCATTATGTTTATACGTTCATATGATGTCGGAGCAAAATTCAGGCATTCGGACCCTCAAGTCTACCCCGCCATTTAATCATGGCTGATCATGTACATTTGCAACATATTGACACCTTAAGTTTGTAACTTCCAGATTTAATTGTATTGGAATTTATTTTCAAATTGAATAGTAAATTGCATGCTCTGGGTCTGTACACAAGATCTCACAGTGGCTTTTTGCCAATGCAGAGGGATTGTCCATGGACCATTTGTTATGCTAATGTTTGTGTTTCAAAACAAGGCCCCATCATAAAATTGGGTCCACATTGCTTATTGTTTGAGTTCCAACCTAGTCCCAATGTAGCAAGCCACATTTGCAAGTTGTTTATGCTGCCACATTGGCAAGATGTTTCTAATTGCACTTCTAACACCTGGAAATGTGCAAGATCGCCAGACCATGATATCAATTGGACCTCAGCGCTCCAGCTACTAACCTCGTACAGCTCAACATGTTAACAGCAGCATCCCCACCAACCTATGTATTTTTAAAGGACCTTCTTCTCTTTACTGATAGATTTCTCATAACTAGTTACCATTGTGCAATAGTTTCATGCTCAATAATGACTAAAGTCAATCAATGAAGGACGTTGCCTTAACTTCAAGTTTCTGTACAAACTGGTTTCTTCTAGTTACAGGAGCAAAGAGATGGAAGAAGAGTGAACGCGACCTAGCTTCGGACCAAGCGGTCCATACCCTATGGATCCAAATGCACAACCATGCAAGTGCACAATCCCGCCTGAGTGAAGTTTCCAAATTTATTTTATTTTATTTTCATAATTTCTGAGAAAATTAGATATGGCAGCAAGGAGGGCAGTACAGTGGCACAGCAGTAGAGTTACTGCATTATAGTGGCAGCGACCCAGGTTCAATCCTGACTACGGGTGCTGACCGTACAGAGTTTGTACACTCTCCCTGTGATTATGTCGGTTTTCTCTGGGAGATCCGGTTTCCTCCCGCACTCCAAAGTTGTGCAGATACATAGGATAATTGGCTTTGTAAATTGTCCCTGATGTGCCGGATGCAAGACTGGGATGACATAACACTCGTATTCGGGTCATTGATGGTCGGCAGCGGTCGGCGTGGGCCGAAGTACATGTTTCCATGCGGTATCTCTGTATCTCTAAGGTTTGTACCTTCTTGCTGCCATGGAAAATAACAAGACAGAAAAAATTGAATTTAAACAGATATTCACTTGGATCCTGAATCTGAATAAAGGAAATTGCTATGGTGTGAGGTAGAAGTTAATAAAGATGGATTGAGAAACATTATTCATGGAATTAACATTGGATCAGTAATTACAAACATTTAAAGATTGACTACAACAATCATTCATTCCCTTTGAAACAAAAATAAAACAAGAAGGGTAATTAAGGATGGTTTTAGATCCAGGGAGGAGACATACAAATTAGCTTGGAAAAACAGCAAACCCACAACTGGGAACAGTTTCAAATTTAGCAAAGGAGAACCAAGGAATTAGTTAAGAGTTTGAGAAGAAATTATATGGAACATAAAACTGGCTACAATGGCTTCTATAGATATGCCCCTTACATTAACAAAGGGAATTTATAATCAAGAGCAAAGAAATCACAGGCCAATTGAACAATTGATTCTGCCTTCACAAAAGAGGATAAAACCAATTACTCAAATATGTTAGGGAATGAAGGGCGAGAGGTTGGAAATGAAGTCAATCAATAGTAGTAAGGTAATGGTGTTAGGGAAATTGATGAGATTGAAGGTTTATAAATCCCCAGGACCTGATAGTCTGCATCCAAGAGTATTTTAAAAAGTGGTTCTTGAAATAGTGAATGCTTTATAGTGAAGGCTTTCGACAAGGTCCCACATAAGAGATTAGCATACAAACCTAAAGCACACGGTATTGGGGGTTCAGTATTGATGTGGATAGAGAACTGGCTGGCAGACAGGAAGCAAAGAGTAGGAGTAAACGGGTCATTTTCAGAATGGCAGGCAGTGACTAGTGGAGTACCACAAGGCTCAGTGCTGGGACCCCAGCTATTTACAATATATATTAATGATCTGGATGAGGGAATTGAATGCAACATCTCCAAGTTTGCGGATGACACAAAGCTGGGGGGCAGTGTTAGCTGTGAGGAGGATGCTAGGAGGCTGCAAGGTGACTTGGGTAGGTTGGGTGAGTGGGCAAATGCATGGCAGATGCAGGATAATGCGGATAAATGTGAGGTTATCCACTTTGGCGGCAAAAACAGGAGGGTAGACTATTATCTGAATGGTGGCCGATTAGGAAAAGGGGAGATGCAACGAGACCTGGGTGTCATGGTACACCAGTCATTGAAAGTAGGCATGCAGGTGCAGCAGGCTGTGAAGAAAGCGAATGGTATGTTGACATTCATAGCAAAAGGATTTGAGTACAAGAGCAGGGAAGTTCTACTGCAGTTGTACAGGGTCTTGGTGAGGCCACACCTGGAGTATTGCGTACAGTTTTGGTCTCCTAATCTGAGGAAAGGCATTCTTGCCATAGAGGGAGTACAGAGAAGGTTCACCAGACTGATTCCTGGGATGGCAGGACTTCCATATGAAGAAAGACTGGATAGACTTGACTTGTACTCGCTGGAATTTAGGAGATTGAGGGGGGATCTTATAGAGACTTACAAAATTCTTAAGGGGTTGGACAGGCAAGATGCAGGAAGATTGTTCCCGATGTTGGGGAACTCCAGAACAAAGGGTCACAGTTTGAGGATAAGGGGGAATGAGAAGATTTTTTTCACACAGCAAGTGGTGAGTCTGTGGAATTCTCTGCCACAGAAAGTAGTTGAGGCCAGTTCATTGGCTATATTTAAGAGGGAGTTAGAAGTGGCCCTTGTGGCTAAAGGGATCAGGGGGTATGGAGAGAAGGCAGGTACAGGATACTGAGTTGGGTGATCAGTCATGATCATGTTGAATGGCAGTGCAGGCTCGAAGGGCCGAATGGCCTACTCCTGCACCTATTTTCTATGATTCTATGATTAGTGTCATTTTCCAACATTTTCCTCACAGCATCACAGCACAGCATCCTGGGTTTGATTCTGACTTTGGATGTTTTCTGTGTGGAGTTTGCATGTTTTCCCCGTGACTGAGTGGGTTTTCTCCTGGTGCTCCACTTTCCACCCACATCCCAGAGACATGCAAGTTTATGGCTGAGTTAGTGTCGATAACTTGCCCCTGGTGTTAAGGGGTGGATGAAAAAGAGGAATAAAATAAAACAAGTGTGAATAGGTGACCAATGGTCGGTGTGAAGTTATGGGGCTGAAGGGCCTGTTTCCATGCTGCATCTCTAAACTTAACTGAACAGTCTTTGGACATAGAAGAACATTTGGAAAACAGTGAATTGATCAGTCAAAGACAGCATGACTTTACGAAAAGGAAATAATTTACTAGAATTGAGGATGTAATTGGTAGAGTGGAAGGGGGTGAACTTTCAAAAATCTTTTGAGAGGTCCCCATAAGAGATTAGAGTATAAAACACAGGACTGGGGAAAATGTACTGACACGGAAGGAACATTGGCTTGGCAGACATAAAACAAAAAGCAGGAATAAATATAAAAACAAGGAACTGCAGATGCTGATTTACTAAAGAAGATGCAAACTGCTGGAGTAAATCAGCAGGCCAGGCAGCATCTCAGAAGAACATGGATATGTGCCATTTCAGGTCAGGACCCTTCAAGTCAATTGATCAGGTCAGGACTCTTCTTCAGGTTTTGAATAAGTGGCCCTTTTTCTGATTGGCATGCATTGATATGGGATACCATGGGGATTAATTTTATGATATTAATGTTCATGATAAGATAATGATTTAAATGAGGATATAAAATGTAATGCTTCCACGTATGTATATGACATAAAGTTGGGTGGGTGGGTGGGAAACAAAAGGAGGGTGCAGACAGGATTCAGTGTGATCTGGATAGGTTGAAGGAGTCAACAAATTCATGGAAGACGCAGTATAATGTGCATAATGGGAGGCTGTGTAAGAAGGAACTTGTAGATGTGTCACTTATGTTATGAGTCATGCTTTGTAGCTCCGCCCACTAGTTCAACAGAAAGCTTCTCTTCCCTTTCTCCCTCAGTCTTGAGGTACATGTTAAGATGAAGTTACCTATGCTGTAATGCTAATAAAGTCTTTGGATCTTAATCACTGTGCGTGACTTAAGTTATTCCAACAGCAGAGCTCAACATGGTGTCAGAAGCGGGATCAATGCCTGATTTGCCACAGGCACAATGGCTCGGGTCTGCATTGACAATAAACGTTGAGCAGGTGAACCCAAAGTGGGATCGCGAGAGATATTGTGTAGGTTAATCAAATCCAGGTACACGTCGGAATTATCTCTTTGTGACCGTTCCATAAGCTGTTTGGCATTCTTGACGGCCCGCTCAGCTAGTCCATTCGACTGTGGATGTTCAGGGCTGCTGATGATGTGACAAAACCCCTGCGTGCAGCAGATGCCTTGAAGTGTTGGCTGGTAAATTGACTGTCGTTATCAGATAACAGTATGCAAGGAGCTCCATGGTCTGCAAAATGGCGAGCAAGCTTTAAAATTACCCCGCGAGAAGTGGGGCTGCCAAGAAAATCGATGCCAAACCATCTGGACTATGAATCGACAAGCACCAGGTAGTGCTTGCCATGCCATTCAAATATGTCAGTTGCCACTGTAGATCAGGGGAGGGCAGGGGCCGGATGTGAGAGAAGTAGTTGCTTTTGTTGATGAGGTGCCAAGCTGTGACACACTGCACAGGACGCCACATTCTCACTGATGTATTCAGCCATACCAGGCCAGTAAAACATGTTTTTTGCTCATAGGACAGTGGCTTCAGTGCCTGGGTGCCCCGCATGGACAGCTTTAAAATACTTGCTGTGCAGTGCAGCAGGGACAATAACCTTATGGCCTTTTACGATAATGCCATCCTGCATAGAAAAAAATAGGTGCAGGAGGAGGCCATTCGGCCCTTCGAGCTAGCACCGCCATTCATTGTGATCGTCCCCTATCAGTAACCCGTGCCTGCCTTCTCCCCATATCCCTTGACTCCACTGGCCCCTAGAGCTCTATCTAACTCTCTCTTAAATCCATCCAGTGACTTGGCCTCAACTACCCTCTGTGGCAGGGAATTCCACAAATTCACAACTCTCTGGGTGAAATAGTTTTTTCTCACCTCAGTCTTAAATGGCCTCCCCTTTATTCTAAGACTGTGGCCGTTGGTTCTGGACTCGCCCTACATTGGGAACATTTTTCCTGTATCTAGCTTCTCCAGTCCTTTTATAATTGTATATGTTTCTATAAGATCCCCCCTCATCCTTCTAAACTCCAGTGAATACAAGCCTAGTCTTTTAAATCTTTCCTCATATGACAGTCCCGCCATCCCTGGGATCAATCTCGTGAACCTACGCTGCACTGCCTCAATCACTGCCTTAAATGGGAGGCTATCCACTTTGATAGGAAAGATATGAGGGCAATATATGAATGAAGATAGATTAAGACAGGAGAAGATGCGAGAAGACCTGGATGTCCAGGTGCATCAATTAATGAATCACGCCACAAAAGCATTTCACTGTACCTCGTTTATGTGACAATAAACTAAACTGAAACTGAACTGAACTGAACAATGAAAGAAAGCAGGCAGGATAATGTCCTGCATGGCAGCCTGTCCGGAAATTTAATGACCATGGGATCCAAGGTGTGTTGGTACACTGGATCAAAAAAGTTGGCTTGCCAATATGAAGTAGAGAGTTGTTGTTGAGGGTGTTTTCGGACAGGAAGTCTGAAATATGTTTGTAACAGATATACATAACTTGGATGAAAATTTAAGTGGACTGATTAGTAGGCTTGCAGCTGGCAGGAAAATTGGTGGTTCCAGAGAAAGCAATAAAGTTATATATAAGGGAACTGGATCAACTGGAAAGTTGGCAGAATGTTGGTGGGTGGAATTTAATCCAGATAAGCACTTTGGAAAGTCAAATTCCTGTAGGACACACAAAATAAAAGGTAGACTCATTAGGAGCATGGAGATATAGAGAAACCTTGAGGTGCAAGTCCATAGTTTGCTGAAAGTGGTAACGCAGGGGGATAAGGTAGTGAAAAAGCCATTTGGCATGTTTGTCTTCATAGATCAAGACGAAGAATATAAGAGTTGAGACGCCATGTTGCAGCTGTACAAACCTGAATTCTGGTCGCTATTCTATAAGAAGGATGTGGTGCAATAGAGAAAATGCATGGTAGATTCAACAGGATGTTGTCTGTGATAGAGGGCTTTGTTATAAGAAGAGATTGGACATGCTGAGTTTATTCTTCTCGGAACACAGGAGACTGAGGAGTGATCTTACAGAGGAATGTAAAATGTTCCTTCCTGATTGTTGTAGGCCAAAAATCTACCTCAGCCTTGCTGAGGCAAGTGAAATTTGCACCTCTGCTAACAGTAGCAAATTCCCTCTCTCATCCTAAAAGGGCATAGCTACTATACCTAATAAGATCTTCATCTGGTTGTTCACACATTATTTAATGAAATGTAAATTAAGGACGCACACAGATACATGGTTCAAATTTACTGGAGCATTGGAACATAAATTTTTTGTGTTCAGCTTTGGCATTCATCTCCACAGAGACAACAGAAGCCAATCATAATCCACTAGATTTATGAAAAAGTTAGTATGGGGATTTACCTGATTAGTTTGTTCTCCTGTGGTTCAGTAAAAGTCAGGCCATGTTCATGGTCCATGTCTGTTGTTCAGTTATTTAATGACCTGTGAGAAATTATGTATGTCCAGTGAGTGAAAGACAATTGTGGTTCATCGTTTTAGGTCAAGACATCGCTGATTTGAGATTCATAACTGTATTCCACATCAACAATTCTATATATCTCTCTGTACAGCCTCATCTTTACACCTTTGTCATTCAGCAGAAAGTCACCTTACTTCTGTTACCAAAGCAAGCCAGACTTTGCTAACATTTCTGACCTTCAGTTTTCTAACCTGATCTTGCTCTTCAGCATGATGAATTTAGCTTTCTCAGCATCCTGTTGATCTACTTATTCTGTAGAGCAAATATATTCTGAGGAGAAATTAAAAATGTAATATTTGTAAGTGATAAGAAAGTTTTGAAGTCAGAATTTCCAGAAAATGAGCTTGCTTCTCTACCAGTTGCCATGACATTTAGTAGGTCCAGTGCTCCACTGTACACTGACAATATGTTGGATTTGTCTTTTCCAGGCAAAAACACAACTTAAATCCACTGATAATGAACCAGAAAAGATCTTTGTGAGAAATGGCCACGTCCTTCAATCAGACTACATTCAATAAGCTTCATAATGGATTATTTCATGAAACATCTCGGGAAGCATTCTCCCTAAATATGTCTAATGGCAGTTTCTGAAATATTTATTGAACAGTGAAGTTCATTTAATTCAATTTTGATTTTCCAGATCATAAACATTTAGTTGTTCTGAGTTCATAATAACCAATTGCTTCCATTTGTCCTTTTGGCCATTTACATGGTCATGCGTGACTTTTTCCCTTCTTCAGCCAAAGCCTATTGGTCTGACACAAATTCAGTGCCATTTTTCTATTGCAGTAACTTCAGTGAAAATTTGATTTTCCCATTTATAATATTTCACATAAACATAAATGCCAACTGCAGTTGATCTGGTTAGTATTACTTTTAATTGCTTGATCATTCAATTAAATTGCATTTGTAAATGTCAACAGCTTTCAATACGGCACATATTTGAGCAATTTACAGGCCTTTATACATGTATAAATGTTGTACATGTTGACCACACTAGGCATGCCACCAGAGATTCATGATGATTATCAAAAAATATAACCGGAGGAGAGAAATAAAATTGGTTATATCACAATAAAGTGTTTTTTTTTCATTCAGGAAAATGTGAATTAAGAAAAACATTGTTTTGGAGGGTTAAGTACTGAAGAGTGCCCCTAAATAAATGCTTTATGTAGGTAAGTATAGACTCACAAAGCAGGAACTCCAGTCCAAGCACTGGCAAGGGAGGAGATTACCAGACCAACAGAAGAAATAAATAAGGATGTGTTCAAAGCCTCTATGAAGTGCAAAATCTCCTCCGACTCCTGGGAATCATTGGCCCATGACTGTTCAAAGTGGAGAAGGAGCATTCAGAATGGCATTGAGGATGACACATTTGTGTATCGGGAGCACACACAGAATATATGTGTAAGCTGTGGAAGGGCACATCACCTCACAAACTATCTGCACAAGTCTGTGTTCAGCTGCTCTGCCTGTGACACTCTGTATTTAGTCAACCATCTCCGAACTCGCAAAACAGGCATGGAAATAGGTCACCCTCAATCCCAAGAGACTGCCCAAGAAGAAGGTGGTAAACATGTGCTTACAAGATTACATTAAAAGATGCATTATTGTAATTTGACTGTATATTTGCCAATCAAATTTATTTGGCAACACATACTTATGGAAAATCATAAGTTTTGACAGTAGTTTTTTTTAATATGTTGTTTTATAACAGGACCAGTTCCATGCTATAGCTTGACATCATTTCTCATGACAAACAATGTGGTTACTGGAGGGAATATTAGGTACATATTTTAGTCTTCTTTGGAAACTACAAAATGATGCAGTTTGTACTGCATGCTTAGGATTATATCTGCCTCAGGTACAGGCTTCTTACAAACCTTGCTTCTATGATATTTTGAATGCTACTGTAATGCATTTGTAAATGTAAATGTATTGCATTGAAGCTGGGGGCATTGGCATCCAGTAAATTCTTGCTGTGGTTCTATTTCCTATAAAATTGGGTCATCAGTCATCATTTCGCGTAGATTTCTTTTCAAGCTCTGCTCTTTTGCGAGTGGCAGCACAACCCTCTTGTAATACACACAGTATTCCTGTGTAATAAATTTGGATTTATACCTTCAATGGAATCCAATGGCAATGTTACATGTTACGGAAGTCACAAGTTGTCATTTGTAAGGGTATTTTTGCCTTCACACTCTAAAAGGTAGCCTTCCATGAACTTGGCTGGAACAAATAACTAAAACCTGCTGGTTTCTGGTGAAACTTGACAGATGGCAGCTGATATGTGTATGAACAGTCCAGCTTGGTGCAAAATGTGCCTGCCACGTATCTATTTCACAGTAATGTCCTAAGATGCATTGCCTGAAAAACGCTTCTGCTCACATGGATGCAAAGCTTTGTTGTTTTTCTATTAATTTACTATAGAAGATGCCTCCTTTTAATTTTAATCAGCTTTTAATACATTCATTGCTTGGAGATGGGCAATCTCAGCAGGATAGCTATGGGTTCTCAAAGAGAAGGAAGTAATCAAGGCTAGGCTACACTTCTCATACCATTAGAAAAACAAGCTGAAATCTTAATTACTGACAAGCACCTCACACTCACTCATTGCCAACTCCATGCACTCCAGCAGAGGTGTCGATGACTAATTCTGTTGAACCAAAACAACTAAATCCTGCAACATGTATAAAGGGAATAGCAACAATTATTTGCTGGGTTTTTTCTCGCTAAAACAGGTTAACAAAAATGTTAACATAGTTTTCATTTTTTCAATACAAATAAACAAATGAATGTGATACATCATTACAAAATAAGCAAAACAAATATACAAATAAAATCATAAAAGAACTGTCACCATTTTTGCTGCTTTGAGAAAAACTGCTAATTTATCACAGTGGGACACCAGTGTCTAGTTTTCAACAAAATCCGCAGGCCTTAATTGCCTTCTCTAATGGCTGGGATGCTGGCAGAACATTTGTTTTTGCAGTGTTTTGTATTTCAAATCCACAAGTTTTATTTTAAGTGACAAATGTTTTCACTTTCCAAAATTAAATTTTAAAGCAGTGCTAGGATTACTTGCTCCATGCTGCTTTGTAATTGGGCTAAGTATCTGAGAAATAGGACTTCACTTCAAAGTCTACAGTAAATCTATAGTCTCAGAGAGGGTGAACAGAGACAAGTTTAAGTAGTCAAGGAATGGATTGACTGAATGATAGTCAATGCTTCAGTTTTCATGGTAAAATGCCGTTCTGTGATGTATTCATTTTTGCCTTATTTAACAATGCAACAGTGGAGGCCTTGACTCACGTAACTTAACTGGCTTCCAAGAAATGGGCGGCACAATGGAAAGTAGTAGAATTGCTTCCTTAAGTACTGGAGACTTGGGTTCAATCCTGTATGGAGTTTGTACTTTCTCCCCATGTCCTGAGTGGGTTTTCTCCGGGAGCTCCAGTTTCCTCCCACAATCCAAAGACATACAGGTTTGTAGGTTAATTGGCTTGGTAAAATTGTAAATTGCCCCTCTTGTATGTAGGATAGTGTTAGTGTGCAGGGATCGTTGGTCGGTAGGCCGAAGGGTCTGTTTCTCTGATGTATCTCTAAACTACACTAAGCTAAACTAAACTAAAATAAAAGTGAATGTGTTATGTGGGAGAGGCAAACAGTAGGTGCCAAACAAAATCACTTCAAAATTAAAATAGAAATTCTAACTTTCGACCAAGTCAGCTTTCGATGACTGCTGTTATCTTCACACAAGAGCTTTCAGCTCATGTAGCTTTCAGATGTTGCACTGGTCAGTCCTATTTCCAATTGTCCAGTTATATTTGCAAACAACCAAGGGGTTAATTTTGAAATTGGAAAGTAAGGCAAGAGCCTGATTAGTAAGGCAAGATTAGTTATGATGTATTTAGTCCGACTCTATGCAAAACTTGCTGTTTCCAGGTCTGCGCACTATTGTCCTTGTAGCTTGAAGGTTTGAGTCTTGTAAAGTGAAACAAATGAAAGGCAGTTTGACAGACCTGCAAATAACAAAATCATTCTATCACCTAATATGCACACTGATCTCAACAGTGAGATTATTATGAATTGATACAAAAGTTATTTTTAATCCAATTGGGAACATAGTTGTCACTGAGTTGGTCAAAAGTTCATTAGTTCATAAGTTCTGGGAGCAGAATTAGGTCATTCGGCCCATCAAGTCTACTCCACCATTCAATCATGGCTGATCTATCTTTCCCTCTCAACACCATTCTCCTGCCTACACCCTATAAACCCTGACACCTGTACTAATCAAGATCAATATTTGCTTTTGAGAAGATGATGTGAGACGTGCACCTGCTGCCCTCATCTTTCTTACCAGTAGAGGTCACAGATTGGGATATGCTGTTGGAATATTGTGCGTGAGTAAATGCATTGTATTTTGTAGATGTTACACTTTGCTGTGACGGTGTGTCGGTGTGGAGGGAATTAATGCTTCGGGAGATTGAAGGCTTGCCAAACAAATGGGCTGCTTGGTCCTGGAGAGGGTCAAGCCATCCTAGAGATCCTATTGTCCGAGAGATTTTTTGGTGTTGCACCATCTAGGCAAGTGGAGAATATTCTATCATGTTACCGACTTCCATCTCGAAGATGGTGGAATGTTTTGCCTTTGCAGGAAGTCAGTTACTCACCACAGGACACCTATCCTCTGACCTGCTCTTGTAACCACTATAATAAAATGAACACAGAGGAAAACATTTTAGGCAGATGTTTCCTGTTCTCTTGGTGCTAGTTGCCACCATCGCAAAACCTGTCTCAAATACTATTTGTGCGACTTGTATTGAGTTATCAAAGATCAAAGTACACTTTTCCTTGACGGTAGAAAAACTGACCCTATTCTTACTGGGAAGAGGGGTCCCGACACAAGACACTGCCTGTCCAGTCGCTCTACAGATGCTGCCTGACACGCTGAGCTCCTGCAGCCCTTTGTATTTTTCCCTTTAGTAACAACCAGAGTAAGGAGCCAGTTTCACCTGCTACTCTGATATTTCAGTTGGGCAGCTGGTGTTGAAGTACCCTGTGTGATTTATAACATTTGTACACAATGCATTATAGAAACAAATGACATCTGAACATGACCAATGGTATTTTTCAAAACATTAGCAAAAGTCAGAAAATATATTATCCCTTAATTACAACAAATTCTTTGAATTTTGAACACTGCGTCTCAATAGAAAAAAAGTCTCAGGGCATTTCGTCCAAATAAATCACGAATTTGCAACAATTATATTTCTGAAGGTATGCAGCTAATATATCCCTTCACAAGTTCAACAAAGGCTTTATTTTTTTTAAAGCTTTATTATTTTATACGAAAGCATCTCTGGCTACCTGTTCTAGGCACTGTTGATTTTGTCCACACTTTGAGCAGGTTCATATCTTTTTTTGCACAGATGGGCGAGTTGAAAGTGCATATGTTGCCGTGCAGCATGGTACCTTGCAAATGAACAGATGCAAGTTCATATATTTTCAGCTCCGCCGCTAGGAAGCTGATCATAGAAACAATGCAACGACAGCCAGGATTTCATCAGACATTTCCAAATCAAGCAGAACAAATACCAGCTTTGGTCTCCCTTAATTTCCCTGGTAGTAAGAGAGTGAAATAAATGCTGTTTGTTTGGCTCAAAGCGCCTGTTGTGTCAGAGGCCTGGATTATAGATGTTTCTGTGAAAGTGTAAGGCAAAGCTGAAAAACTGCCTCAATCTTCTTGTGAAAGGATTGCCTGGTGGGAACAAGGATGGCTGAGACTCAAGAACAGAACAATATTTCAGTGTTCGAACATAAACGGTGACAACTGACAATTAATTAAAGTCTTCTATGAAGACCTATACTGAGAATGTTTTCATCAAGACTCAAGAGACTGCAGATGCTGGCATCTTGAACAAAAAACAAATTTTACTGGAGGGATTCAATGGGTCAGTCAGCATCTGTGGGGAAAAATTAACAGACAATATTTTGGGCCAATGTCTTAACCTGAAACTTTATTTACCCATTTCCCTCCACAGATGCTTCCTGGTCCATTAAGTTCCTCCAGCAGTTTACATCTTTTTTCCATCCATGGCCTTAAAAAACTAAAACTGCAGCAATAATAACAAGTATTCATACATTAGCTTTAACAAGACAAAATAATTCACAAACATTATATATATATCCATTAAGCAAAATAATCTATTTCTGTACCCAAACGTTATTAAACAATGTTCATAAAAATAGGGGACGATCTCTCTTGCAACCAAAAATGCTATATGTCTTTGAGCATTTTAAAAATGTGCCCATACCCAATAATCTATTGTGGGGGTTGAGGGTGGGTGGTAAGGAAGGCAATAACTAAATTGCATTTGACAACATTTGAAGAGTTAAATTTACGTATTAAATGCAGAACTCAATGATAATCTGATTAAGAAGTCAGGAAAGAAAGACAATTGTGAGATGTAGAATGAAAGTGTTGAAGACAAGGTCTGGGTTTGCTGAGTAACCATGAGAAGGATTTACCCCAGATAAAGGATATATTTTTAGACAGTGAAGACAGCAATGCCAAACATGCTGGCATGGTCAAACAGTAAACAGGAGTAGTGTAGCTACAGAGCCGCATTGTAATATACTTACCAAATTCAATTTTCATAAATGTCGAGTACTCCAGTATCTCAAAAATGTGAAGCATATGTGAATAGTGAAAAAAATTAAATGTAATGGAATTAGTGCAGAAAACCTGATGCCTAAATGGATCACTGTCAATGTGGCAAAAGCAAAGTTTACTGGACGGAACACTGTGGAGATACCAAAGTGGTAATTAAAACAGCAGAGGCCGAGTGTTCTCAGCGCCATACTTTCTTTACAACCCGGGACAATATCTGTCTTGACGATCACTCACGTTTCTGAAATATCAAACATTTTGCCCTCCCATGATTGCTGACTGGCACAGTGAATGTTTTAGCATTCTATGTTTTTATGCCACATTTCAAGCAGGTACAATATTTTGCTTCAAAACTGCAACATAGCAGCTTTGAAAAGGAGCTGGTGCTGGGTATTTGGCTCCTGGTGCCTGCATTGATATATACTGTGATTGTGGCTGAATATTTAATTCAAAACTATATTCCTGTTCTCACCTTATGTCACGGATGCCTTTTGTGTCTAGAAATTGTCAGCCTCCTTCTTAAACAGGAACAACTCAGGAATAGCTTCTACCTTCTAGCCATCAGGCATTTAAACACTGCAACCTCCCAAAAGCTCTGGATTACATGGACTATTGTTGGTATTATAGCACTATTATTGTTTGCTTTAGAAGTATATATATATATATATATGTGTGTGTGTGTGTATATATGTATATATATATATATATATATATATATATATATATATATATATATATATATATATATATATATATGTGTGTGTGTGTATATGTATATATGTGTATATATGTATATATATATATATATATATATATATATGTATATATATATATATATATATATGTGAGTGTGTGTGTGTATATATACACACCAAACCTTTTCTCATTTATTATACTTTTTACAGTGTACTAAGTTTACATATTGTATTGTGCTGCTGCAAGTAAGAATTTCATTGTTCTATCTGGGGCATATGACAATAAAACACCCTCTCTCTCAATGACTTGGCCACTACAACCCCCTGTGATGATCAATCCCATAAATTCAATTGAAGAAATTCCTCCGCACATCAGTCTAATATACCTGGGTTATGTAATCCATGACAACCCAGCCAAGCAAAACATCCTTCGCACATCTCGTGTCCAAACCTGTCAGAATTTATTACATTTCAACGAGAACCCCTCTTTGAAGTATTTTTTAACTCTTGTGAATGCAGGCCTAGTTGATCAAATCTTCCTTGTATAGCAGTTCAACTACCCCAGCAACCAGTCTGGTGATCCATACTGTATTCCTTCTATGGCAAGTATATCCATTGTTGGGCAAGGAAATCAGGACTGCACACAATACTCCAGATGTAGCCTCAGGATGACTGTGTTTAAAATCATAGAAAGATGTACTTACATTTTCCTGCTATCATTTCCCTTCCTATCTGCTTGAGGCACTATGAGGAAGTTTTTATAATTACAAAATGGATTCAGCTGTAAAATTAAAAGCAAAGACACCTTTCTCCTATTTTACTTCAGAGTCACGTGAGTGATTCCGTGAAGAAGACCCGCCAGTGTGCATGTGCGTCATTACATCAGACGCATGGCGCAGCGATGGGCTGGAGAGCGCAGCTCCACCAGCGGTAAGTTAAAAACACGCAGGTAAGTTTTAAACTACGCTGCGAACGTTCCCAAAGTTCTGTAAGACTGGTTTCAGGAGCCAGCGGGAACATGGAAAAATCAGTTAAAGGGAGGTCGAGGCATGCCGCCGACAAAGTCAGGGAAACTGACCGCGGGACTGCAGTCAGCGGGCGGGCGCTTACGCTGGCTCCAGAACTGCCAACAGAACAACCAGCGGCAGCGACTCCGGTGCCACAGAGCACCATGGCCACTCCAGTCGGGAGGAAGGCCAAATGAAAGTCGGTAAGGCCTGTCGACTCTGATGAATAAGGCCAAGAGAACTCTCCTCCCACCATGAAAGAGGTCTGGGGACGCCTAGACAAAATGGAGCACCTCATGGAAAGGATACTCCATCATGAGGTGTTCCAACCAGAGTTCTATACTCCCGGGTTTCCCCAGCAGCCCGCAGCAGCAACCTCCAGCAAAGGTCCATACACGGAAGACCTGTACCAACAGGGGGAACCATACGTCCGCGGGTCTGCATGGGGGCCCATACCAGCAGCGCCAGGTCAAGGGCTGCATGATACCTCCCTCATGCATGAGCAGTATGATACTGACCCTGACGTTGGTGGTATAGCAGAGGAGCATACCCCAAAGCACACAAGCTTAGCTCCAGGTGTGCCGGACGTGGCATGCAAATTCGCCATACCGGCAGGAAATGGAGGAAAATCTGGCCAGAAACATTAATTACATGACCTCTCACCAGCTCCAAGAATCAACAATGGATGAAATATCCAAACAATATGAAACACCTGTAAATTGTGCATCACTCAGAGTGCCCACTGTAAACCAGGCCATCTGGGGGCAAATGGGTGCAAACATGCGATCACATGACCTAAGGCTGCAGAAAGTTTTAAAACTAATCGGAGCAGGCATAACGGCATTTGGGCGGTCAGTCGAAGGGGCACCACTATCAGACACACAGCAGGATACGTTAGCCATGCTGTGTAACGCCCACTTTGAGATCAACTGCCTGAGGAAAAACGCCATCAAGTCAACTTTAAATCGAAATTTGCAGCACTGTGCAGATCATCTGACATATAGCCACCAAACTTGTTGTTTGGTGAAGATCTGGCAAAGCAAGTCAAGGAGGCGAAGACTATCGGCCTAATCAAATAACATTCCACAAGCAGGATTCCGCCTCGTCGACCATACCCCTTCAGATGGGTCACAGACGCTGGTGCGGGGCAAGGACCAAGCCAGGCTCTCCCATCACTACGCAATTGGCATGCACTAGTGCACATCCCCAGCAGAATTAGGAGGCAAAATAATCCAGCAACCATGGAGTTACGAGCAGCTGGACTTGTCCAGGACATATCCTCTAGAGACCTGTCACCAGTAGGGGGTAGATTGCAATTGTTCTACAATGAATGCTGCTGCATAACATCAGATCCGTTTATACTGGACAGTATCCAGGGGTTTCGAATTGAGTTTATTTTTGAATTACAGTCACCCACACAACGTACACCAAGTCGGGTATTGATGTTTTCAAAATCAGAAAATTTACAGATAAATGATGAAATTGAAACATTATTCAAAAAAGGGGTAATTGAAAGGACGGCTCATCAGCCTCAGCAGTTTGTGTCTAATATATTCCCCAAGCAAAAGAAGGATGGTGGATGTCGAGTCATTCTAGACCTAACCCGACTGAACTCCTATGTCCAGTATAAACACTTTAAAATGGAAACTTTCAGTACTGGAGGGGGGTAAGGGGGAAACTGCTTTGTCCGCCTCCTCCACGGAGAGGCAACTTTTTCCATGTTGCCTCCCCCATGGCCTAACATTGAGGATCAGTGCGGCTCCATTCGCTGGCCCGTGGCAGCCTGAAGCCGCGGTCTGCGGAGCTCCAGTTGGCGGCGTCCGGAGGCTGGGATCCTTCGTTGGGGACCCGGGAGGAGGAGAGCTCTTACCGCCCGCCCGTGGCCTACTATTACCGCAGGCACGGCGGGAACCTACCATCCGGAGCGGGGTCCCTCGCTGGGGATCCCTGGAGAGGAGCTCTGACTGCTGGTCCTGCGGTCTGCTGTGCGGGGACTTTAGATCCTTGACCGCCGGCCTGCGGCCTACACCATCTTGGAGCCGTGGTCTCTGGTAGGGAGGCACCAATTCAGGACTTACCTGGACTTACCTTGTCTGCACATCTAGACGCGTGCAGTGGAGACTGCAGAGGGTTGAGGTCCCGACCCCGGGGGAAAATGGAGGAGGACTGACAAAATGTTGTGCCTTCCACCACAGTGATGAAATATGTGGTGGATGTTTGTGTTACATTTTTATTGTGTTTTGTGTGTTCTTTTTTTATTGTACTGTTGCTGGCAAATTCATTTCACAGCACTTTATGTGCAAGTGACAAATAAAACTTGACTTGACTTGACTACAGTTTGGCCGGGATCTCGAAGGGAATAGCAAGTGCACTATCAGACCCCTTGATTCTGAACTCCTGAGCATGCCCGGGAACTCTGTGGTCCTTCGTCCGAAGTGATCTGGTTCCCTGCCCAGATCTTTCAGAACAGACAACGCAAGATAAGACAATTTTTGGGATTGTTGACAGACTAAGTAGGCTGTCTGTAGTATTAAGCCGGTATTGGGCCAGTAATGGGATAGGCTCGGGTTAAGAGTAATGTGGGAGCTCCACAACAACTATATTATATTTGCTTTCAGGTGTGCACATCATCCAAGTTTCTGCACATTAATGCTTCCCAGTATCTAACAATATTTAAATACCACATATCACATTTATGATACCGTGCCTGCTGAGTTTTTGTCTAATTTGTCAATCAATGTCAACTTCAAACCATTTTTCTCCCACCTCACAAATTGGTTGAATGTCTGTGGGAAGTATATTAGAGTATTACTTTTTTTTCTTCATTCAGGGCAATGAAACATGGGGCGGCACAGTGGCAGAGTGGTAGATCTGCCACCTCACCACACTGGAGACCTGGGTTCGATCCTGACCTTGGGTGCTTTCTGTGTGGAGTTTTGACTATAGGGAGCCTACACAAGTCTCCTCTGATATATTTTTCTTTTCCATACATTTAGAAGCTTTCACTGTTCACTTTTTATGTTCTCTGTATGTTTGCCCTCATTCATTAATTTTGTTCCATTCATTTCTTCATTCTTCTCTGTGGAATTCCAAAACGGTCCCAATCCTCAGATTTGTGACTTTGTCTAGCATTGTTACCCAATTCACCTTTTGGATTAAGGTTATTCATATTTTTTTGTTAACCTGGGTTTACATCAGATAGTAATGCAGAACCATTGTGGTTCATACATGTTGGTGATTACCCTTTCACCTGGTTGTCTTACTATTCTATCGTAGCTAACACACTTCCCAGATCTTCATAGTTGCCTTCATTAAAATGTCAGGTTCACAGTTTAAGTCTGAATTGTATCACTTCTCCTTTTAGTTAACAATTCTATTACTCAATGGTCACTCTTCCCTAAGAGATGGTGCACACAAGAATTATCAATTGATCCTTTGTTGTTGCACAATAGCCACTTGGCAGCTCAATGCACTGCGCCATAAAGCCATCCCATATGCAATCCTGGCATTCCTACTCCACAGTGTAATATGCAGGATACTTGACATTTCAGAAAACACCGCAAGTGCACTGTAAATGATTAGGGTTTGAAGTATGTGGTTTTAATCCTTAAAATCTGTAATTTTAAATAATAACCCGCTGGAGATTTTTTCACAGATAAACTTGTAATACGTCAAATTTGCTGATATTTTAAAATTTTCATTCATTTTACATAAGTACTGCTATATGCCACTTTCAAATGACACATACAGGGATACTCTGGGCAATGATATGGTCAAGGTGATAAATGATGATGTTAACACAGCTTTTGGATGTGCTTGTGACAAGGCTATTTCTTGGTTCAATTTAGTTCAGAAATATTATGCATTTCAGGACTAAAGTTGTTTCAGGAACGCATGTAAGCAACTTTGTAAAATAATTTTAAAAAACAATGAAACGTTTTCACACTAAATATAAAAGAAATCCTCAACCATTCAAGTCCTAAAAATGCTCTAGCAGACCAATGAGGCAGTACAGAGAGGACCACCAATGAAGCTTAAACATTACAGTATATGTCATTAACATGACATCAGTGTATATAAATTGTAAGCGCACTCCTGATAATTCCCTGCTTATTTGTTGGTGCATTTCTAAAATATCATTGATGATTTATGATTGTATTAGCCGTTTGTGGCATGTCATTGATGAAACCAAAGAGCATGACCAGCTCAACCAGAGTTATAATAGCAATGTTTACATATTAGCATTCCTGATGTTGTTTTGTATTTTGCATCCAATAAAATAAATGGATGGAAAATATCCAAAGGTTGTCCTGATTGTCTTAATGTAATATTTAATATGCGCACTAGGAGTGTCAGTTGTAACGTTCACATCACATTCAACACGTCTGTATTCCTACAGCAACATCTTTTATTTTAACTAAATGTTATTCCCATATTATGTATCTATACTATACACTGTAAATGGATTGGTTGTAATCATGTATTGTCGTTCTGCCGACTGGTTAGCACGCAACAAATGCTTTTCACTGTATCTCGGTACACGTGACAATAAACTAATCTAAACTAAGTGCCGACATTTTCAGTGTCTTTCACACCAAGGAAGGGCAGTGACATGTGGGACACTCATGTGCCAGGGAACGTAGCGTAGGCAGAATGTGACCTCAATCATAATAAGATGCTGATGTGACATCAGCGCCGTTAAACAGGACATTCAAAAATGCGGCTCTGTTCAATGCAGATGGAAAACCCAGGATTTAGGTTAAGGAAGACTCCCTCATTTGCTAGTTATTATTGTCAGATCTGTTGACGATTTACTGGGAAGGTGGTGTTGCAGAGAGAACTCACAATCTTGAATAACTAAAGGGAGTGTTGTGGAAGGAGTTAAGATTTTGCATCTGGCTTTCATAGCACAATCAAACCCAGGACAATGGAGTTCATTCTACAGACTTCATCTTAAGAGACAGAATTAAAAGATGACCCACATAACAGGAGCTGAAGCCCCCGAAGCAGCCAGGAACATTGTTTGAAGACTCTGAATCTCCATGGTGTCAGACAAATTGAAAGGACGGATAGGTTGTTATCACAACCATCGACCATGCGCACAACCCCGGTGTCAGAGGCCACGGCTGGAGATTCGATCACTCTAGGCCTTTCCAAGTGGGATACTCCTCAGCATGCTCCTCAGACAGCACAGGTAAGTAGTGTGGTAAAGAAGACCTGCTGCAGCTACTTAAAACCTTTCTTAGGCTACATATAGCACATATTATTTTCTGCAGAGAAACCCCTTAGTAAAGGTTCTGTTCCTGAGAACTGCCTGTAAAACACTTTCTCCATTGGAAATGTCCGTTTCCCATAGCAACCCATCTTGTACCATTCTACATACATCTGGTTTAATAATTTCACGTTATTGGATAATCACCCTGGCACTACCCTCCAACTAATGAAATATATACTGAATTCAGCCAATTAATACCATGACACATTTTATTATTATAAATACTAGCTTGAAAAATGCTTTAAAAATGTAAGGATTTGCGCAAAGTCTTGATTTCCGTGAATCAGAATTTCTGTAAGGGTGGAACCCCTATGCGATGTATATTATGAAAGGCATAGATAGGATAGGGTCCTATTCCCAGGATGGACAAGTCAAACACCGGTGAGAGTTGTAAACTTCAGTTTTACAAGTCAAGATTTTTCATTATGTGCAGGAAGGAACTGCAGGTGCTGGTTTAATCCGGAGATAGACACAAAATGCTGGAGGAGGTTCCTGCAGAAGGGTCTTGATCTGAAACGTCACCCCTCACCGTCTCTCCACAGATGCTACCTGTCCCGCTGAGTTACTCCAGCATTTTGTGTCTATCCAAGATTTTTTATTACACTGATTCAAAGAACTGGCTACCAGAGGAAATGGCAGAAACAAACATTGTAACAATATTTAAGAGGAAGTTAAACATTTTAGAGTGAGTAGGCAGGGGCTGATGGACACAGACCGTGTTTCGGCGGATGGGATTAGTTAGATTGGCATCATGGTGCGTTGAAGGCCCTGCTTCTGTGCTATCTTGTTCTGGATTCCACAAACTGCAGCATGATATTGGCAAGGTCACAGATGTCCCCTTAACTCCAAGAGGCACAAATTCCTTCTCAGCGGTAGGGCTGACAGTTCTCCCTTTCCACCCACAAGCACTGTTTGTTTTCCCGGTGAACGCCAAACTCACCACCAATTATGTTGCATGGGTTTTATTCGAATTTCTAGTGAACCACATTTGCACACCACCAAATTTAAAATCTTCCAAAAAAAACAGGCAGTGTTCCAAAACGTAATTCTGCAAATATATATATATATTTCTGGCTGTATTCAAAGAACAGTCATCTAACCATAAAACCATATAACAATTACAGCACAGAAACAGGCCCTCTCGGCCCTTCCAGTCCATGCCGACCATTTGTTTTCCCCTAGTCCCATCTACCTGCACTCAGACCATACCCCTCCATTCCCTTCACGTCCATATACCTATCCACTTTACTTTTAAATGTTAAAATCGATCCTGCCTCCACCACTTCTGCTGGAAGCTCATTCCACACAGCCACCACCCTCTGAGTAAAGAAGTTCCCCCTCACGTTACCCCTAAACCTCCCCTTAATTCTCATGTCATGCCCTCTTGTTTGAATCTTCCCTACCCTTAATGGGAAAAGCTTATCCACGTCAACTCTGTCTATCCCTTTCATAATTTTAAAGACCTCAATCAAGTCCCCCCTTAACCTTCTGCGCTCCAAAGAATAAAGACCTAACTTGTTCAACCTTTCTCTGTAACATAGTTGCTGGAACCCTGGCAACATTCTAATAAATCTCCTCTGTACTCTCTCTATTTTGTTGACATCCTTCCTATAATTAGGCGACCAAAATTGTACACCATACTCCAGAATTGGTCTTACCAATGCCTTGTACAATTTTAACATTACTTCCCTACTCCTATATTCAATGCTCTGATTTATAAAGGCCAGCACACCAAAGGCTTTCTTTACCACCCTATCTACATGCAATTCCACCTTCAGGGAACTATGCACAGTTATTCCTAGATCCCTCTGTTCCACAGCATTCCTCAATTCCCTACCATCTAATGCAATATGATGAGCACAGCGATACAGGGTTTAACACAAAAAGCCATCATTACGACGTATCTGGCCCCACTTGCTAGTAACCCAGTTTTAAATTACATTTAATTAGATTGCACAATGGGCAAAATTGTTTTCCAGTTAAAGAACACAACAGTTTTTTAGGAAATTAAGAAGTAAAAGCATTAAAACAAGCCATTTGATGCTTACCTGGTAGTTCCTCCAGGAGTTCCAGCAGAGCCCAAGAATCTGCGACACCAAAAGAGAAACTCACCAGATCATTGATTCCATCTGAGTCAGAGGACGTGGCTGTGCTGTGGGTAGGCAACATCCCCGCAGGAAGGAATCCGACCCGAAACACCCCTGTCCATCCCCTCCACAGATGCTGCCTGTCCTGCTGAGTTACTTCAGCACCTTGTGTTTTGCTCAAGATTCCAACATCTGCAGTTAGTTTTGTCTACATTCCTGCAAGATCTTTTCAAACCAAAGATACTTCGTTTTAGAACATCGATTTTATGTCTTGAACCCCTCATTTTCTTTGTTAGGATAATTCCAGTCTGGGACAATACTGCTGAAAACCGTGAAGGATCCAAGTGGGTAAAAGAAACCTAGATTTTCAGCCCTGAGTTTCCAAACTGTATGGAGTACCTTCACCTTCCACAAACACTGCCACAGTTCAGCAGCAACTTGACAGAAATATGCAGGGTTTTGACCCCAATGTAAGTTTCTGTTTCAATCACTTCCCCTGGTATCTGTGTAAAAATAAAATACCTTTCAAACCTTTGATGCTTTGAAAATCAGACTTGCAAATCTCATTTAAACACAATCTCCCATACCTCCCCCCCCCCCCCCCCCCCCCCCCCCCCCCCCCCACACACACACACACACAGACACACATTCCTCTACCCCACCACATCCAGTTTGTGCCCATATTCCTTGCAGTTTAGAAAATGAGGGTCAACCTTACTCATACATGTGAGTCTGACAGGGTAGATACTAAGATGCTTTCTCAAGTGGGAGCCCCAAGCAAGGGAAATTAGTTGCTAAATAATGGGGCAGTCAATTAAAACAGAGGTGAGTAAACATTTATATTCTGAGAGTGGTGGTTCTCTGAAATGCTCTGCCTCTGATGGTGGTGGAGGCCAGATCATTAGATATATTTAAAATGCTAATAGGTAAATATTTGCAAGATTGAATAATGAGGATTAGGGGTTTCGGGGGGGGGGGCAAGGGCAGAAGGGAAGTTCAGATCCGTTTAGACCAGCCATGATCATAGTAGGGCAGGATCATGGGCCTGGGGGTCTACTGCAACTCCAATTTCCTTGTCCATAGACACAATAAGCTGGAGTAACTCAGCAGGTCAGGCAAAATCTCTGGAGAAAAGCGATAGGTGATGTTTCAGGTTGAGGCCCTTTTTCAGACTGAGAGTCAAGGGAGAAGAAAACAAGAGATAGAGAAGGTACATAGGACAAATGATTGAAAGATATACAAAAAAGCAACTATGATCAAGGAAAGTGGAGCCCACAGTGGTCCATAGTTGGCTCTGGGGTAGGTGATAATGAGTTAAATAGATTGTGAAACTCAACAGGACGACTGTGAAACTAGTATGGCACTAGAATGGGGAGGGACAGAGAGTTATCAGTGCATATCTATTCAGTCTGGCATTGGATAGTATAAATGCATACATCAGGTTCTTGTTCATAGACTACAGCTCGGCATTCAACACCATCATCCCCTCCAAGGGGTGGGAGATTGCAACCTTCACGAGGTCCACCCTGTTTCGACAAATGCAATCAACCTGGCGTGCACAAACAGAAGATCAAACAGAACACCTTGTCTTATAAGTTTAGGCTGTGCATACGCAAGAAGAAGATCCCCTCCAAGCTGGTTACCAAACACATGGAATTGTGTCTCTGCCCTTCCCTCTGCAACTGGACCCTCGGCTTCCTCATCAACAAACCACAATCTGTATGAATTGGCATGCTCAGCTCCCTGCTCTACACGCTCTATACTCACGACTGTGTAGCTAGACCCAGTTCCAACTCCATCTTCAAGTTTGCCAATGACACCACCATTGTTGAATGAATTCCAGATGATGATGAGTCAGAGTATAGGAGGGAGATCGATCGATGGAGCACATGGTGCCAGCACAACAACCTGTCTCTCAATGTCAATCTTCTTCTTCTTGCGTATGGTGTGCACAGCCTAAAGACGAAGGACAACTTGTTCTATTTGATCTTATTTGATTGTGCACACCAGGTTGATTGCATTCGTCGAAACATGGCGGACCACGTGAAGATTGCTATCTCCCACCCCTCAATGTCAATAAAACCAAGGAACTGATGGTTGACTTTGGAAGAAGAAGGACACAATCATCAAACCATCAATAGAATGCTGGTGGAGATAGTCAAACACTTCAAATTCCTGGGGCGTGCATATCTCTGAAGATCTGTCCTGGACCCAGAACATTGATACATGAAGAAAGCCCATTAATGCCTTTACTTCCTTAGAAGATTGAGGAGATACAGTATGTCATTGAGAGTGAGATTTAGCTCATAGGGCTAAGGGAATCAAAGGATATGGGGAAAAAGTCAGAACGGGATACTGATCAGTCATGATCATATTGAATGGCGGTGCTGGTTTGAATGGCCGAATGGCCTACTCCTGCACCTATTTTCTATGTTTCTATGTTTTGAACTTCTAAGGGTGTACAGTAGGGTGCTTATTGACCAGTTGCATCAAGGCCTAGTTTGACAAATTAAATGCCCAGGAAAAAGAAGATTGCAAAAAGTAGTGAACACTGCCCAGTCCATCATGAGTATTCAACTCCCCACCATCAATGGGATCGACCAGAGTCGCTACCTCAGAAATTCAGCCAACATCACCAGAGACCCACAACACCCTGGCCACACTCTCGTTTCACTCCTGCCATCGGGAAGAAGGTATAGGAGCTTGAAGATTGTAACATCCAGGTAGTAACATTCAGGAGCAACTTCTCTATAACCATCAGGCTATTAAATACTACAACCTCCAAATAAGCTCAAAATATGGGAACATTATTGGGAGTATTATCTTTGTCTTTGCACCATTATTGTTTATATATATATATATATATATATATATATATATATATATATATATATATATATATATATAGGGGAGGTATATATATATATATATATATCTGAAGGGTCTCGACCCGAAACATTCCCCATTCCTTCTCTCCAGAGAAGGTGCCTGTCCCGCTGAGTTCCTCCAGTTTTTTGGGTATATATATATTTTATTATATAGAGTACAATGTTTGCATACCTGTTTACATACCTGTGCTGCTGCAAGTATGGATTTCATTGTTCCGTTTCAGGACATATGACAATAAAACTGTCTTGATTCTTGAATTATCATGTAAATCCTTGCAGCCTTGCCTCCTTACTCTTGCCTGTACGACAGGTGGTTGCTGCCCTCTGCTGGCTGACAAAGTTTATGGCTTTATGGCTGCCTCTGCCATGTATTTTCAACTCAGATGAGGGGGTTGTCGGAGGGAGGGGGAGTTGTTTAGAGGTTTTCTAATACATGGCGATAAAAGGAAGATTTTATCAGAAAAAAAGGGTTCCATTTTCTTTTGCATGCTTTAAGTGAAACATGGTGGGTGGTACAAGGGGCTGCTGTTTTATTGCATAACACAGGCTTTCAAATGTACCAGAAAGTATTCATTCCCAGATGACCAATTCACACTTGCAAAGATGTGGGCCAATCCTGGTATGACAGGGGTTCACTCCCTGGGGCCATGTAATGGGCAAAAATGTTCAAATAAATAGTTTTATTTAGACCTAGCTCTCCAGTGCTGTGATGAAAGGCAGAACTAAAGAGTCCTGGAGGAGTGTGTTTCTGTGTGCTCAGTGCTTGACATGAAAAGCTGGACTGAAATCAAAAACTAGATAGGCAGGTAATAACACTTCCAGACTTGACAACTGTTTTATTTTGGTCGCATGATTTGTTTCAATACATTGACTTTGACATTTTTCTTCTTGTCGGTTGTGCAGTGTTTGGATCCATACAACTATGTTTTGCATCTATTTTGAAAAGATATGAATCAAACCCCCAGTTGTTTTCTACTGCATCCATTGTTCCAGGTGTAGACTCATATATATATCGGTGAGATCAAGCATAGACTGGGCAATCGTTTCGTTGAACACCTTTGCTCCACCTTGGCCTACGTGATCTCACAGTTGCCAAACACTTTCTAAACTTGAAACATCAACTATTCCTTTTCTCCAAGATGCTGCATGACCTGCTGAGCTACTCCAGCTCTTTGTGTCTATCTTTAGCTTTTATACTACATGGATATCCAATCACAGCAAATGAGCTTCAGGCCGAGTATTATTATTAAGTCAAGGCTTTAATAGTCCTGATTTTAAATGTGACATCTGAGAATGTTCCACGATATGGTTAAAATGATAACTGACCAGGGAAAGGTGCTGCATGTCTGAGGCTTTCCCGCCTCCTGGGTTTCTAGCAAAATGGTTTGCCCAAGTCAGGCATGCAGGGTCTTAATTAAAATTCAATTAGCTCTGGGTGATGTTGTTTGCATATTGCTGGACATTTAACCTGAATTTACAGGCCTTCACGCCAACAAAGTTGATGGTCGAACCTGATATGAAGAAAGGTTGCAGCCTTGAGTCTGAAGTAAGCTTAATTCACTGCTGCAGGTGTTAAGGATCTCTCCCACTTAGGCGACACAGTCGTAGCAGGTCACTGAAAAAACGGCGACTGGACCTCCCCTACGACAATGTCTACGACAACCTACCACCTAGTCGACGTCAAGCTATGTCAAGCTATGACAACCAGCGACCCAATTCTTCGCGACTTAGGATGTCCAATCACACCTATGACAACCTACGACACATACGACAACCTGCGACCACACAGGCGACAACCCACGATAACTGAAGTCAACCTACGTCCACTCGTGACAAGCTACGACAAGCTTTGACCCTGACGGCGACAACTGAAGACAATTCAGTCGCCGGTACCTGTCGCCGGTTGACATAGGTTGACGTAGGTAGTCGCCAATGGAATTCACCGACGTCATCACCCGATGACAACCTACGTCACCTGGTGACAACCTACAACAGCACCTACGACAGGAGAAGACAACTTACGTCAAGCCCACAGTCGCCGAAAAGTTTTGAATATTTCAAAATCCAGTGGCGACAAGAAAAAAGTTACGACTCTTCAGGCAACTTGAGGAGACAACTTACGACCATACAGGCGTCACACCGTGACCATGTGGCAACAGCCTAGTCGCGAAAAACATCACCTAAGTGGGACAGGCCCTTTAGGAAAAGCTGGTGAACTTCCCTTGTCCTTCAAGGAATCTGTGGTCCTTCGTGGACATGGTTTTCTCACATCCTTCTTGGAGTAGTTTCCTGATTTTTGTTCAATCAATCAATCAATCAATCAGTTTTATCATCAAGTGCAAGTGAAATGAATTTGCCAGCAGCGGTACAATGAAAAAGAACACACAAAAACACAATAAGAATTTAACATAAACATCCACCACAGCATTCATCACTGTGGTGGAAGGCACAGAATTTGGCCAGTCCTCCTCCATTTTCTCCCGTGGTCGGGACCTCAACCCTCCGCAGCCGCCGCTGCGGGCATCCAGATGAATAGACAGGTAAAAGTCCAGGTAAGTCCTGAAACGGTGCCTCCCCACCGGAGACCGCTGATTCAGGTTGGTGTAGGCCGCAGGCCGGCGGTCGCAGCCGTAGCCAGAAGCACCACAGACCGTAGGGCCAGCGGTCGAAGCTCTCCTCCAGGGGTCCCCGGCGAGGGACCCCACTCCTGATGGTAAGTCCCCGCTGCGCCCGGCGGTCGGAGCTTCTTCTTTTCCCGGGTCCCCAACGAGGGATCCCAGGCTGCGGACGCCGCGCCAGCTCTGCAGACCCCGGCTTCAGGCTGCCACGGGACAGCGAACGGAGCGCTCCCCTCCAGCGAGAGCTCGCCCGCTCCGCGACGGAAGTCCACGCTGCGCCCCCTGCTGAAGCCCCGGGCACGTCTCCGGGAAAGGCCGCCCCATCCTAGATGTTAGGCCACGGGGGAGGCGACATGGGAAAAGTTTCCCCCTTACCCCCCCCCCCCACACCACCCCCCACACAAGACACACAAAGAAACATTAAAAACATACATTTAAACACACACACAAAAAAAAAAAAGTTGAAAAAACTATTGCGCTGCTGGCAGGGCTGCCGGCTTGCAATGCCCCCACCGACCTCAATTTATTCATGAGCTGTGGACATAGATGGCAACATCAGTTTTTGTTGTGCTTCCATAATTGCCCTTGCATTGAGAATTAATCAATTGTTTGGTCTCAAATCTGATGTAGGAAAGCAGATATCCTTCCCTCAAATACATGCTGGGACGAGCTTATTTTCAAATCCTATATTTATTAAGTTTGATCCTTCTGCTCTCAGGTAACCATGATGCTGGACCTCTAGCTCATTTGCTGTTCTCAAATTTCTGTCCTTCAAGTCCCTTCGGTATGAGTGGGAGGAAGTCCCACAGAATTAAGGTAAGGGACTCCAGCTAGCCTTGAACTTTCCCTCAATTGGATTACTCAGAACTGAACCTCCAGCATGTCTAACCACAGCAGTGAGATGAAAAGACCTCAGTTCATCCAGCACAGAAGATGTTTGGTGAGTAGCATGGCTGAACATATTAATGGCGTTGATCTGGCTTTTTGCATTTTAATCTTTTATTAATTTGTTCTATGTACCTTTTCATATCTCTTGGTTCCCTCTTCCCTGACTCTGAAGAAGGGTCTTGACCCAAAACATCACCCATTGCTTTTCTCCAGAGATGCTACTTGACCGGCTGAGTTACTCCATCTTTTTTGAGTCTATCGTCGGTGTAAACCAGCATCTGCAATTCCTTCTTATACATATCAAATGAAGGCACAGAAATAATCCGAGTTGGGATATGTTAGTTCATTAACTGAAAGAAAATAGGATTTATCCCTACTTGGACTGGTTTAGAAGCTTTTCACTGTACCTTGGTACATGTGACGATAAACTAAACTCATTAGACTTGGGTACTTTTATTGATTTTTCCTAGTGGATATGCCAAGTGTGGTTTAGATTTCAAAGTCAAAGTCAATTTTATTTGTCACATGCACATCACATGCAGTGAAATTTATCAGTAAGTTTGTGGGTTTTATGTAAATAGTTACATTGGTAGCACAATCAATGAATGAGAAGTATATTTTTGTATGCAATGGTCCAAGGCTAGATTGGTTCACTCAGTCTGGTTGGCCCAGTTCTCACCTATCCCATTAAATCAGTGCCCATCTGCACTCACCTTGGCCCCATACCAAGCAGCATCTAGTGGTGAAGTCCAGCTAACAACTGGGTTAAAGCGCAGAAGAGCCACCATGGTTAGGAATCGCCTTCCACCTCTGCCAAAATTACCACTGATTTTAAAATTATCTCTAACTTTCAGAGATATTTGAAGATTAATACTGAAGTATGCTTAGACTGCAAAACATTAAGAATGAAAATAAAACTAAACCATCCTAATCATGAGAAATAATTTAAAACGATAAAATAAAGTAATTTTTTTTAACAAATAACTTCCTCTTTGGTTCCAAAATCTTTCCCCACAATTAATGGGATTTAATGGATCCATGATCTGAATGGTAATTTCCCTTTGACAGTATCAGCGAATGGTTGTAAGACAGAACCCACTGTTTAATTCCATGCAGAGAACATTGGGGGTTAAACTGTTTCATCCCCATTCAATGATTATACAATACTTTATTGTGACTTGTATCTAGGTACAGTGAAATGCTTTGTTTTGCATACAACCCGATAAAATCATGTAGCAGACTTCGCCTAAGCAGTACACAAGTGTCGCCACGTTTCTGGCATTGACAAAGTTACAGAAGTTCCTCCAGAGGATACACGCGCGGTCACAGGGAGAACGTACAAACTCCACATACACAGATGGCACCCGAGGTGAGGATTCATTGGGCAGAGTTCCTGTCCCCAGATCCCACCCTGGGGGGTCTCGGACCCTATTGCTCTTCCCCCCCTCCCTGCTGCAGGAAGCCCCGCAGACGGTGTGGATGAAGACCTGCGAGTCTCCATGAACCTGGAGATGCAAGCTCCATGAACCTGCCAGTGAGTCTCCGATCGCTCACACACTTGCTGTGAAATCCGGAAGCAGAGGACTGGCTGCAGGTTCAGCTGCTGAATCCCCATGACTCCTCTCACGACATTATGCATTGTTCCAGGTGGAAGTTTCAATATGTAGGTAATTATATAGCGGTGGCACAATGCTATGATCTTTTTTTTGTTTAAAAAGACACCTTGCCCTTGAGAAAGGCTCAGAGCACTTCACAATGTCTTAGCTGCTTGACAGGATTGACAAAATGTAGGGGGAAGTGGCAACAAGGTGCAGAGATATATCTGCAAGGAAGGGCTGTGAAACGCATGGCTTTACTCTGGCTTGTTGGCTGTGGATGAGGCGTTTAATGAACATGGACCAGGCAGGTTTACCTGCTGCACTGCAGCAAAATGTTCTTGCAGGGGACGACTTGGCTGACTGAAGTCTGGGCTCCTGTGAGAATAGTTCTCCACAATAGAGGGCGAGTGTGCCAGAACTTGCTGATGCAACTGCTGGCACAGTGCAGGAGATGGCTCACTGAATAGCTGTTGTGTTACCCAGGCACATCTTCTTTCATACTACGCCAGGATGTGGTGTGACTGAGCTGTTTCTGAGAAATTATCCAATGTCACATTTAGTCAGGCTTTTGCATATTTCAGTGGCATCATCGTGGCTGCTGTCCAAGGTTTGCTCTGGAACGGAAACTACTCTGTGAATTGATCGAGTTATATCCACTTGTGTTTGCAGGCGTGGATGTGTGGGCACTGCTGGATAGCGACATTGCTTCTCCCATGCAGCTTTACCCTGCCTGGCAACCTTCCACTGCTTTTTCTTCTGATGCCAGTCACGCTACACAGAGACACAACAAAATACATTTAGAACATGTTCCAGCACATGAAAAAGGAGGTCCAGAAACAGTTTTTAAACTATGTATTATATTTACTTACTCTGCCAATTAAGGGAATTATTATCTTCGACTGATTTTGTAGCCATCATGAATTAACATTATTTGTGCATAGGCAATGAATACCCTGCACTGAAGAACAATTAAAAAATAATACACAGCAGGGATTTAAAGATCACAAGTAAGGTTCTGTCCCTGGTTTCCAATGTTAAATGTGATTGTGAAAAGTGAGTGGATGATTAGCATTAAATATTTCCTCCAGATTTTTAGTGTACATAAAGACGTTCAGATTAGAGTGTCTAGGATAAAAATTCATTCTCTACCCCTGGACCCCACAAGGTATTCACTCCTTTGCTTCTGATAGTTACGTGCCTGAATGTTTGATCGTAGTCTATTGCCTGTTGGATTCTGCAAAGATTTGAAAATTGAAAATTATGGAAGTGACGTTTAAGTGCAGTAATAGTTTGTCGCTGATCCTAATACTTGCATTAAATTTTACGCGAGAGTTACACATACTGTGGACATTCAAACTTGAGGTAGAGATTTGAACCATGGAGTCATACAACATAAAACAAACCATGCCCATGTCAACCATCGTGCCTATCTATGCTGCACCCATGTACAAAGATTTGGAACATTGGTGTGCCTTGTGGCATTCAGAAGTGCAAATTTCTTCTTCAGAACCAGTTGAATGCTGTAATGGAGAAGCACATAAAAAATACAGGTAGCTTGCAAAATTCATCTGGTCCTGAACAAATGACATGACCTTGGTGATGACCCAAAGAATGTTTACCCTCTGGCAGAAGCTGTTGCTGAGTTTGTAAAGCAACAACAATGATTTGCAGAGAAAATATCAGTCTGAACTGCTTGCAGCTACTCCACCTGCTATAAGTAGTGGCACTGTGGGACGCTGAGTAGCTGCTTTAGAGCGCATGCAGCGCTGGAGCCGGATTCGATCCTGATAACGGGTGCTCTATGTATGAAGTTTGTAAGTTCTCCCCATGACCGGCATGGGTTTTCTCCAAGATCTTTGGTTTCCTGGAACATTCGGGTTCAAGGAACATTCTGATATGTGTCAAATCCACACTAACTGCAGGTACAAGTCAGGGAAGTTGTGGAGTTGTTCCAAAAACAGCACCATGGAAATCTGGGATTGGTAGACATAGGACAAACTTCACGAAATATATAGATAACAAGCATTAATACAAACTAGAACCAGCCTTCAAAAAAATAAACTGTTCAGGATGTAATCTGCAAGCAGTATTTGTCATTGAAATTAAAAGCACAGCTTTGAAAGCAGACAGTACCGTCTACAGAACACAGGCTATTGGTCTATAACTGGAGGCCCTCAAGCGATATGGGTTGCAGACAGACGTGACCATTCTCGGATCCATCAGGCAAATGTAAGGCAATGGTGTATTAATTGGCCAACGTCAAACCATTTATCAGACGGACACTGTTATCTTGCAATGTTTCATGGAGATTCTGGAAAGTACCAGATCAGACGTATTTTGCCTCTTATAACAATAAACAAGGTCACGCATATTTGCTCTGCCTGTCAATAATTGGGACATTTGTGTCACCAGAGAGTTGGGCCTCACATTACTAATTTTGGTCAGTCTGAAGATGGGTTCCAACCTGAAACATCACCTGCTCCTTTTCTCCAGAGAAGCTACCTGACCTGCTGTGTTGCTCCAGCACTTTGTGGCTATCTTCAGTACAAATCAGCATCTGCAATTCCTTCCGACATATTACTAACTTTGGTGTCTGGGTACCATGTCCTCAGAAATCTTATATTCAGTTTCAGTTTGAGATTCAGATTAGTTTACTGACACAGACAATAGAGTATAATGAAATTCCTTGTTCACATGAAACACAGGGTAAACAGTATACAGTAAACAGTAAGTAAAAGGTAAATAGCCACATTCTGAAAACATGCATGGTCCAACTGACTGGAGGGTAGTCATCTTCAACCTCACATTACTGTGTTCCAAAGTCCCCACCTGCTTTAAAAGGACATCCATAATACTGATGCCCAAGAGGAGTAAAGTGACATGCCTCGGTCAACTGACCAGTGGTGAGTAATCTTAGTAAGGACCTGGACCCACTAAAAATTGTCTACCACTACAACAGATCAACTGGGAATGTGATCTCGTTGACTCTCCACTACATTGGATCACTTGGACATTAGGAAGTCAGGATATTGTTCATTGAATACAGCTCAGCATTTAACAACTTCATCCCCTCGAACTCAGAGAACTAGGTCTCTGTATGTTCCTGTGTAATTGGATCTTCAACTTCCTCATCGGCAGACCGCAATCAGTTTTGTTTAATTGAGAGATACAGCACAGAATCAGACCTTTTGGCCCACCAAGTCCACACTGACCAGCGATCTCCACTCACTAACACTATCCTACACACACTAGGGACAATTTACAATTTTAACTAAGCCAATTAGCTTACAAACCTGTAGGTCAATGGAGTGTGGGAGGAAACCGGAGCACGCAGAGAAAACCCACACAAGTCACGGGATGAACGTACAAACTCCATACAGACACCACCTGTAATCAAGTCTCGGGCGCTGTAAGGCAGCAACTCTACCATGCCACTCGTATCATCCCAATCGGTATGAATTGGCAACAACATTTCATCCTTGATAAGCATCAACACAGGAGCACACCCATGCTATGTGCTCAGTTGCCTGTTCTATTCTCTCTGCACCCATGACTGTGCAACCAGACACAGCTGCAATGCCATCTTTAAATTTGTTAAACATTGATGGGTCAGAGTACAGGAGGGAGCTTGGTAATCTGACTGAATCATCCCAGAACAGCAATCTTGCTCTCAGTGTTAGCAAGGTCAAGAAGTTAATTGGTAATTTGAGGAAGGGAAAGCCGGCGATCTGTGAACCTGTCTTCATTGACCGTGTGGCAGCGGAGAGAATCAACAGCTTCAACATCCTGGGCATGCATATCTCTGAAGATCTATGCAGGACCCAGTACATTCATGCAATCACAAGGAATGCTCATCGAGGTCTCTACCTCCTTAGATGAGTGAGGAGATTCAATAGGGTAGATAAAAATGCTGCAGAAACTCAGCCTGAAGAAGGGTCTCGACCCGAAATGTCACATATTCCTTCACTCCATAGATGCTGCCTCACCTCTGAGTTTCTCCAGCATTTTTGTCTACCTTTGATTTTTCCAGCATCTGCAGTTCTTTCTTAAACGAGGAGATTCAATATGTTGGCAAATATTCTATCAAACATTTACAGGTATATAGTAGAGAATAGGCTGATTCGGCAATTTGAACCCCCAGGAATCAGAGAGACTGCAGAGCGTGGTGGAAATTGCCCGGGCCATCACGGCTATTTCATCATCGAAGAAACCTATAGGAGGCACTGCCTCAAAAAGGTAGCCAATATCAAAGAGCCACACCACCCTGGCCATGCTCTCATCTCATAGAATCATAGAATCATAGAAAATAGGTGCAGGAGTAGGCTATTCGGCCCTTCGAGCCTGCACCGCCATTCAATATGATCATGGCTGATCATTCAACTCAGTATCCTGTACCTGCCTTCTCTCCATACCCCCTGATCCCTTTAGCCACAAGGGCCACATCTAACTCCCTCTTAATTATAGCCAATGAACTGGCCTCAACTACCTTCTGTGGCAGAGAATTCCACAGACTCACCACTCTCTGTGTGAAAAAAGATCTTCTCATCTCGGTCCCAAAAGACTTCCCCCTTATCCTTAAACTGTGACCCCTTGTTCTGGAGTTCCCCAACATCGGGAACAATCTTCCTGCATCTAGCCTGTCCAATCCCTTAAGAATTTTGTAAGTCTCTATAAGATTCCCCCCTCAATCTCCTAAATTCCAGCGAGTACAAGCCGAGTCTATCCAGTCTTTCTTCATATGGAAGTCCTGCCATCCCAGGAATCAGTCTGGTTAACATGAGGAAGAAGATGTAGGAGCCTGGGAATCATGACCTCCAGTTTCAAAACAGCTTCCTTCCAGCAACCATGTTCATGAATACTGCACAACACTAACCACTACATCAACAACTATGATCTTCTAAAGACTTGGTTTTTGGTTGCATGATGGACTTCTGCTTTGCAATATTATGTTTTCCTGGTATAACATTAACTTGTTATATTATGATTATTGTCTATTTATTTGTGTATTGTGTTAATGAACATCTTGCCCAGCAAAAGTGTTGTCAATTACAGTGTAAATGTGCAATCCATTGGAACTTAAAGGATTGAAGTAAATGTCATTGTAGCTATTGAAATTTTATTGAATCACCTGCTATTATCCTTGTTCCTAAGCATATATAAACGGTGTACTTTGAGTTAAAGAGTGATTCTGCTGAGAGTGTCTCCAAGAGAAAGTCTGGTCTTCATGCCAAATAAAAGCCTTTTACATCCAGCAGCTACAGTTTATGAATGTCTGAGTCACAGTCACAACAGTGGAGAGAGCAATCCAATCTAGGGTGTCATGGTGGCATAGCAGTAGAGCTACTACCTTACAGCGCCAGAGACCTGGGTCCGATCCTGACTACGGGTGCTTGTCTGTACGGAGTTTGTACATTCGCCCGTGACCTGCATGCATTTTCTCCGAGATCTTCCTCCCACACTCCAAAGACCCACAGGTCTGTAGGTTAATTGGTGTGGTATAAATGTTAATTTTTCCAAAGAATGTTTGTGTGCAGGGATGGCTGGTCGGTGCGGACTCGGTGGGTCGAAGGGCCTGTTTTTTCACTGTATCTCTAAACTAAACTAAACATTATGTGTCTGCATTCATACACTTGTCCCTAACAAACCTTCCTTGTTAACTTTCTACAAATCTTACAACCCTCATTTTCCATTTTATGGAGATGGCTCTTCTCAAATCACTTTCTCCAAGCTCAGCGTCATTTGCAAAACCAACCAAATCACATTGTGTTTTCAATCTTTGACCTAAATGAAACCCAAGACCCATTCCTGGGCACTTGATCCATTACAGCTCTCTACCTTGCATTACTTACTTGTAACCACAAAAGCTTTTCAGATCTTTCATTAGTTTTTTTTCTGGCATGTTAGATTTCCCTGTAACTCCAAAACTTTGATCAATTAACAACCTTTCATATGAAACCTCAACTAATGTTTCGTGATCCCAAAATAGTAAGGATGTAACATGCAAAAAGTCAAAATAGACCTCAACTTTCCATTTTTGCAGACCTCTATTTACAATTGTACACATTATTCTATTTGCTAAATATTGTTCGTTCCTCTATCTGGTTTATTGTCCTCTATAAGATCATGTTATCCCATTTCCAAATTATTGGAGCACCTTCACTGTCCATCGACTGCTCAAAGTCTCACTTCTCCCTTGTCTCTGTAAACAATGTGATAAAAAATATCCACTGCTTTTGAGCCCTTCTAACATTCATACATTCACTAATTTAGTTTGCATTGCTATTTCTACCTGTTAATTTAGCCTTCATAAGGAACATTTTGTTTGTGCCTTCCATGTAGATGAAGTAGATGTTTAAATCAGTCGTTATTTGCGTTCATTCTGTTTCAAGGCCGTTGACAACCTTTACGGAATTAGCCTTTTGAAAAGGTTCCACATCTTAGTAGCTCATTTTCAGTGAACCATATTCCCCTTTTCCCTACAGGACTTGTGGCTGTTATTTCATTTACTTATTAATCTATTTAGTCATGTTCATTTATGTTATATCGTCTATTTTATTAGCCACCAAAGTAGATAACTGAGCAGATTATCTAATAAATTACCAAGGGATACAAGAACTGCAGGCTCATCACATGAGAAGAATTAACCACAATTAAAAGGGCACCCATCATGTTAATGTCAGAGAACGGGAGGAAGCTCTGAAGTGTTTTTTAAATAATTTCTTTGAACAGGAAGGATCATGTCCTGGGGAATGAAATAGGTCAAATGGAGATGACACAGTTGGCGATCATCTTGGGAATAGTCATCATGATTTGTTAAGAGCTAAATTTGTTATGGATAAGGCCAAGAAACAGTCTAGAATTCAGAAAATGTATCTATCTGACAAAAAGATAAATTGAGAATGATATGCCTTGCATAAATTGTATTCAAAGGCGATAGTTGATGTGACATCCTTTTATCATAAATAATGCACCTTATAACAATGGAAGAAGCAGAATGATAATGGGAGGTTCAAACAGGAGTTACATTGGAAAGAAAGGAAATATAGGTGGAGTGACAGATTTAAAAAATAAAGAATATCAAGAATGGACTTGATGGGGATGAAAAGTTTAAAGGGAGTGAGACACTGCCTCAACTGGTGATATGCCAGGAAAGGGTTTTGGTTGAAAATTTTAAAGGACTCCAAATGCTGAAAATCTAAAATAAAGAATAAGACCAGAAAATGATGGAAAAACCCAACGGGTTCAAGAGCATCAAGAGCAGAATTAATGTTTCAGATCAAAGACCCTCCATCATAAAGAAAAGGTGAACAAAAGGGTTGAATGGCAGGTTCAAAGAAATAAGAAACCAAAGTTTAATAAGAACTCACTAAAACAAGTGTGTGATTATATCATGTAGAATTATTTTGACATCTTGATCATGGTTCTTGTCAACCGTGTAACTTGCTTATATTTATCTTCATTTCCTTTCTTGATGTATTTTAAACACCTTTCTCACAAACTATAAAGAAGTCACTTCAGTTGGTTTAAATGAAATACTATCCATTTAAAAATAAATTAGAAAAATAACTTGAGCTGATCGAAATAGTTTTTTTTCTGGCTTGCTGGAGGATGTTAATCAAACAATATAATTTTGTGTTGCGCTTAATTTAGGGAAAGCAAGGAACCTGTTCATTTTAACTATACTACTTGGGTTAGTTTTCTTGGAATAAATCTGTCATCATAAGGCAACATAAATTTTGAGCAGCAAATTCCTCTAAAACCACACTGGTATAGTAAATATTTTTTCCCTAAGTACAAATGACGTAACCTCAGAGGTGCAATATAATTTCCATTGATCAATGACAATGTTTCAAAGAAGACATATGATTAGATTAGATTAGATTAGATTCCTTTATTGTCATTCAGACCTTTCGGTCTGAACGAAATTGTTACCATACAGTCATACATATAATAAAAAAACAAAACACACAATAAACACATATCCAACATCCACCACAATGAGTTCACCAGGCTCCTCCTCACTGTGGTGGAAGGCAAAAGTCTTAAGTCCCTGTCTTCCTCCCTCCTAGTTCTCCCTCTGCGCTGAGGCGATCCAGGCCTCCGACGCCGCTGGAGCACCGCAGCTCTAAGCTGGGCCGCAGCCGCTGCTGGAACACCACAGCTCTGAGCTGGGCCACCACCGCTGGATCACCGCAGCTCCAAACCAGGCCGCCGCTGGAGCACCACAGCTCCAAACCAGGCCGCCACCGCTGGAGCACCGCAGCTCTAAGCGGGCCGCCGCCGCCGCCGCTGGAGCACCGCAGCTCCGAACCAGGCCGCCGCCGCCGCTGGAGCACCGCAGCTCCGAACCAGACCGCCACCGCCGCTGGAGCACCGCAGCTCCGAACCAGACCGCCGCCGCCGCCGCTGGAGCACCGCAGCTCCGAACCAGACCGCCGCCGCCGCAATGTAGCTCTAAGCGGGTCGCTGCCGCCGCTGGAGCACCGCAGCTCTGAACCAGGCCGTCGCCGCCACTGGAGCACCGCAGCTCTAAGCCAGGCTGCCGCCACAGCTCTGCCATTAGGCCTCAGCAGAGACGGTGACGGGGGACACGCATCCCCCCGAAGGGAGAGACTAAAACTCTGTTTTTCTTCCCCCCCCCCCCCCCCCCCCCCCCCCCCCCCCACATACACAACCTAATAAAACAAAGTTCTACTGAAACAAACTCTGAAACACACACTAGAAGACACAAAAAAAAGAAAAAACAGACGGACTGCAGGTGAGCCGCAGCTGCCAGCCAGCGCGGCCACTTCCGGTCCCATACGATGCCCATATGCATTTCTGAAAGGGCGATATGATGCTGGAATACATGTTATCACATTTCAAGGGCAAATCTTTTAATGCTTCAATGTGCATGTAAACACTTTGAACAGCTAGATAGAAGGATATTAGCCATCCCACATTGGGGTGGCAGGGTAGCACAGCAGTAGACTTGCTGTCTTACAGCGCCAGACACCCAGGTTCAATCCTGTCCACGGGTGCTGTCTGTATGGAGTTTGTACATTCTCCCTATGGGTTTTCTCCGGGATCTCTAGTTTCCTCCCACAGTACAATGACGTACAGATTTGTAGATTAATTGGCTTGGTATAATTGTACATTGTCCCTAGTGTCTAGGATAGTGAGAGTGTGAGGGGATTGCTGGTCGGCACATACTCAGTGGGCAGAAGGGCCTGTGTCCATGCTGTGTCCCTAAATTAAACTAAATTAAACTGAATCTGCTCTATCATAACCGTTGCTGATAACCTTCCACATATTTTTATTAAAGAAATGTCAGAACGAGCACATTGTCAGCAGAATTCACCTTAGAAAGCATGATCATTTCCAGCTTTCCTATGTGCGTGAGTGGAATCTACTCTGATGCTGAGCAAAAGATTTCACAGGTCCATTAGAGGAGGATGAACTGATCCATGATTTTATTCTCTTAACACCTTTACAGCGTTTCACTGCAGCTCTTGAGCTGGCACATAAAATCACAGCCAGAGCAATTTCTCAGGATAATTCTGCACAGGCAATGCACATTAGGAGAAGTGTAGAACTGTGCAACCAAATGCAGGGACCTTTCACTACTAGTTTGGCATGAAGTGTAATACTTGTGCAACTACAATTTTACTGCAGCAAAGATTATAAATGCAAATAATATTTGCAGTTTGAAACAGTTGAACACTGCCTGCAACTAGAGATTTTACAATAATGTAGAGGCATGCAATACATTTTCTATCATGGGAAGCAAAATTGAGAATGAGTAATAGCATCCCAGAGTTTTGCAGCATAGAAACGGACCTATTGGTATAGCATCTAGTTGACCATTATGCCTATCTGTACTAATCACACCAGGCTGTATTCATTCTGTATCCCCCTGTGCCTTGCCCATTCAAATACCTGTCAAGATGCCTCTGAAATGTAGTTACTGTTTCTGCCTCCACCACCATCACATTTTAGATATCAATTACTCTCGGTATGAAAATAATTACTTCTTAAGTCCATTTAAACCTCTTCCTTCTCACTTTAAAACTATGTCTGTTAGTTTTAGACACAGTTCCAAGGGAAACAGACTCTGGCTGCCTGCCCTATCAATGCCTCTCATTTTTATGTTCCTCTATCATGTCATCGCCCTTTGCTCAAAAGAAAACAGACCGAGCCTATTCAATCTCTCCTTATAACTCAATGCCTTCAATCCACTCCTCAGGCCCTGCCATGCATGGTGTACGTCCTGTCTTAATTTAACTTAGCAGAATGTATCCCTTCACACTTGTCTGTGGGAAATATTTATATCCACTTCCACCCTCTACCTCCTACTGCCAAGCCAATTTGTATCCAATTAGCTAGTTCACTCTGCATCCCATGTATGTTATCCTTTATCCAGTCTGTCACATGGGACATGTTAAAAGCCATTCTAAAGTCCAGGTGCACAACATCTACTGTCCTGCCCTGATCAAACCTCTTGATGACCTCTTCAAAATCAGATTTGTGAGTCATGATTTCCCATGCTGTCTATCCCTAATCATTTCCAAATGCAAGTAAATCTTGTCTCTCTAAATCCTTTCCAATTACTTTTCCCAACACTGATGTAATGCTCACCAGCCTGCAGTTTCTTGACATATCCCTGCTACCCTTCTAAAATAAAGGCACGGCATTAAATGCACTTCAGCCTTCTCTGCCAGGGCCCCAATAATCTCCTTCAGGCCTCCTGTAATACCATATGATGTGCATAGTCAGAACCCAGGAAATTCAGCACAAGAATGCTCTTTTACTTCGGAATCACGTGAGTGACTACGTGAAGACCCCGCCAGCACGCATGCGCGACATATCGTCGAACGCATTGCGAAGCGACAGGCAGAAAGAGCGCCGTTCCTCCAGCGTAAGTTTAAAAACGACCCGCAGGTAAGTACTTACCAGTCTGAGGTCGTTTGTTGGCTCTGTGTGCTGTTGTTTTTCGGAGCACACCATGGAGTCCAGAAAATGAAGAAGAGCCGCTACTAAAGTTGCTGCTGAGGAAGGAGGCAGCCAGCAGCGTCCGAGTTCTCCTGAGCTGCTGGTTCAAACCGCAGCCCCCGACTTCACACCACTACAGGCCACAGGTGCTCCTGGGACTGGAGGCAAAACCACCCGGAAGTCGGGCAGGTTCGCTGACTCGGCTGAGTCCGGACCGGAGGACACCCCGCTCGCGGGAAGTGACGGTGGTCAACTGTCCCGCATGGAGCGGATGGTGGAGCAATTGCTCCAACATGACCTGCTACAGCAGGGGCAGAGTCATAGTGGGTCTCCTAGCACACCCACGGCAGCATCCTTTTCAGGACTGCCAAATGTCTCACCCTCTTTGCAGGGGAGCATTAGGAGTCTGAACTGGGCTGACTCTGAAGATGGGGGCATGGCTGAAGAAACGACAATGCTAGGGGTGCCAGAAGAGGAGCTTTTGGGTATGGTCACTAAGTTTGCATTGCCTACCCAAAAAGGGCTGCCGTTACATCCTAAGTTGGCAGCCAATACAAATTACATGGCGACAAACCAACCACAAGAGCAAGCCATCAATGATACGACAGCAAAGTACCTAGCTCCGGAGAATTGCATCTCCCTCAATGTGCCTGCTGTTAACAACCCCATTTGGGGTAACATGAGCCCTAGGATAAGGAGCCAAAAGTCAAACTCCAAAAGATCCTTAAACTGCTGGCTGCTGGGATTACGGCCGTTGCCAGAATAGTGGATGAAATTGATATGCCAGAGGAGCTGCAGGACGCACTAGCTCTCTTATGTAACACTCAATATGAGATCAACAGTTACAGGAAGAGCATCATCCGGCCTGCACTCAACCCCAAGTTCGTGGGGTTTTGCAGACCCAGCAGTGCACAGCCGCCAACATTGCTATTTGGGGACAACCTGCCGAAACAGGTCAAAGACCTCGACAAAGAGGCAAAAGCAATTGGCATGATTAAGGTGCCGGCAGCCACCACGTCCCCATAGCAGCGGCGGCAGCACCCCTATGCATCCACCAGCAGACAACGCTATCGCGATAGACCACCTGCTGGTGAAAGCTCGAAGGCCGGACAACCTGCTCAACGGTCCTTTTTAGACCATGGCCCAGCACGGCCTTCTTGGAAGATGCGCCAACCCCACACCACAGTGCCTCCACACCACAAGAAACAAGGACAGAGGCAACCAATGCAGCACCGCCGGTAACCATGGAGGTAGGTGGGTCTGGTTGCCTCATGAACATCGCATGTTTAGACTCCTCACGGGTTGGTGGACGGTTGCACTTGTTTCGGGATGCGTGGAGCGCTTTAATTTCTGATCCTTTCATACTGGAAAGTATTCAGGGATATAAAATTGAATTGTTCATGAACTCCTTTCCCCTGGTCAGCATACACCTAGTTGGAAGTTTGTACTTTCACAGAAAGAAAAGACAGAAGGTCATGCTGAACTCCTAAGACTAAATTCAAAAGAGGTAATTGAGAAAACCAAAAGAGAGTCTCATGAGTTTGTATTGAACATTTTCGCTAAAAATAAAAAAGACGGCGGATGCCGCATCATCATAGATTTGACTGAACTGAATACTTTCGTGCAGTATGCCCATTTCAAAATGGAAACCTTTGTCACAGCCAAACAACTAATTTCCAATAGGTACTTCCTGGCTTGCATTGACCTAAAGGATGCATACTATTCAGTACCAATAGACAAGGATCATCGCAGATATTTGAAATTTGTCTGGATGGGGCAGCTCTGGCAGTACAAAGCACTACCTAATGGATTGTCATCAGTGCCCAGACTGTTTACCAAATTATTAACACCAGCTTTAGCGTGTCTCAGGAAACAAAAACATATTGTTATGGCTTACCTCAATGATATTTTAATCGTGGGAAAATATTTGGAGTTGGCCAAACTGGCTGTCTCAGCCACCGAGCATCTATTTCAAAAGCAGGGATTTGTCATTCATCCAGATAAATCAAAATTGATGCCTTCTACTACTATGGACTATTTGGGTTTCACAATTGATTCTGTTCATATGTCTGTCAATTTGCCACCAAACAAAGCATCAGACTTGATAGAAGCATGCAACAGCCTTACTGGCATCAGGAAACCATCTATTCGGCATGTAGCCAGAGTGATTGGGAAGCTAGTAGCTGCCTTTCCAGCCACACAACTTGGCCCACTACATTACCAAAACCTACAAAGGGCAAAAATAGCAGCACTCAAGCACCATGCGGGCCATTTTGACAGGCCAATGCAATTACCAGGGAAAGCGAAATTAGAATTACAATGGTGGATAGACAATGCACGACATTGCTCTAACCCCATTACTATCATAAATCCCTCAGTTATACTACAAACTGATGCCAGCGCAAAAGGTTGGGGAGCAACTAATACCACCTCCAGTTGTGGTGGTAGATGGAGTGCACATGAATTAACTCTACCTCCGGCACTAGGAATTAATTATCTAGAAATGTTGGGAGCATTTCATGGACTCCGGGCTTACTCTTCAGCCATGCACCATCTGCACGTACGTTTACAGATTGACAATACCACTGTGGTGGCTTATATCAATCATATGGGTGAAATAAAGTCGATATCCTGTGACGAATTGGTCAATACAATCTGGCACTGGTGCCTAGAAAGGAACATTTGGATATCAGCCACTAACCTTCCAAGTAGGCTAAATACAGTGGCGGACACCAGGTCACGCAAATTTAATGACAACACCAAATGGATGTTGGACCGAAAAGTGTTTGCCGACATTGTAGATCGGTATGGAACACCAGATATCAACCTTTTTGCATCTAGACTCAATCACCAAATATCAACATATGTTGCATGGGAACCAGACTCTGGGGCAGTAGCGATGGACGCTTTCTCGCTACACTGGGGGGATTTGTTTTTCTATGCATTTCCCCCTTTCTGCCTCATCAGTCGGGTCTTGCAAAAAATTAAACAAGACTCCACATCGAGTATTCTGGTTGTTCCCGACTGGCCTACACAACCATGGTTCCCTGTGGTACTGGACATGGCCACAGAACCATGCATCCCAATAAATAAACATCCAAGTTTATTGGTACACCCTGTGACAAGGGAGAGTCACCCGTGCCATTGCCGGATAAACCTATTAATTTGCAGGATCTGAAAAGGCCACTTCTGGATTATGGACTCTCGGACCGAACGATCAATGCCATCACAGCATCGTGCAGGGAGTCCACCAGAAGACAGTACCTCACATATGTGAAGAAATGCGAGGTGTTCTGCACAAAAACGAACACCACATATAACACAGCCACCATCACGGAAGTGCTGGAGTTCCTGGCAAGCCTTCATTTCGATGAAGGTTTGAGCTACAGTGCCATCAACTGTGCGAGAAGTGCCCTATCCAAATATCTCGGGCGAGGTTGCGATCACCTTACAGTGGGATCTCAAAATTAATGAGGGGAATATTTAATTCAAATCCCCCCCAGGCCTAGATATTCCGAGACTTGGGATATCAGCATAGTACTAACCATGCTCCGAGGGTGAGCACCAATAACATCTCTTTCATTGGACAAACTGACCTACAAAATGGTCATGCTGATGGCACTTGTGACTGTGCAATGGGTCCAGTCCCTTCATAAGTTAAGTATGGATGCCATGGTCATAACCAACAGCAAGATAACTTTCTTTATACGGGGTTACTCAAGCAAGACAGGCCTGGATCATCCGGCCAAAAGTTGGATTTCCTGGGCTATCCCATAGACAGCCGTCTACGTATCGTGACCCACATTTTACGCTATATAGAGCTCACCAAGAGTCTCAGGGGCACGGAGAGGGCTTTGCTCATAAGCCACAAACGCCCTCATCATAGAGTCACCGTGCAAACCATTTCAAGATGGTTAAGGGTGGTATTGGGTGCAGCGGGGGTGGACACTAATGTATTTAAATCTCACTCCACCAGGGCTGCATCCACATCGGCGGCTAGGATGATGGAAGTTCCAATGGACCACATCCTAGCAACATCGGGTTGGCCAAATGAAAAAACCTTTCAGCAGTTTTACAATAAACCCGTGGCTGCACCTGAGACGTTTGCGGAAAAAATATTAAGTTCTGTTTTATAATTTCCCCGATGTAGGGGTATTATTATTTGGTATTGTGAAATAAATACCTTTTTGTTTTTCAGCACAGTTTCATGTCTGAAATACGTTAAAATACTTCCTTCATTTCTCATAATGGCAGTGTGTGAGCATGGATTGTTCCAGGGCATGAAATCACAGAGCTTTGAAATCTTCACATAGTCACTCACGTGACTCCAAAGTAAAATAGTAAGATTAAATGAGAACTTACCAGTTTGAAGTTTGATCTTTATTTTATGAGGAGTTATGATGAGGGATTATGTGCCCTCCCCTCCCAAACCCTCTATTATAAAGGTCAACTGGTATGCTAGTTCTCTTATCTTATTATGTTAGTCAACTCTGGTATCTGTGATTTCACACCGCTGCTTTGAAGAATGTCGCCTATGCGTGCTGGCGGGGTCTTCATGAAATCCCTCATCGTACCTCCGCATAGAATAAAGATCAAACTTCAAACTGGTAAGTTCTCATTTAATCTTACTAATTTACACCGCTCCATTCAAATTCAATGGAATGAATTCTGAAGCAGGAATAGAATGCTCTGATGTTTTCTTAGCTTAATTTTCAATAAAAATCTCTGAAAAATAATTAATTTCCAAAGGATTGAGGCACTAAAAGTTTATTTGGCAATTCATGTTTAACTCCTGCCCCGAGTCCTGTGGCCTCTGCTGGTTTACGCTGTTCCATTGACCACAGTTGAGTCCCTCGAAAGGAAGATCAGCGGCTTTCTCTGCAGATGGCTTGGCCTTCCCCGCAGCCTCAACAGTGCAGCACTGTATGGGACCAGTAACATCTTGCAGCTCCCATTCAGTGGCCTCATGGAAGAGTTTATGGTTGCGCGAACAAGAGAAGCTCTGCAGTACAGGGACTCCAGGGACCAGAAGGTGTCATCGGCTAGCATCGAGGTGAGAACAGGGAGGAAATGGAGGGCGGAGAAAGCAGTGGAGGTGGAGAGTCACGCCTAAGGCAAAAGGCATTGGTGGGAGTCATGGCGACTGGCAGAGCGTGTTTGGGATACTTCCCTAAGACACCGGTTGGCAAGGCCCGGGGCAAGGAGAGACACCATCTAATCCAGGAAGAGATCCAAGCAGGTGTGGAGGAAGAGCGTGTGAGCAGGACAGTGAGCCTCAGGCAACAGGGAGCATGGACAAGGTGGGAGAGCATACCACAGCGCAGGATTACCTTCAAACATCATGCAGGCAGACTTCCAGCGCGTCCAATTCCTTGTTGATGCCCTACCAAGCCCAGCAAACCTCCACGTCTGGGGCAAGAGTGAGACACCTTCCTGCCCACTTTGCTCTGGAAGAGGATCATAAGAACATCTCCTCAGCAGCTGCCCAAAGTCCCTTGGGGGGGGGGGGGGAAGGTCGCTTTCGATTACACCATGGCCAGGTGCTCAAGATGGTTGCTGAGAGCATAGCCACTGCCATCGGTAACAGCAAACACCACCACGCCCCAAAGAAATCAATCACTTTTGTCAAAGCTGGAAAGAAGCCCCGACCACAACCAAAAACAAGGACGGGCCTCCTCTACACAGCCACTGACTGACAGCTGCATGTCGATCTGGGCAAAGAGCTGAAATTTCCACAGCACATCACAGCAATATCACTCCGGCCAGACATGATCATCACCTCCGAAGTGACAAAACAGCTGATCATTCTGGAGCTGACAGTGCCCTGGGAAGAGCGTATTGAAGAGGCTAATGAGAGGAAATGCGCAAAGTACCAAGAACTGGTGGAGATGTGCCAGGACAGCAGTTGGAAGACATACTATGAGCCCATAGAGCTCCCACAGGATGCTCACTCTGCAAAGTCCTCAACTAGTTGGGCATTACGGGGCTGGCAAGCGAAGCTGCAGAGAAAGCCACTAGGTGGCTTTGGATTAAGAGGGCTGATCCGTGGGCGGTTGCTGCTGAGACGCAAGTCGGGGCTTGATCAACCCCGGCTGGACCCCGGCTGGGTCGCCGAAACACCCTATGACCCCAGGTCACATCACTGAGGATGCGTCCCAGCTCATCTAGAAGATGCATCTTTCACACTTTGTTTATCATTGATTAAGATTTAAAAAATTCAAAGTTACACCAACACAAACAGGTGCTGTTATTTTCAGGTGTGTTTAGTTGGTTACTTTGGATAAGTCTTGCCAGGGTCAGCCTTAAGCCAACTGAACCAATTGCTCCCAATTGGGTGCTGTGCTTAAGGGGACCCTGTGCCAGAGTAATCTACTCTCGGCTCAGGTAGATCTACCCCAGGTGGAGGGGGGGGAGAGGGGTGGAGAGAGAGTAGAGGGATGGAGGGGGAAGAAAGGGGTAGACAGGGAGGGGGGTGAGGGGGAATGGAGAAGGGGGAGGTGGGTCGTTCCCTCATGGTCCTGGGGCAGCACTCCCGCCCCTCCAGTCGGTTTTGCTTCACGCACACAGCTCCGGCTCTACCCCTCTCTCTCCCCGGGAAGACATGGTGAACAATACAGGAAGGGCCAGGCCGGGTTTGGAGCAACGTTTACAAACCTCGGCATCAGCTCACACCCATCCGCCCGGACCCCGGCATCCGCTCCCGCCGCCAGCCCTCTCCCTCCCTTCTCTCCTTCTCTTCCTCCCACCCTTCCCATCCCTCCCCTTCCCTCCCTTCTCTCCTTCCCTCCCACCTTCCTCTCTTTCTTTTTCCTTCTCTCCTTCCCTCCCTCCCTTCTTTCTCTCCTTCCCTCCTTTCTCTACTTCCCTCACTTCCTTCTCTCCTTCCTCCTTTTCTCTCCCTCCCTCCCTTCTCTCCTTCCCTTCCACACACACACACACATTACACACAGAAAACTAACACACACACAAACAAACCAAGTTAGGATGGGGTAGAAGCCCAAAGAGTAGGATGGGGCTGAAGCCCAAAATTTAATGTCTGAACTGATTTTTCGCCAATAGTTATTGGTTTTCCAGGATCTAGTTAATTAAATTACATTTTTTTTTCATTTCACAGTCACTAAAACGAGTGGTATTGTAACTATGTACTTTTCAGAGGTGATCTACAGATTTTGTTTGTTACTTGTAGGCTTACATGTATGCAATTTTATATTAAAATGTAGCTTAGATCTGTTTGGTCCATTAACTCGCAGGCACTTTTTAAGCGCACATTTTGATTACTTTCCATTCTACCATAGAGATATAAAGTCTATAACATACTTTATTTGTATTTCCATGATTCAACAGACCTTGGCTGGGAACCTGGGGCTCACCAATATTGTTCCCAATTGGGCCCCGCACCTCCTAAGGCGGGCCCTGAGTCTGGCAACATTATACTCTCAAGGGCAGCACATAAGCACAGCGGTAGAGCTGATGCCTTAAGGGCCTGTCCCACTTAGGCGACTTTTTAGGCGAGTGGAGGAGACTCTGCGCTCACCTCATGATCGTCACATGGTCGCCACATGTTCGCTAGTGATCTCTGGTTAGTCTCCTTCGTGGTCGCGAGGAGTTCCCGGATTCTGGGAACTAGTCGCGGCCTCTGTATTGGCGCAGCAGATTTTTCAACATGTTGAAGAATTTTCTGCAACCAAAAATTGGTCGCCGTGGGGAAAATCGATACTTTTGTAGTCGTAGCTGCAGTGGTAGTGGGGTTGCCATGTAGTTGTAGGTAGTCGAGGCATCGTAGGTAATTTTAGTTAATCTCCTTTGCTGACTGGGCAGTTTCATTGACTCATTGGAGGAAAAAAAACGTAAGCACGAGTTTTCAGAACCAAGGAAAACCGACCGGCAATGTTCAATGCCCGCCAAACTTCACAGCTGTGTATCTCTGGCTTATTAAAAGTTGTCTGGTTTCTTAAAAGTCCCCCCCCTTCTATCACTCCCCCTTCTCCTCCCCCCCTTCTCTCTCCCACCCTTCTCTCTTCCCCTTCTCTCTCCCCCCACATCTCTCTTACCCCCCTTCTCCCCCACTCCCTCCCCCCTCTCCCCCCCCCCTTTCCTTTAAGAGGACTTACCATACACTGTGCCAGCCGTCTTTAACTTTCCTGTTCATCGCGGTGTGTGACTGTATCACGTTGGCTTTGCACCGTGTGAATTTCAAACAGCACTCCCCCGCTTTCCCTGGCCACTGCCTTTGCTGTGTGCGTGTGCGTGTGTGTGTGTGCGTGTGTGTGTGTGTGCGTGTGTGTGTGTTCCGCTCTGACGGTCGCCGTTCCAGTTTGCGTTTATTCAGGCGAGTGCCACGAGCTTGAAGGTCGCAAGTAGTCCGTTGAAAAGTCGCCTAAGTGGGACAGGACCGTTACAATGACAGAGACCTGGGTTCGATCCTGACTATGGGTGCTTTCTTACGGAGTTTGTACATTCTCCCTGTGGCTGCGTAGGTTTTCTCCGAGTGCTCTGGTATCCACCCACACTCCAAAGACATTCAAGTTTGTAGGTTAATTTGCTTCAGTAAAATTATAAGTTGTTCCTAGTGTGTAGGATAGTGCATGTGTATGGGGTGAATGCTGGTTGGCACCGACTCGTCGGGCAAAAGGGCCTGTTTCCGTGCTGTATCTCTAAAGTCTATAGTCTTATCTTGATTTGAATATGAACAATATACACAAAGTACTGATGATGTACCTGGGGAAGAACATGGCAACATCTGGGCTTCAAATGCACATGCACAGAAGGTAGAGTTTGCACTTTTATTTCTTCCATTATTCTTAATGCAAAATCTAAGTCATAGTTTCATAAGGATTGGCATTATACTAATCTTGTCGATCACGTTACAGTGCACTATACTCAGCCAGGGGAATACGACTTAATGGGAAACCAGGAACAATGATCCCTGAATCAATAATAAGCCACAATTTCTCACGTTTCAACTATAAACAGGCAGTTCTAAAATGTGTAGATGAAATATAAATTGACCTGATAATCTTGTCAGTTAATAGTCATAATAGTATAATCATGGAATTGTGCACAAAACTATTAGCATGTTAATTATGCATACTTAGAAATGTGTTAACATGACAAAATCTGTAATTATTATTTAATGATAGTGTTGTAAATAATCCACCAGCGATTTGGCTATCTGCGCAGCACTTTAATGTTTTATTCCTTCACATTATCAACAACACAGCTCTGTGAGAACTTAAAACATTTGATCACACAGCAATCAGTTGATGTCTTTCTTAGAACAAGGCAGTAGATTCATCCCAAGGTGTTGATAAAAGAATCCTAATGTTTGTTTGACTGAGGAAACTAGCAATAACATAAAGCCATTGTGTTGTATTCATCCTGAATCTAAATGAATAATCCCAGGCAAATCTGACCTCAGCAAAATGGTTGTGCTTGTGAATATTTTGAGGGAGAGAAGTTTTGGAAAGAATTTTAATCTGTTCAGATCTATATATTTTCTAAGTGGAGCTAAAGTACGATGGCGTGGTTGGCAAATGGTGACTGCAAAATGAGATAAACATAGAATGGTACAGCATAGGAATAGGCTCACAATGTCTGTGCCAAACATGATGGCAAGCTAAATTAATCTCATCTGCCTGCACATGATCCATACTGCTCCATCCCCTGCATAACGATTTGCCCATTTAAAAGCGTCTTAAACACCACCATCATATATGCCTCCTCCACCACTCCCAGAAGCGCAGGCACCCATCAATCCCCACGTGTAAAGAAAAACTTGCCTCACACATCTCCTTGAAATGTTGCAACTTTACCATAAAGCTATGCCCTCTAGTCTTTGACCATGCCCTCTAGACTTTCAGCCCAAGAGGCTATTGGGAATCAAGAGCTGTACAACCTAGATATTTTCCTCCACCAGCAGGCAGCATCACCATTTTAGGCAATGTTATGGCAACAATTTTAAGTTCTGATGCCATTACTAAACTTGCAATAAAATATGATTATAAATATTCAGAAGTTAAGCTCTAAACTATCAACTCATTCACCCATACAAAACAATGAGCCTTTCATACTACGTGCAAGTACCAGCCTGTCCCCACAGTACCATATTGGACTCCAACTATAAAAGTTAATCATGAGTCCCGGAAGACACTGACCACCTCCCATTTCTCAGAGCAACCTCTGTGAATTTAGATATCATTAACAACATTCACCGTTGCCTTCAGTGAGCCACTCTTTGGTGGATTGATGAAAAGGATTGTTGAAGGTTAATTCCTAAGACATGTTACAAACTCATAGTCTGCTGGGCAATAGAAATCTCTGCCTTTCTATATGCCTTTGAGGCCAGGACTACCTATAGCAGACATCTCCATGCATGAGAAAACTACCATCAACATTGTCTCCCCAGATGCTGCCTGACCTGCTGAATTACTCCAGCACTTTGTGCTTTGAGGGAGCAAGACATCCTCAATCCTCACAGATTTCCAGAGAAGGGAGAAAATTATTGCAGAGATTCTACCATTCATCTGCCATAATTTCCATAGGAAGAGTGATAGGGACTGTTTGAAAAATGGGGACAAAACACTGTTTTCCTTGGTTTTCAGTGACATTTATGTTGAATTACAACTGAAGAACAGGACATCCCCATGGAAACTTTAATGAGTATTAATCTTTGTCTAAAAAGGACACTCATTTGATCATTAAATATTTGTGAAATCTTTAGATGAGAAAGGTCCAGAAGGAGACACTCATCATTTTTTGTCATTATGAAATTATGTTCCAGTTTTGTGATAATGGCTCAGAAGTTGCTGGAGCAATGCTTTTAGCAGCAAGTGCTATGATTTGGATGTTTTACCTCACCCTTCACACCACGTTATCTTTGTGTCATAAATTGATTTAAATTCAAAGTTAACATTTCCGCTGCTGTTTTACTTCCATCCAGTCCTGGTGCTACATTCTGCCTTTTAGAAATGTATTTGTACTGTACTACAACCTTTTGTATTTTTCCTTTTAGCGTTATTGAATTTGAATGTTTCTTTTTCACTGATGAACATTTCATCTTTTGACATGTCATATTTAGTATGTAAGCATGTGAAAACCCATTCAAAATACTTCCACCTTATGTTATATATTCCAGTGATTAAGTATTTCCAATAATCACAATTGCTGTTATTATATAGTTAGATTATTTCATCCTGTCAATGAATCATCGGTCATAAGATTTCTACAAGATTCCCAAAACTCATTATGATTTCTGTTTTGAGATTTCTCGAATCTCATTTTAGATTTTCTTTTTTATTCTACAACACTATCAATTGAGAATTGAAAGGCAAGGACAGTGAGAGTGGATTAAAGTCAATGGGAACATGCAAAAGGGAAGGGAATATTGCTTTTAAAATTTGATTTTTTTTTCTCTCAGTTTGAAGCCCATGGCCTCTCACTTTGAGGCAGAGCTTCAAGTTTCTATTAGCATTACAACCAGGTAAGAAGGGAAAACATGATATATATGGACTATGAGTGAGAAACAAGTACAATAGGATTAACTGAACTGGACTGATTAACTAAAATGCACAGGATTAACTGAACTACTTGGTTTTAAGAAAAAAGCAAATCCTGCCATTAGAGAATCAATTCTGAGGTTAATTCTGAGGCACTTGAGAGGGTGGAGCTACAACATCCCTTGTAATTGTCACCACAATATAACATGCAGCCAGCTCTTTATCTTTTACTTCCAAGTTTTGCTTTGATTCTGCAGGAACAGTCTGAAAATAGACATGTAGTTCCAGTATTTGATGAACCAATTGAAAGATAAGTTCAGATACTTCTAGGCTTCCTGATGCCTGCTTTGATGTATTGTGGGCAAATATGCGGAGCTAGAAAAACAACCCAACCAAAGCCGGACAACTTCTGTTGCCACAAGACATGATAGAAATAGGCTAGGAGTCAGCAATACAAGCCTGGAGATTCACCATTAGGACTATTACATTCATACATACAGATGAGAAAAAGCTAGTGTTGCACATTCATCCTTGTTTGATTCAGGCATCTGCTGATCACATGGCATTTGGCATTGAGCCATTGGGTTTCATTGTCAATTTTCAGACAGGTATCATCGACCAAGTCATTGTGGAGCTTGGATTGGGCACTCCAAGGGTATCCAGTCACACCTGCAGTAACATCACAACATTGTTGCAGACTGGCTGTGCACTAATGGGGGGGAAGCCCTATGATTGACAAATACATTTGGTTGATCTGCAAATGAATGGACTGGTAAATGCGTACAGACACTGACAGCCCACACACATGCAAAACCAGGTAGTGCTTGGTTAAATGTTTACTGTAAATTGTCTCTATTGAGTAATAAGTGCTAGAATCTGGGGGCAGTTTATGGTTATATGTGGAGAATAAAATAACTGGATTAGTGCAAGATTAGCTTATGTGTATTTTGTTGATTAGCCAGGGCTCAATGGCTAAAAGGCCTTGTTCTGTGCTGAGTGACTCTATGATTCCAAGGTAAAGTGGTTGAGCGTGGTGTCTTCTCATCCAGCCACCAACGATATGGCAAGTGGAATCGACTGGCATCAGGTCCCCTCTCTCCTGGATGCTGCAGATACCTTCCACTGTCGGACACACAAATCTCAAATTCATGTTCATAAGTTTTAGGAACAGAATTAGGCTATCGGTCCATCGTCTACTCCGCCTTTCAATCATGGCTGATCCATCTCTCCCTCCTAACCCAATTATCCCGCCTTCTCCCCATAACCCCTGACACCCGTACTAATCAAGAATCCATCCATATCTGCCTTAAAAATATTCATTGACGACCTCCACAGCCTTCTGTGGCAATTAATTCCACAAATTCACCACCCTCTGATTTAAGACATTTCCCTTCATCATACTTGCTAAAGTATTCCTGATCTGATGTAAAGAAATTCAAGGTCAAACTCAGCAGTGAATGAACTGATTTGGGGTGTTTCACCTGTCTCCTGTCTCTCTTGTCTCTACCCTTCATTTCTTTGTATCTGCCTTCCCTGAGGAGCAGTACAGGTCTCTCAACAACAGGCTGCAGCTGTTACTGCCAATGGCCACATTCACCTACCTCCAGAATACACTCTAATACAGCCACCCATTTGGATTTGATTCAGAAGATGTCTGGAGCTTTTGAAGTAAATTCTCGGTGAAAGTACTTTTTAAACAGATCATTTTCTAGTAGTAGGTGAGAAAGCAGCTGTGGGCACTGGAAACCTATTATCCTATTTCCATGAATTTTAATTAGCCTCCTCAATTACCTTGCCCTGCTCTCACTGGTGAGTTTCAGGAAGCCCGGGGACCCTCTGAACGTGATATTAAATTCAAAGCTGTGTTGAAGTAATGCTCCAATTGAAGGATTAGCATATGTTAGAAGGGAACCTGGCTCTCCCGAGGAGTATGTAACAAACATAATTCACTCTTGTTGAACAGTAACAGAGCCGATCTCCCAAAGTGCGAGCAGTTTTGATGGTTTTATCTCCCACATGCAGGTTAACAATTCTCTGGTAGTAATTGCAAGGGTGGGGAGGAGAGCAAGTCATTGAGATATAGGGGCCCGCTTGCTTCTCAATACCTTACTCTGAGGCAAGCAGGGTGGGTGATGGGATGATGAAGGAATGATGAAGGTGAGTGCGTGATATCATGGTGCAGGGGATGCCTTTATTTGGTCTCCCAAACGATGAAGAGTTGGTACGTGATGAGATGGGAGATGGCAATGAAGAAATGGGTCTCATTGGGTCAAAAAAGACAAGTTGTGAAAGTAAAACCTATTGCAAGCTTGCAATAAGTAAAGAGGTAAAGGTGACTGAGATCTGACTGCACACCACACACCTTCTGCCACTTTCATTGTCTGTAAACTTCAGCAAGTGTGCAAAGCTGAGGGGAAGCAAGGGGGTTGGACAGGGTTGTGGTGGGCATAGAATGCAAGGAAGAGAGAAAAAATAAACTTAATGCTGATTCAATTTTCAAAACACTTACACTATTTGAATTTTGAGGGCAACTAATTAGCCAGTTGCTTTTTGCTGATGGTTGCTAAAACTAATTGCATTGTTCCAACACCTCTGAGACAAAGATCAACGAGGGGATTTTAATTCGTGATGCGGCCTTGTGGCCAGCCTGGGGTCCAGCTGACCTTTAAACTGGTGCTAGCGACCTCCAACCAGAGGGTTCCGGGTAACTGGCAGCTCTGAAAACAATACATTTTCACCAGAGAACTTTCATAACACATTTTTTTTAAACTAAGTCTTTATGAAGTATTGTAATGCAGAAAAAGTTGCAGGCAAACCAAATTGCAAATACTACCTACCTTGGTGATGTTGGATGGTGATCGAGGGATGTATCGGCAGAGTATATTTTCCACCTTTTCTTTATAATAGGATCTTTTTATGCAACTGAAGGAGTCTCATTTGAAATATGGTGACCCCAACATCATACCACTCCCCCGGTGCTGCACTGCATTGTCTATCCAGTGAATTCATCTCTTTATTCAGATTAGATTTCACAACATATAGATTCAATAGCAGGACTTACTGACAGAGCCTTTGCATCTATAAAAAAAAAACCCTGATGAAAAATAAGGATTAGAAAAACCTAAAACAAAGTTTCTGCTTAATATACTGCGTTTAATTTAGCAGAACATCTCAAGGTGACTGTAAGCAGATTTAATTCTGGACAGAAATCAGATGAATTAGTGGAGGTGACCTCGAAATGCAACTCATTCAGTCCAGTGTGCAACTGCATTGTGATTTCCCAATGACCCTAGTATATAAATCTGTAAGACCATAAAACCCCTCCAGCCTAATTTATTTGCTGTAGCCAGCATGGTCTATTGAGAGAAAAAACAAACAAAGGAGAAACAGTAAAAACACTATTCTAAAATGCAACATTTTTTTCTACCCAATGAAGAAAGGAGCATTGTTAAGCGATCCATGGCATTAATAGATTCAGGGCTTGAGTTGACAGTGATAAACGGCTTGAGCATCACTCTCATGGGTCACAGCATCATCTCTCCCCCTCACTGGCTAACATATTGCAGATTATTTGTTGCTGTGTTTATCTATATGTCGTATATATTTTGTTGGTAAATCACTGTTTTAATAATTATAGAACATATTTGTCCATGCGGCATTTCCTTAACAGGCACTAATAGCAATTTGAAAAATACACATTAAAGATGCATTTTGAAGGACAAATTAAATCCAGAGATTAGTATTACTGTTGTTAGTACATTTTATTATATTAGAAAAAAAGTAAATCGTGAACATTGCACCTTTTACTCTTTCATTCACGACTAAAAGAAGTCCTGCTCTTTCTGGTAATGTATTTAATATGATGATATGGTTTGCTAAACAGCCAGACAGAATGTAATCATTCTGGAGCATTCTTAAGGAAACATGACCAGTATGTCACCTATTAGTCAGCAGTCGATTTATCAAATGGGTCTGTAGCTTTGGAGAGGTTAATTTCCGTGTTCTGCCACAGTCTTTCATATTGGCAGAAGAATGCAGAAACTGCAGAAAATCACACAATTCTTTCACCAGAAGTGCTTACGCCCTTAAATCGTAGCACTATATTTTCTAAGACTCTTCTCCAGAAAGTATGGTTGCGAAAAAGAACAATCACCAGAGATGACAATTTTTCAGTACTGCAGAAGCAGGAAATCAAGACTCACACGAACACGCACTACGTTAAAATTTAGCAGAAGTAAGTAAGCTGGTGTCATTAATTACCTGAGATTCCTGTAAATAAATAAATGCAAGATAATGCCACCCTGCGGTAGATCTTTGCTCATTGAATACCTGTCTAAAAGGGACACAGCAACACTTGTAAGCCATATGTACCATATTTGACTCTTAGTTGGATATTAAGCATTACGCACAATGGAGATAGACACAAACAGCTGGAGTAACTCAGCGGGTCAGAGATCATCTCCGGAGAAAAGGAATAGGTGGCATTTCTGGTCAAGACCCTTCTTGGACCCTCAATCCGAAACATCACCCATTCCTTCTCTCCAGAGATGTTGCCTGACCCGCTGACTTACTACTGCTTTTTGTGTCAATCTTCGGTGTAAACCAGCATCTGCAATTCCTTTCTACACATTTCATCCATTGGCCTGGATTATGCTTGTTCCAATCTGCCAACACAGCGCCTGCTCCAATTCTGTGCAGACTTACCTGCCGAGTCAACCATGAGATGGGTCATGCGGGGTGGCTCCAATCGGTGGCTTTTCTACATGACAGAGCAGATTTAGGATGATGACTAAGTGTCAGCCAGAAGAACATGAATCCCAGAGCCAAGCTCACTGTTGCCAGAGGCATCTTTCATTTTTTTAACTGGGTTGGAATACACTTATGACTGGCTGTCTGGCAAGTCCACAGAGATCTGTCAGTTAGCCATATATTTACTTCCTTCGGTGGCTAAGAAGGTTCCGCTCACTCACGAGGATTCTCACGAACCTCTGCAGATGCATTAAGTATTCCGATGTATATCTCAGCCTGCTATGCCCTTGCTCTGCCTTTGCCACCTGAACTTGCAGAGAGTGGTGAACACAGCCCAGTCATCACAGGCTTGTCACTTCCTTCCATACAGTCCATCTTCAACGTGTGTCACATCAGAAAGGCTGGGAATATTGCCAAGGTTGACTCCATTCTGGGATTTCCCTTTATTTTCTTCCCCCATCTAGGAGAAGACACAAGATCTTCAAAGCTCCAAGAGAATTGGTCTTCCACTCACTGTGTAAGAAGGAACTGAGATGCTGGTTTACACAGACCATAGACACAAAATGCTGGAGTAACTCAGCGGGTCAGCAGATCTTATGAAGGGTCTCGACCTGAAACGTCATCTATTCATTCTCTCCAGAGATGATGCCTGACGCCCTAAGTTACTCCAGCATTTTATGTCTATCTAGGCCTTTCACTCAACAGCAATAAGGGAAATATCCTCTACTAACTTGCCCTGCTATACAACATGAATAAAAGTTCATGGAGAGGCTCAGAAAAACACAGGCTTTTTTCCCATATCTTGGGATCCACCTCTTAACAAAAGACAGATGTTGATAAAACCAGCCAGACCAGCAAAGCCTTTGAAAAGCTGAGTGCAGTGGTGTTGGAAGGTCAAGACTTCAAACTTGGCAAAATAATTCCATGGGCTACCAGACAGTGTGATAATTGCCATCCAGTATACATCTGAGACTTGGATTACCTCCAGCAGATACCTTGAGGCTCTGGGAAGATACCGCCAACACTATCTCAACAAGACCGTTCAGATACCCATGTTCTTCTGAGATGCTGCCTGACCTGTTGAGTTATTCTAACACTCTGTGCCTTCAAATGTTTATTCTCAACGAACTGCTAAAAAGAAGGAAAGCACAATAGTGACTGCATTCCAATTATTTTTCTCAGATTTTCCACATCGGCGGCTTTTTTGCTTTCAAAATGACCTGGTCATCATGGTTCCCATGCATCACAATCTTCTGAATCAGTCTACCATGGAGGACTTTATCAAATGCCTTAGTAAAATCCATGTTGACAACATCCACTGTTCCACCCTCATCGATGACCTTCGTCATCTCAAAAATCGCAATCAAGCTCGTAAGACATGATCTTCAGCTGACAAAGCCATGTTGGCTGTTCTTAATTAGCCTGTTCTCCTCAAATATGAGTAAATCTTGCCCCAAAGAATCCTCTCTAATAGCTTCACAACCATTGGCATGAGGCTCACTGGCCTATGAATTTTCCTGGATTACCTCCACGGAAGCTCAAACTCCTAGTTCCATTGAAAATGTTCAAAACACACAAATATGGAGGGGAACATTTTTTTGCAGAGTAAGCAGAGGGTTGTGACTTCAAGAGCTGCAAAGCCTCCTAACCTGCATCAGACGTTTACGTGCCAGGCTTTGTCCTGCCCCTCCTCTCTTCCAGCTCTCTTCACCCTCCCCTACAATCGGTCAGAAGAAGAGTCCCGACTAAATAGTCACCTATCCGTTCTCCTGAGATGCTGCCTGACCCGTTCAGCTACTCCAGCACTTTGTCTTCAAATTTGTAGGAGACCATCTGTCTAGTTTGCACCTCATTACCTGGTTTATAAACTGATGCACGAGCTACTGCCAAAATGAAAATAGTCTTTTACGAGAAAAATATTATTTGGTTGTTGAATACTTCTGCATCTGATAATTTATTTTCTGAAATTAATGAGATTGGAGAAAGACGTTTATTATCCTAATGAGATTAATGTTCTGTGAAATCCATAAGTATTTTTAACTCTAAGTGGCAGTGGCATGAAATCTGTCTTAAAAGTTGATCACCATTGACTTTAATTGTGGGTTTGGGGGCCAGAACTGTAATAATTACATTCTCATTTATTTAAACACGAGCAAAGACTGAGCAGTCAAACCTTGCAAGAAATTATAATTAATGACACAAGTCACTTACCTGTTAATTTCCTTTTTGGTTATAAGGGCCTGCACTTTGCAAATGCAACAGCACTGCAGCACCGTCCCTAGGAATATCTGGGTCCAAGGCAAAAATTCTGAGATGGAGATCAATCTGTCACTTGAAAATTAAAGGAGAATAGCTGACATATGGATCAGGAGCTAGGACAGGCCACTTAGCCCCTTAAACATCCTCTGCCATTCAATCACACTTTGGATGAGTAATAAATGATTTGAAGTATGATTTTAGAGAGCACACATGTGCTCAAAGGTCATTGGGATGGCTGGGGAGCAAGGCTTCCAGATGCATCAGTAGAGTTGCTGCCTTATAGCACTTGCAGACCCGGGTTCGATCCCGACTACGGTCTGTATGGAGTCTGTACGTTCTCCCCGTGACCTGCGTGGGTTTTTTCCAAGATCTTCGGTTTCCACACTCCAAAGACATGGTTAATTGGCTTGGTAAATGTAAAAATTGTAAAAATTGTCCCTAGTGTGTGTAAGATAATGTTAATATGCGGGGATCGCTGGTCGGCAGGGACATAGTGGGCCAAAGGGCCTGTTTCCACGCTGTATCTCTAAACTAAACTAAACTAAACTAAAAGCCTGGTTACCACTTGGAGCCATTCCATTCATAGCAGGGCTGCAGCAGCAATTCTTCTTCTTCTTATCGGATTCTGGCAGTGTAGTCGCTGCTAAGCGTATTACTGCCCTCCACAGGTCAAAGTTTGAACTAAATTCTTACATACAGTCCTGTAACATGCAGGAATTGAAGAACAGCCCTGGATATCAGCTGATGTTTCTCACTGTGTCCAAACAAAGATAAAACAGAAAAAGCCTCAACTCCTGTCAAGTCCTGTCAGTCTAGCAAACAATGCCTTTCTTTCTACCCTATACTTTTTACATTCTAGGAAAACATACTTAACTGTCTCCTTACTCCCACATTCACACAAGCCAGAAACATGTTTCCCTACAATGCACAAACAGTAATTTAACCCACAATGTCCCAACCTCAATCTACACAGTCTAACTAAGTCCCTACGGGACAGAGGTGTACAGAAACATATTTTTCTAACTTCAGCTTGTACAGAAAAGTAGTGTCTACCCCTGACTTCCTTTTCCCATCCTCTCTGCCATTCTTTTGTTAAGCCCTCTTTAATTATTTCTCTCAGTTCCACTCTCCCCAATGATACATGGATATCTATTTTTTCTTCTTAAACTCTCCTTTGCTATGAGGTCCACCTGCTCATTCCCCCTCACCCCAGCATGCCCAGGAACCCAGCAAAAAGTGATGTTACACGCAAACCCAATTCTAGAAAACACACTCAAGATTTCATTTAGAATGTCAGGACAAGCGTTAGATTTCCCTACTCTTAAAGTTTCAAGAGTAGCTGCAGAATCAGAACGGATAATGACTTCTCTAAAACTCACTTCCTCAATCCACCATAGAGCCCATTGAATTGCCATTAATTCAGTCATGAGAACAGAGCTTCCATCAGAAATGCGTCGGCCAATCTTCAACCCAAGCTGCTCCACATACACTCCAAACCCAGCTCTCCTACTAACTGGATCTTAAGATCCATCTGTAAAAACAATCAAAGTGCTCTCACTGATTGAATTAAGATATTCCACTATTCTTGGAGTCACCTCGCGCTTATCTTTTTCCTGAAGAAAAGCAAGCTCAATAAACAGTTCAGGAAGAACCCAATAGGGCACAGGTAGTCATATTGTATGCTCTATAATACCCCCTCGTTCCAAACCCAGCTTCCTAGCCCACTGATTTATAATGACAAAAATGTGTTATATTTGTTACCATCATCAACCTCTTGCAACAAACACCTTGCTGGGAAGGTATCATTACACCCACAAAGTTTAGCCCAGTAATGTAAACCTAGCTTAATGCGCCTTAACCAAAAGGGCATTTCTCCCATTTCAACAATCAGGGCAGGGACTGGGGAAGTTCGGAAGGCTCCACAGCAAAGCCTCAAAGCCTTTGCCTGCAACACATCTAGCCTAGCCAGAACAGTTTGAGACGCAGACCCATACACAAAATACCCTGTAGTCAAGAGAAGATCTGATCATGGCCTGATAAATTAGCAGCATTGTCTCCCTGTTAGCCCCCCACTCACACCCAACCAGACTTCTCATAACATTCAGAACTTTTTCACATTTCAACACAATTTTACCTACATGCACAGCCCGTCATACGCTCTTCAAACCAAACACCCAAAACTTAAAAACCTTTACCTTCTCCAATAGAGACCCATACATATACAGCCCTATCTTAGGTCACTTTCTTTTAAAACCAAATACCATATATTTAGTCTTAGAGGCAGAGATTTTAAAGCCCCATGTGTTCCCCCATTCCACTACAGACACTAACACTCTTTGAATCTGTTTTAATACAAACTCTACATTACGACCTCTTTTCCAGATGGCCCCATCATCTGTAAGCAAAGGCGGACCAAATCATCTCTCTATTTTATAAAATATGTCGTTTATCATGATATTAAATAAAACTGGACTGATAACACTTCCCTGCGGGGTTCCATTCTCTATCTCTACAGTCTCTGATCAGACACTACCAACCATTACTTGTGTTGTTCTATTCAATAAAAAAATCCTTAATCCAGTTGAACATTCGTCCCCTGACTCCCAAGTCAAAAATGTTAATCATTAATCCCTCCTTCCACAAAGAATCATATGCCTTCTCAATATCAAGGAATACACTCACTATTATTTCCTTGCTTCTAAATGCCCTTTTAATATCCTGATCCAAAACTGATACAGACTCCATTGTAGACCTTCCATTCCTAAAACCATTCTGTACATCAACAAATAGTCCTCTGGTTTCTAAAAAATAAACTAGTCTGTTGTTTACCATTCTCTCCATAATTTTACAGAGCACTGCTGTGAGCGCTATAGGGCGATATGAACTAGGGTCAGATGCCTCTTTGCCTGGTTTTAAAATAGGGACCACGACTGCATGTTTCCATTCCTTTGGTAAATAACCCTCTGCCCACACAGTATTAAACAAAGCTAAGATTTCATCAAGTACAATATCATCCAGATGTTTAAATAACTCAAATGACAACCTATCTCTCCACGGGGAGGTATTTGCCCTGGACATAATTGCATCCTTCAACTCTTTTATGGTAAAAAACAGATTATAGGTATTATCATTTACTAAACTCCTCTCCAGCTTCCACTGATTAACTGCCTTCAGCTCGATTCTCTTTCTACACCTCTCCACTCCCATGCTCTCTGATCTATGCACTGCTTGAAAACTGTCAACACACATGTCTGCTTTTTCCTTATTGGAAACTGCTACCACCTCACCCTTCTGCAACACTGGTAACAAACTCCTTTTATATACTCCTGACATTCTACGCACAGCTGACCACAAATGCCTTACTGGAGTTTCAGGGCCTAACGTACCACAAAACTTCCTCCAACTATTCCTCTTTGCATCCTTTACAACTCGTCTTGCTACTGCCCTTAGCCACTTGAACTCCATTGCATTGACCAAAATTGGATACTTTCTTAATTTTCAATAGGCTATATTCCTATTCCTTACAGCTTCATCACATTCTTTATTCCACCAAGGAACAGACATACGGGACCTAGGTTCCTGCTTCACAGGAATAGTACAACAAGCTGCCTCATGAATCATGAGACTAATGGAATTATTCCAACTATCTACAGAACCTTCACTATTAACCTCTCCAACTAAACTTTGAGCCTTCTCTTGGAATTTATCCCATTTGGCCAGATAAAAGTTATATCTTGGAACTTTCTTTTCTACTTCTCTCCTCAAATCCCTACCGAACCTACATAAAATTGGATAATGATCACTACCCAGTGTATATCTATCCATTACTTCCTATTCACCAATTCTTGCTAAGTTAGATGAAGCAATTGATAAATCTATGTGGCTGCAGGTGTTTCTCACAATATTATACCTAGACGGCCTTCCATCATTTAACAATACCAACTCATACTTATCTAGAAATTCTTCAACAATAACACCATTTTTATCCCTGTGATCACTACCCCATAAAGGATTATGCGCATTAAAATCTCCAATCCATATAACGGGACACCTTACCTTCTCCATTATCTCATCAAAATCTGACATTATCAAGGGTTGACAGGGGTTATAATAATTTATCACAGTAATAGAATTCTGACTGCTCCAAACCTCCACAAAAGCGCAAGATTAGAATTATTGTCAACTTTCCTATAATGCAACCCAGTCATAACAAAAGTTGCACAACCCCCACCTGATCTATCAGACCTATCTAATCGCACACAATCATAACCTGGAATTACAAAATCTAGACAGGGCTTTAACCATGTCTCTTGGATACATATTAATTCTGGTCCTTCTTTAAATTCATCAACAAATCTCTTTAACTCTTGACCATTTCCAATCAGACTCCGGGCGTTCCATTGAAGTATATAAAACATTATGATGTTAATGAGGATCATCATCATCCACATTACTGACATACTCCATACTACTAGCTCTCGACAACTGTGACCTCTCCATACACTGACTCTCCGTCATGTATTGATGCAACTTTTCTGGCAACTGCTTTACACTAAGGAACCTTTCAGCTTCTAAACTCTCCTTCTCAGACAAGCCAGCATACATCCCATACACCACTCCCTTTATTCCCTTTATTTCCCTGCTGTCTTACTCTAGGGACCAAACTCTCCACCTTGACCACCAATTTCCCCACACCCCTAGCATCATTAAACTGCTTTCTGTCTTTGTAACAAACTCTTAACATCCCATTATACAGAATCTTGGCCTGAAAATCCTTGCCTATCTCGCTCTCCAAAGTGGTGGTAATTTGTAATGGATTCACTGCTCTAAATCCTGCATATCCTTGATTTGTTCCTTTAACTTTAAACAGCACGACGAATTCTTCAATAATTCTAGTTCTCCTAACTTTATTTCCGTCGTCTTCTGACATTTCGGGTCTTTTGCTCGATGCCTCTCTCTTAGATCCCCCCTTTTCCTTACCTATAGTCTGCCACCCACCACCCTTAGCCCCACCATTCCCTGAAGCCATGGGCCTCTAGAACCCCTCCTTACTTAACACTAATCTTATTCTACTAATACTAGTCCTACTACTAATGAAAGAAATGGGAAAAAAAACATCCACCCTCCAACTCAGCTCTCGCTATCTCTCCAGTCCTCCTGCTGGTTCTCTCTCTGACACAACCCCACTGCCACACTCTCCCCATGACTCTGCAGCAGCAATTGTGTGCCATGCAACCACTAAAGGCAAGCACAAACAAGTGCAGGCTGGGTCCAATCAACCATGATCTGGCCCACTAAAACAAAGTTAAAATAAGTAAAGCATGCACCGCATTCACAGGGCCAATAATCTGATTCATAGAATGGCATCTGCTTTCCCACACAGAGCTGATAGCTTGATGTGACTTGGTGCCAGATCCTTTTGTCAGCACATCAATGCTCTGTCTAACCGAAGTGCAAATCCATTGCATGGTATCAAACCTCCAGCATCATTAGCCATCCACCTGTCACAAAACACATCCAGCAGTCCAAGATGTGTTGAGAAATTAAAGACTAGTGGCCAATTCTTGCCATTAGAACCATTGGCCCCATCAACACAATGTGGCCCGATGATTCCGAACAATGATCGTACATCAGAACTGATCATGAATCCAAAAGGTCTCAGCTTCATTTTTGGAGCCCCTCCCCCAACCTCCTGTGCACCTCCTGTTTTTAGATTGTGCAAGCTAATCTGCCACTCTTTTTTTTGAGCTTTTCTAAAAGTTATCTGAGAACGGCGCTGCATGGTGGTGTAGCGGTAGAGTTGCTCCCTTACAGCCCAGGTTCGATCCTGACTGCGAATGCAGTCTGCATGCAATTTGTACATTCTTCCCATGACCTGGGTGGGTTTTCTCCGAGTGCTCCGGTTTCCTCCTGCACTCTAAAGACATACAGGTTTGCAGGCTAATTGTCTTAGTAAAATTTTAAATTGTCCCTATTGTGTGTAGGATAGCGTTATTGTGCGGGATCGCTGGTCGGCAAAGACTCGGTGGGCTGAAGGACTTGTTTGCGCACTGTATACTTCAAGCTACAATTTACTTTTAAATACAAATATTATTTTTCATATTTATGTGTATCTAATTTATTTGGCTTCCAGTACAAATCCTTTTCTTGACTGTCATGAATGAGAGTGTGGAGTCTTTACTACAATACTACAATAGCTGATTGCAGCTGACTATTAAGAAGAGGCTGAAACAAAATAAATCACAAGCTCACCTTAAACTGATCATAATTTGAGACTGAAGAGAAAGAAAACTTGAACATGTGTCCAAGTATCTTCTGCTGGGACTGGTTCGTAAACATCTGGCTGCATGTTTTCCCAATAATGGAGACGAGGCTGACAAGTAATTTGAGTGCAGAAAGAAACAATGCTTCTCATTTAGTCTCTATTTATTATTACACTTGAGCACAATTCAGAAAATGTTGCACTTTACAGTGGTATCCCTTTAATTGGCTTAACTCCCTCCTTTGTCTTTTCAAATTAATCTTGACTGTAAAATTTGGGGGCCTTTACAAACAGACACTCAGCGATTCCTGCTTCACACAATAGCCTTCATTTAAACCAGTACTATTTATAATCAGCTTTGGAGCTAACAAGTGTTTTGTGGTCTCAGGATATTGGTTCAATAGCAATATTATAAATATGCTTTCTGCCATTTATTTGAAAACAAACTCCTATTACCTGTCCTTTCAGATGACACCAGCTATTATAGATCTTTTCTTTTGTCTGCTTAGGCATACAATCCCTTGTCAGTGTTCTCTGAAAGACTCCCTTATTAAATCACAGACCATTTTCTCGCTCCCCATGATCTGTCATCAATAAAGAATTTGTTTACTGAAAATTGCACACCACTCACTCCTAACCACCATCTGCCACACTGATGAGCGCAGCACTGTCATAAAAAAAACTGCTCCATCCTCATCACACCCCAACTAGAAGTAACAATTCAGATGAGAGATGAATTATCTAAAATTAATAGAGACTATATGCACCGACTCGCACATTTCTCACCCCCCCCCCCCCCACACCCCATTCTACCTGCACTGATGTGGAGGACACCCTTGGTGACTAGAAAGATCATCAAATGAAATATAAAATACTGTATGCAGATTTGGGCACAATCCATTATCCGGCAATGTACAGACGGTGAAGCAAGGCAACAAATGACATGGGACGCTTATTATAAATTCCACCAGCTATTCAAGTCAGCTGCAGCCAGATTTACCAAGGTCATTCTATTCAGATCAGTGTAAATTAGTTAAGTATACCACCCCCCCCCCCCCCTCATATGTACAAATGTGTTAAAGACAAAAGAAAACAAACTGCTTTGAAAATTGTTATAATGAAAAAATATCAGCATACAAATCCAAATGATTTTGTAGTGCCTTGAAACATGCCAGGTTAGAATGTGAAATGTAAAGGTTTGTTTATAGTGTATAGGACTTCATCTCGTACAGCAAGCATTATGTTAAATGGACACTATTACATAGAAACATAGAAACATAGAAAATAGGTGCAGGAGTAGGCCATTTGGCCCTTCGATCCAGCACCACCATTCAAAATGATCATGGCTGATCATCCAAAATCAGTACCCCGTTCCGGCTTTTCCCCATATCCCTTGATTCCCTCAGCCCTAAGAGCTAAATCTAACTATCTCTTGAAAACAACCAGTGATTTGGCCTCCATTGCCTTCTGTGGGAGAGAATTCCAAATTCACAACTCTCTGGGTGAAAAAGTGTTTCCTCATCTCAGTACTAAATGGCCTACCCGTTATTCTTAAAATGTGATCCCTAGTTCTGAACATTTTTCCTGCAACTACCCTGTCCAATCCGCTAAAAAATGTATACGTTTCTAAGATATCCTCTCATCCTTCTAAATTCCAGTGAATACAAGCCCAGTCGACCCACTATTTCATCATTCGTCAGTCCCGCCATCCCAGGAATTAACCTGGTGAACGTACGCTGCACTCCCTCAATAGCAATAATGTCCTTCCTCAAATTACGAGACCAAAATTGAATCACAATACTCCAGATGCGGTCTCTCCAGTGCCCTGTACAACTGCAACAGGACCTCCTTGCTCCTAAACTCAAATCCTCTCGCAATGAAGGCCTGCATGCTTACTTCAGTGACTGATGTACAAGCACACCCAGGTCTCATTGCACCTCCCGTTCTCCTAATCTGACACCATTCAGATAATAATCTGCCTTCCTGTTCTTGCCACCAAAGTGGATAACCTCACATTTATCCACATTATACTGCATCTGCCATGCTTCTGCCTACTCACCCCACCTATCCAAGTCACTCTGCAACATCACAGCATCCTCCTCACAGCTCACACTGCCACCCAGCTTTGTTTCATCTGCAAATTTAGAGATGTTACATTTAATTCCCTCGTCTAAATTGTTAATATATATTGCAAACTGTGGTCCCAGCACCCCACTAGTCACTGCCTGCCATTCTGAAAAAGACCCGTTAATTCCTACTCTTTGTTTCTTGTTTGCCAACCAGTTCTCTATCCATGTCAATACCCTACTCTCAATACCATGTGCTCTAATTTTGCACACTAATCTCTTGTGTGGGACTTTGTCAAAGGCTTTTTGAAAGTCCAAATACACCACATCCACTGGCTCTCCCTTATCCATTCTAGTTGCATTCTCAAAAAATTCCAAAAGATTAGTCAAGCAAAAGTTTGATTTCCCCTTCATAAATTCATGCTGACTTTGACAGATCCCGTCACTGCTTTCCAAATGCGTTGCGAAAACATCTTTAATAATCGACACCAGTTTCTCCCCTACTACTGATGTAAGGCTAACTGATCTATAATTCCCCATTTTCTCTCTCCCTCCTTCCATAAAAAGTGGAATTACATTGACTAGCCTGCAGGTCTCAGGAACTGATCCTAAGTCGAGAGAACATTGGAAAATGATCACCAATTAATCACTATTAATCGAATGAGACTTTTTGATACATATTAAAAGTCTCAAGTATTTTTATGGATGTATATATTTTGCTCTTTAAGAGTTATTACATTTACCATCCCTAGAGTATAAATCATCTAATATTATGCCTTATTCCAAAGTAATCTGCCTTCTCACCTTCTAAAAGGCGATATCTGCTTTTGCCTTATATCTAAATGATCAGGATTTAAGTGTAACATTTTGTGTGCAAACCCATCTTGCATTACTCCATGTCCAACAAATTACAGTACATATATCCACGTTAAATGTCAATTGAGACAAAGTCATTATAGACCGATACAATTATCTATGATAAGATATTGTTCTATGAATACTTCATTTCAAACCATCCTGGTTACACATGTTGAACATTATATCACAAGTTAATGCACAACAATGTGAATATTTTCCAAATATTACACTTTCTTATTCATACTGCCAAACTATCTATTATTAAAATAGCCAGAAATTGCTATAGGCGAAATTCCCAAATTGTTGAGCAAACTCTGCTGGTCATTCCCGAGTTGTGTTCCTCCATGTCCTCTGTGTTGTGCTGGTGGCAGAACACACATTTGCTGCAATTCCCCAGCAGCTATACTGCTTGTGCTTCCTGTATTTTCAATTGACTCTCACTGCTACAAGGAAGAAAAACAAGAGAAAACCCTAGTTTAAACAGAAACAAGGAACTGCAGACGATAGTTTTCTCAAAAGTACACAAAGTACTGGAGTAACTCAGTGGTCTGGCAGCAACTCTGGAGAACACAGACAGGTGATATTTCAGGTCAGTATCCTTCTGAAGAAGGACGCTGACCTGAAAATTCACCTATCCATGTTCTCCAGAGACGCTGCCCGACCTGCTGAGTTACTCCAGCACTTATGTCCTAGTTTATCCAGTTTCTCCTTACAACTCAAACTCACTTGCCCTGTAACGTCCTTTTGAATGTTTTCAGCTCCCTTTTTAGGCTAAATGACCTTTTTTTCTATTGCTGGGTGACTAGAACTGTACACCTTACTCCAAGTGTGGTCTACCCATGGTCTTGTACAGTTGTAACATGAAGTTCAACTCTTGTACTCAACGCTTAATGCATTGTTTAACTCCATGCCTACCTAATCCATCACTTTAAGGGAACAATATACTTGGGCCCCTAGATCCCTCTGCTCTCTAACACTTTTCCGGGCCCCGCCATGTACTGTGGAAGTCCTGCCCTGGCTAAACTTACCAAAATGCGACACTTTCTACTTGTCCAAGTTAAATTCCATCTGCCATTCCGTAGCCCACTTTCCCAGTTGATCCAATATATTTACTAATATAAATTATACCTCTAAACTAAACCAAACTAAACTAAACAGTCTCACTGTAGCCATGTAATTCTCATTCCTTTAGATAGGCACATGGAAGTGCAGGGAATAGAGGGATATGGATCAAGTACAGACAGACAAGATCAATTTAACTTGGCATCATGTTCAGCACAAACATAGTGGGCCGGAGGTCCCGTTCCTGTGCTGTACTGTTCTTTGTCCTACGTCTATGTCAAAAAAAATGCCAAACTGAATGGAGAGAGAACAGTATATTCTAATACTTAATGTTGCTATGCTCACTTGTCATTTTCTAATACCGCCCTCTTAGATTATTATCTCTCCTTCAAAAGGCAATGCTGTCTTCCCTGCACCTGTTCTCACCCTCCCGGGGGGGTGGGGGGGGGGGGGGGGGGGGAGGGTACCTGCTTTTATTTTGCTTCTGTTGTTTCCTTCCCAGAGGCAAGAGCAACACCTGGAAGTGACTGAGCCTTTTCCCCATTCTAAAACCATTCCAACCGCCCCCTCCCCCATCAATGACAGGGTAAAGAGATGGTTCTTGGTCACCATAGACTGGCATAACTTGAATATTCATGATGAGGAGCAGATGGATTGCATCCAGGAGCATTTATAAAACAACCCTCATCCTTTGCACCGTTTTAAAGACAAACCAATTAAAAGTAATTAAGAGCGTACCAAAATCACTTCGAATGACATTTTGAAATAAAAATCCTTTAAATTTACATAGGCATGACTTCATGAGAAAATAGCTTTGGGGTGTTAGTGAACTCAACAAATAGAGCCCAGTTATGTTTTCGCTCAAAGGACTGAGTTGAACTCAACAAATAGAGCCTTGGCAGCCTCTATGGGGGTTGTCCCTCAAAGACTGGGCAAACCGGGGGATGGCGCCGGTTCAAGAGCATTTGGCTGCCGGGATGGTCAGCGACGGCAGTAGAGAGGAGCAAGACCCATCACCTCTTCACGGAAGGTCACCCCGGCATGCGCAACCATGCCTGTCAGCAGGTTCGGCACACCCGCCCAGAGAGGAAGGAGTCGGAAGGAGGGCCAGTAAGTGGACCGACTGCGGGAGGCAGCGTACTGTGTCAACGGGGTAGTGGGCCACCGGAGGCCATGCAACAGCCTGGGACTTGGCTGGATCGGGTACCGCTCTAAGAGGTCAAGTGCATGGATTGGACCTAGTCTGCAATGGCATGGAGTGGTGGAGCATTGGTGGAGGACTCCAAACAGCCATGCTTGGCCAGGCTGACACTGCAATGCCGCCAGGACAATGGTCCTTCATAGTCAGGTCAAGAATCTTGCATTTACAATTACTGGGACTTGAAAATGGTGCACAACCGGCGGCTTGGTATACTGTTGTTGTGTACTAATACTGTACATCTGTACTGTACCTGAGATGCTTATCTAAGATGCATTTAAATGCTGATGTAGTGATACTTGTACTGAACTTTGTACAAAAAATAATTTGACTATACCTTGGGTACATGTGACAATAAAGTACTATTGAACCATTAAATCAAGAGTACTTTAAACTAAATGGTTTGGGATGATTAATAATGACTATAGTGCATTGCAATTAATTGAATTTTGGAAGAAATCTTGTTGTTAGGGTTCAGTTTCATAAGGAATAAAGCAGAAAGTAAAGGTTGTGGGTGAATTATTTCAGAGTGCATTAAATATAGCAGTGGTGTCAGAAAACTACGAAGTAATTGGTGTTGTTCCGTGTTTAAAAAGGTCAGAGGCATTAATCTAGGATTTATAGTTGATATATATGGCATCTATGAGTGGCAAAATACTGGAGTCAATCACAAAGGACGCAATTCAAAGCATTAAACACGAGTAAGGCAATAATTCCAAGTGGTACGAGTTTATGAAAGCCAAGTCAGGCCAAACTAATTTATTGATAGGGTTCTTTATGGATTTGTCAGGATTGTTAGATTGTGGTTCCGTGATAGATGCTGTAACATTGTCCTTCAGCAGTCACGAGATACCTGGCCTCAGGACTAAAGTGAAACAGAATAAGCAGCATATTCAAAAATCAATAATATAAAATATAATGACAAACGGCAAATTTTGTATTTGAACACCATTTTCTAAATTCAGTCAAGGGCCTTTGCAATCAGAAAATGTATAAATTATTATGATTAATATATTCATCAAAGGGCGGCATGGTGGTGCAGTGGTAGAGTTGCTGTCTTACAGTGCCTGAGACTTGGGTTTAATCCACACCACGGGTGCTGTCTGTATGGAGTTTGTACGTTCTCCCCATGACCTGCGTGAGTTTTCCTCCCACACTCTAAAGACGTACAGGTTTGTAAGCTAATTGGCTTGGTATAAATGTGAATTGTCTCTAGTGTTGTGTTTAGTTTAGTTTAGAGATACAGCGCAGAATCAGGCCCTTCGGCCCACCGAGTCCGCACCGACCAGCGATCAACGCACATTAACAATATCCTACACACACTAGGGAAAATTTACACTTATACCAAGTATAAGGCACTTGAGCTACAAACCAATACGTCTTTGGAGTGTGGGAGGAAACAGATCTCTGAGAAAACCCACGCAGGTTGTGGGGAGAACGTACAAACTCCGTACAGACAGCACCCACAATTGGGATCAAACCCAGGTCTCCAGCGCTGCAAGAGCTGTAAGGCAGCAACTCTACCACTGTGCCACCGTACCACCTTTAGTGTGCGTAGAATAGTGTTAACTAGACCAAGTGCAGACCCATTGAGTCTGCTCCCCCAATGCACCCATTCCCTACCCATAGCCCCCACGGGAACCGTGGTCCTCCAACTCAAGCCATTCCCAAACGTAAGATTCCAGCATTCCTCTTGCCTTCCTCAGCAGTGATCTTAAAAAAAAATTCCAATTGCACTTGCCCTGCGTGTTGTAACAGCAATTCGCCCTCCCCCTGCTAGTCGAGCCATTGTGACGTCATCAGTTGAAGCTGGTCGGTCATGAACTGCAAGTTATTTTAATTTTTTTAAACTTTAATCAGTAATAAGTCGATAAATAAAGCATAAAGTGTTCAGTGTAAGTATACACACACACACATATACACACGTCCAAGATCAGACTTTTAATAAGTATATGATGTGTGGGGATCACTGGTCGGTGCGGACTCAGTGGGCCGATGGGCCTGTTTCCATGGGCTGGATTTCTAAACTAAACTAAATATAAGAATTAGATTGAATATTTTAGAACACCTTGATTGTACTAAAGAATCTTCAGAAAAATATAAATTAAAATTGAATCATCTTCATAAGCAGTAGATTAATAGATTAATTCAAGCCTTGAATCTGAACATTGAACGCTGAAAATATAACCTTAAAATTAGATGGAAATGCAGTTCCAGGAGCTGGTGGGGAAAGAGCAGCGGAGTGGTTACATTCCTTTCAATATTCTTAAATGGGAACATGTCAGCTCCTCTGATGAAATAAAGAGAAACTGAAGAAAAATAATACAGAAAATGCTGGAAGCACTCAGCAGTACAGACCACATCTGTGGAGAGTGGTATGGAATTAATATATCAGGTCAAAGACTCTTTGTCAAACATGAAAAAGAGAGAACAAATAAGTTTCATAAGGTCATAAGTCATAGGTGCAGAATTAGGCCATTCGGCCCATCAATTGTACTCCACCATTCAATCATCGCTGAACTATCTTTCTCTATCAGGAGAAAATTATTCTATATCACAGATGGATGATTTACATCAAAAAAAATTCTGATACAGACCAAGGAAGCAAGTTACCTGAAGTTGCAGAATTCAAAATTGATTTCAAAAGGCTGCTTGTCCGAGATGGAAGATGAGTTGCTGGTCCGAGAGCTTGTGTGGAGCATCAGTATCAACACAGGTGGTGGTGGGAAGAGAGATCAGGTTGGGAGTGAGATGGAGAATTAAAGGGGATTTGCAGACTGACTGTATGTGCTCTGTGAAACAATCACCCGTGTTGGGTTTCTCCAATGTCGAGCAGAACACATCGTGAGGACCAGATTAGTTTAGTTTAGTTTACTTTAGAAATACAGTGCGGAAACAGGCCCTTCAGCCAACATTATGTTCCCAATGTTGGGGGAGTCCAGAACCAGGGGCCACAGTTTAAGAATAAAGGGTAGGCCATTTTGAGATGAGAAAAAACTTTTTCACCGAGAGTGTTGTGAATTTGTGGAATTCTCTGCCACAGAAGGCAGTGGAGGCCAATTGACTGGATGAATTTAAAAGAGACCAAACATCATGGAGCTCGAGGCGTCGCTTGGGACTAACTTTGAACCCCACCACGGGGAGAGGCCTTACCATCTGGGCCGATTCCTTGCCTGGGATCATGATTTTACCATCAAGGGCTTGCAGTCTCAGGAGAGACCAAGTCAGGATCTCCGGAAGCCGCACGAAGTTCGAGCAGCCCCGATCCAGGGTCAGATTGCCTGGCGCGGGAAAGCTGATATTCCCCCCCAATGCATGACTGATCGCCCGACGAGGAGGCCCGCAGATGCCTACAGGAGTAAGATCGGCCCGTCAGTGGGACGCTTGAACCCCCTGACTGCTGGAGGACAAAGAAGGAAAGAGATTGAACTATTTTTTCTCCTTCCATCAAAGTGAGGATTGTGGAGGAGTCACTGTGGTGGATGTTTATGTTTAAAATGTATTATGTGGGTTCTGTTGCTTTTTATTTGTATGACTGACTTGGCAAATGAAATTCCTCATATGTTGCAAAACATACTTGGCTAATAAAGTATTTATTGTATTATTGTATAATAAAGTATTTATTGTATTATTGTATTGTAAAATGCTGTAGCAACTAAGTGGGACAGGCAGCATCTCTAGAGAGAAGGAATGGGCAATTTTTCTGGTCGAGACTCTTCATCGGTGTATTTAATTGTCATGTATATCGAAAATGGAACAATTAAATTCTTACTTGCTACAGCTTACAAGGCCCGTAAACACAACAGATGTGTCTTCATGTTAGCAACAAGAATGAAAGATAAATGAGTAAATGGTTATTGAAATCTCTCTCACTGACCCATTCCAGCAAAACTTTGCTTCACTCCTTCCGAGGTGACACTTTTGCCAACGTGAGTGCCTGAGTTGAACACAAAACCATAGCCAAAGCCAAAATAAACATAGTCTTTTTCAATAAACTAATTTTCTCACTTTGGTATCCTCAGCTTCATTAATATACCTTTGAAGCAACTACCATAACTTGTCCAGCATGTTCAAAGTTTTGTGGCCATATTTACCACTGGTCTAGTTCCTCACTTAGAGTCATACAGTGTGGAAACAGGCCCTTCGGCCCAACTTGCCCATGCCGACCAACATGTCCCACTACACTAGTCCCACTTGCCTGCTTCTTTCAAAATTGTACCAGCTGCTTTATAACAAATTTTACATCCTACCAAAATACATGACTTCACTATTATTTGTTAAATTTCATCTGCCATGTTAACAGTTGGTCCATTACTGTTATCCTTGTTTACAGCATTCCCAAATCATATCATCCTGTAAACTTTGAAATTGTGCCCATAAACCTGTCTAGATCATCGACTTCTATTGAAATGACCATTCACTCTAACACTGTTAGTACAAAAAAACAGCTTCTACATCCTTCCAGTCTCACAAACTGCAATTGACCTGCAATTTAGTCTGAAGAAGGGTCCCAACCTGAAATGTCACCTATCCTTTTCCTACAGAGATGCTGCCTGACCCACTGAGTTGCTCCAGCACTTTGTGTCCATCATTGGCATAAACCAACATCTGCAGTTCTTTGTTTCTACATTCACCACTACCTGTTGCCTTCTGCATTTCACACCATTTTGTATTCCTCATACCTCCTCCATGCTTTAACTTACTATTATGACACAAACTAGGATATGCAGTCCATCGAGTTCTAAAGCCTGCAGTCCCCTCAGCCCCATTCCCCACTCTTTATGTCCCTGTAGCTCTGCAACTTCTTCAACCACATGCCCATCAACTTTCTTTGCTTCTTTTGAATGGATTATTTTGGCATTACCAAACATAAAGGCCAACTACTCTGTCAGCACGTTAGTGGAATGTGGAAGAAACATGCAGCACTTATATGGTCAAAGAGAGAGCATGTAAACTCCACACAAACAGCACCCAGATTCAGGATGATATCTAGATCCCTGGAGCTGTGAGTCGGCTGCATTAACCACTCTGCCACCGTATTCCCAGATGCACAATATCTATGCAAACCACATACACAATGTGAATCATACCAATCGTATCAATCCTCTGTTGTTTCCAAGGATATGTGCATAATATAAATCTGATCAGCCTTTAGCAACTTTGAGCTCACCTTAAATTATCATAAATGTTATTTCACAATAAACAAACCGGTTTCTAATTATGGTTTTTCTCATTCATTTCTTTATATAGATGAAAATTTTTCATTTCTCACAATGTAAGTGGGTCCTTCAATGCCTCGGGTTGCAGACAGATAATAGAAGCAGTGCTATCAACCAAAGATCCTTTTTGAAGGCAGTCTGTTCCTGCCTCAAAGCAGTGTATCAAAAGTCCTACCACATGCTACGTACAATTGTTAAAGATACACTGATTCCCTTTTCCAATGGCACTCACTTGCATTCCATGGAACAAAAGCATGTATGGTATTGGCGCTGAAAGAGATCCTTGCACATTATATATAGAGTGATGCATTACTAGCAGCTCTGTTGTGCTGGGAATGGCACAGCAGCTCTGTTGTGCTGGGAAAATTTGGAAGTGGCGGCGCTGCGTGGCAGCTGCGGCTCACCTGCAGTCCGTCTGTTTTTTTCTTTTTTTTCGTCTTTTTGTGTCTGTTCTAGTTAGAATTTTGGTTTATTAGGCTGTGTTTGTGTGGGGGGGGGGGGGGAGGGTGGGAGAAACAAGGTGTTAGTCTCTCCCTTCGGGGGGGGGGATTGCGACCTTTTCTTGTCGTGTCCCCCGTCACCGTCTCCGTCTGTGCTGAGGCCTAATGGCGGAGCTGGTGGCCTCGGAGCTGTGGCGAGCGTTCAGAGCTCCAGTGTTCCAGCGGCGGCGGCGGCCCGGCTTCGGGGCTTCGGCGCTCCAGCGGCTCTCCAGCGGTGCTCCAGCAGCGGCCCGGCTTCGGCGCTCCGGCGGCTCTCCAGCGGTGCTCCAGCAGCGGCCCGGCTTCAGAGCTCCGGCGGCTCCAGCGGCTCTCCAGCGGTGCTCCAGCGGCGGCCCGGCTTCGGGGCTCCAGCGGCTCTCCAGCGGTGCTCCAGCAGCGGCCTGGCTGCGGCGCTCCGGCGGCTCTCCAGCGGTGCTCCAGCGGCGGCCCGGCTTCAGAGCTCCGGCGGCTCCAGCGTTCCCGTGGTCGAACCTGATTGGGAGCTGTGGTGGTGTTCCGGCATTCCGGCAACGGCGGCGGTGACGGCCTGGCTTCGGAGGCTCGGCCGCGGGCCTAGTGGACGATGACATCGAAGGCCTGGATTGCCTCAGTACAGAGGGGGAACAAGTAGGGGAAAAAGACAAAGACTTTAAGACTTTTGCCTTCCACCACAGTGAGGAGGTGCCTGGTGAACTCACTGTGGTGGATGTTAAATATGTGTTTATTGTGTGTTTTGTTTTAATTTATTACATGTTATGACTGCAAGGTAACAAATTTCGTTCAGACCGAAAGGTCTGAATGACAATAAAGGAATCTGAATCTGAATCTTGGTGCAGGTATATGCTCTGCAACTATACTCTGCCATGCAAGGTGCCAGCTCTGCCTGCACCTATACTCTGCCATGCAGGGGACCTGGTACAATTCCCTCCCTTCTGCTGCTGCTCAATTGCAATGATTTATTCATAACCGTGTGTGTAAAGGCTGCCTGCGAGAGCTGGTGTTAGGTGCTTGAGGCAAGTGGAAATACTGCTCCAGATGTGGGTCCAGCTGGCATGGAGAGGGCCGAGGATTGCCAGGGACTGGCAGTTGCAGCTCCATGTGGCAATTATACACCTGGGTCTTGGCTGGGGAGAGCTACGCAGCTGAAAGAGAGAGTGGGGAAGACAGCAACTTTCATCACGCATCATGGTCGGGTAGGTGCATAAATGGAAGGCAGAAATTCATGCCGGCTTCCTGGTACATCCACGCACAGTCAGAGTGGACGCCTTTTCCAAAGTACAGCTGAATCCTCTGTGCGTGTTAACTGGAGAACCTCAAGCACTCAATTGGTTGGCACTAATCAGGATGCCAATGTACACTGCAAAATATATCAATTCACAAAATGTTAAAACAAAAGACACAAAGTCTTAATGACTACAGGCCCGTCACACTGACTCTGTAATAATGAAGTCCCTTGAAAGACTTGTGCTGGCCCAGCTGAAAAATATCACAAACCCCCTGCTGGATCCCCTGCAGTTTGCATACCGGACCAATAGATCAGTAGATGATGTCGTCAACCTAGGCCTGCACTTCATCCTCCAGCACCTGGACCGCCAGGGGACCTATGCAAGGATTTTGTTTGTGGATTTTAGGTCTGTATTCAACACCATTGTGCCAGAGCTACTACACTCCAAACTCTCCCAGTTGACTGGGCCTGAACCCCTCTATCAGTGGATCACCAACTTCCTGACAGACAGGAAGTAGCATGTGACACTGGGAAAGCATATCTTGGACCTGCTGACCTTCAGCATAGGAGCACTGCAAGGCTGCGTACTCTCCCCTCTCCTTTACTCTCTCTATACCAATGACTGCACTTCCACAGACTCCTCTGTCAAGCTTCTCAAGTTAGCGGATGACACAACCCTGATTGGACTGATCCAGGATGGGGAGGTATCTGCCTACAGACAGGAAGTGACACAGCTGGCATCCTGGTGTCATCATAACAACCTGGAGCTCAATGCTCTTAAGACAGTGGAATTGATTGTAGACTTTAGGAGAGCTCCCCCTCCCCTCACTCACCATCAACAACACTCCTGTGGAGTTTTTTAAGTTCCTTGGAACCATCATCTCCAGGGAGTTTAAATGGGAGGCCACCATCGACTCCACAGTCAAAAAGGCCCAACAGAGGATGTACATCCTGTGGCAGCTGAGGAAACACAATCTGCCACAGGCAATGATGGTCCAGTTTTATACCGCTAGCATAGAATCTGTCCTCACCTTCTCCAGCATGGTCTGGTTTGGCTCAGCCACCAAGCATGACATCTGGAGGCTGTAGTGCATTGTTCGATCAGCCGAGAAGGTTGTTGGCTGCAACCTTCCCCCCATCGATAAACTGTACACTGCAAGGGCCAGGAAGCGAGCAGGTAAGATAATCTCTTACCCCTCTCACCCTGGCCACAAACTCTTTGAAGCACTTCCATCTGGAAGGCGACTCTGGACTGATAAAGCCGCCACAGTTGTTTTACACAAGCAGTAGCTAGACTCAACAACTAAAAGACGGTAGCCTCCTTTTGCTCTGGTATTTTATTTCATTCTTCACATGTTTAAATAATAATGTTTTATTCTTAATTGTTTACTGTATATCGTGTTGTTACTTGTGAGCAAAGCACCAAGGCAAATTCCTTGTAGGCATACATACCCAACTAATAAAATGTATTCAATTCAATTCAATTCAATTCAAAAAGAGCTGGAGTAACTCAGCGGGTCAGGCAGCATCTCTGGAGAACATGGCTAGGTGACGTTTCGGGTCAGACTGAAGAAGGGTCCCAATCTGAAACATCCAACCTATCCATTTTCTCCACAGATGTTGCCTGACCCGCTGAATTTTGTGGCTTAAATGAATTAAATGGTAAGCCAGTATCTGCAGTTCCTTGCTTCTTCACAAAATGTTATCAGTTAACTATCTGCAACCAAACAATCAGGTAATTTTTACATGAACACACAGGTGTAAATTTAACTGAGCCTACAATAGTTACCCCCAATTTTTTTAGCTACAAAACTCTTCTTCTATGTACCATGCTTACCTTCACTGCTGTTTTTTGTACAGCATGCGGCTGGCCATTCAGCCCATTACATACATTCTCTATTTTCATATTTCCAGTGGATCCCTTTTCTAGATAAAATTTTCACACCTGATCTCATATCCTATAATAATGTGTAACCTTAGTTTGGCATACTCTGCATAACCACAATGCATTATATTACAAATTATTAAACATGTTGGATTGAACGAGCAAAGGCCAAAATTACACATTGAATTCCACCGTTAGCTATAACTGAGAATTGTTCTGCACATAATGAGATATACCAAGAAGTATAATATCTCAACAACTATACCTTTTCCATACTGTATCTCTAAATTAAAAGTAAAATCTTTGCCAGGTAGAGAGAGCCACTTGTATTTGCCGCACTCTCATCCTGAGATGCTTATTGTTGATGTGCCAGATGCTCCATTCCCAAGTCAATGGATTTTCAGCCTTTGACCCTGGTCTATCATGGTGAATGGGAGATGTTTGGTGCCTCTCAAACCTGCCTGACCAGTGCTGTACATGGGTAAGACCCTGAAAGGTGAATGTCTTTACAACCTCTTCAGTTTCCAATGCAATGTTACCTGTGTGTTTCTCTCTGCAAGTGTTGTGTGAAGCGTTGAATGCTTCCAATTCTCTCAGTTATTATTTCAGAGTTCCAACATCAGTTGTCATCTGATCTTCTTTGATTTTAACAATTACCAGGTGAGGTTTGTAATGTTGAGGACTACCAACTTTTTAAAGTACTCCATTACGTCTATTTTACTTCGGAGTCACGTGAGTGACATCGTGAAGACCCGCCAGCAGGCCTTGCCGCGGCTATATAATCGCGCACGCATCTTGCAGCGGCAGCTGGGGGAGGGAAGTGCGGTTCTCCCCACCGGCCCTCCTTCACAAGACCGGCAGTGTATGTATTACCTCCTTTACAGCATGGGGACAAGGGGGCCGCAGGACGACGCTTGCCGAGGAGCGGAGCTGAGCTGCGGCCAAGCCGCCGACCCTTGTCCCGGAGCTGACGGAACGCCGGCAGCTTTATCGCAATGGGGGAGGCAGAGGAATGGGAAGTCGGGCTGCTCCCGCTAATACAGGGGCCGACTCACCCGAATGGGTTACCGCTATGGAGCTGCAAGCAACAGGACAAGACTCCGAGCCCCCCGTCCCCCAAGAGAATAAGGGGGGATACAGGTACGTGGCAAGGGGTTCTTGTTTTCTTTTACAGGCAAACCTGTCCCCGAGCTCCAGTAGACCCGAGGCACCGGGGGACAGCCGCCAGCTACGACAGGAGAGCCCTGCAAAGAGCATTGCGTATCCGCAGCCAGGGATTCTGCCATCGTGCAGCCGGGCATAACCTGCTGCTGTTGTGTAGGCCTGCTGGAATGCAGATATACCGCCGACAACACACCCCGTCAGGCTGCGGTCAAGGGACGGAGGGTTTTGGCAGCAGGAAGCGGTCGGTCAGCTTCAGCGACTGCGAGCGGGCCGAACCATTGCGTCTCCAGACGGCCAAGTAATGGGTGTAAGTGTGGAGGTAAGCGCTGCACGGGACTCGGGGAGAGCAGGTTCAGGGGGGCCGGCGCCGAGTCAACTCACCTGCCTTTCTTATCTGCCAGGTGGGCCGCCCCAGGTTTGGGAAGGAAGACAGACTAGCGGGAGAGTCCGTGCGGGAGTCGTTGACCATACTTGGGCTGTAGGTCACGACGACCTGTGCCATTGGACCCTAGACAAGCACTCTAAGGGGGTGAGGTCCGATGGTGGAAGCCCCAGTGAATTCGCAGGGCCTGGGGAAGTCGGCTTGTCCGCTGCATATAGCAGGGACGTCGCATTGAGCGGTTGGAGCTCTTAAATGGTCCAACATCTCCAGCGGACCGAGAACGAGAAGAACGGCATCCACTAGCGTGCAAGGACTCTCGCTCAGCTCCTCATCGTCTCGCCAGCCAGAAGCATTAAAGATTGCCCAGCTGCTGAGTTTGACGACGACCAGGGACAGCCAGTGACCGCTTGAACCAGAGCATGAGGAGGATGCTGGATGTGGTGAGTGAAGTTGCCGTTTCTACCCAGACAGGTGAAACCCCTGCACCACGAATTGGCGGGCACCATTGATTGCCTACGTATGCCCCAACTCTGGAGTCAGATTCTCAATAATTACCTTGGAGAAAGGTTCTCCACGGGCATAACGGCGTTCTGGAAAACCCTGATCGGGGATAATGTGTCCAGTAAATAGCATGATGCATTGGCACTCCTATGCAACGCCCAGTAATGAGATATATTGCCTGCGTAAGAGCTCCATATAGCCCACACTATACCCCAAATTCGCGGGTTTGTGCCGACCATTACCGCACCACCGCCGCATCAGTTGCTTGGAGACCTGTACAAAACAGGTGAAGGGACTGGACAAAGGAGCCAAAACAGTGGGCCTCATGAAACTCCATTCGGTCAGAGTTCACCCATATCACCGGCAACAGCCTAATACAACCTTGTGAACCAAGGTTGCCCGAATAGGGCACAAAGATTCTACCTACCTCCATCTCAATAAATACAACGACCATTTAGGGCAAGGCCAACAGCGGCCTGCATGGGAAATGCGGCCGCCGGGCCGTCAACCTCCATAACGTCCACCCGAAGCACCGTATGTATGGAACCGCCGTTCACTATGGAGGTAAGGGGGTCTGGCTCCTCTCACACCGTAGTATCCCTCCTGTACGAATAGGTGGGCGATTTGCGGGCGGCCTTGGACATATGGGGGAAAACTGTAACCACAGAGGAGTTTATTTTACAAAGTGTTCAAGGGTATATAATTCGTGGGAGGTATAGATTCCCATACCCAGCATTCGCCTCGTAGAATTTACTCTATCCCGAAAAGAGGTGGAGGCAGGGCATGCTGAAATTATATGGCGAGCAGGGAAAAGTGGTAATAGGCATAACCAAGCATGGACATATTGAGTTGAGCCTAATATGTTCACCAGCAGTAAAAATAAGAGTAATGTCAGGTTATAATCGATTTAGCTGAGTTGAACACTTTATTACAATATACCCATGTCAAAATGGATGCTTTTGGAACAGCTAGGTGGGATGCTTTACTCAGGGTACTTTATGGCAGTTCAGTTTGAAAGAAGCATGCTATACGGTGCCCATCGCTGAGGCTCACAGGGAATTCTGAAGTTGTCTGGAAGGGTGCATTGCCTAATGGAACCCATCACAGCTTAGGCTGTTTACCAAGTTGGTATTTACCTGTATTGGCTTCTTCTCCGACAACAAGATTATAGTAATGGCATGTTGGATGAAATCCTTATAATGGGGCAGACCCTCCCAATTGGGCAATTCAAGAGAGGCTGCAACCAAGGCTATGCTTGAGAAGCTGGGATTGTAATCCATCCAGACAAATCAAAAACTGCACCCGCTACGGGTTATGGATTTGGTGTTCACCTTAGACACTAATTAATGAAGTTTATCATCCCCACTAATAAAGCTACTGCTATATCAGAAGAGTGCCACAATCTTGCTTGCGCCAGGGTATCGACCATGTGGCAAACAGCGAAAGTTATTGGTATGGTAACTCTAAAAATTGGTAACTACATTCCCAGCTGCACGATTCGGACCGCTACAGTACCGAAATTCACAAAGGTCACAATCACAGCATTAAAAACAAATGCTGGCTGCTTTGATCGGTCACTTTTGGTTACCACCGGAAGCTAGAAACAAGCTATAATGGTGGGTAGATAATATTAAAGAATGTCATTGACCTTTATATGGAGGAAACCCTGATGTTGTGCTACTAACTGACTCAAGTGCACCAGGCTAGGGGAGCAACTGGTACGATGTCCAGTTGTGGTGGCAGATGGAACTCTCATGAGTCTACATTCTGGAATCACATGGATAAACTATATATAAATGCTGGGGGTATTTCATGGACTTGCGGGCTTTTGTACTAATTCATGGGATTACATGTACGCTTTCGAATAGATAATGCGTACAATAATGGTTTACATCAATCATATGGGTAGTATTAGGTCGCTAGTTTTGCAATGAATTGGCTAATACAATTTGGCACTGGTGCATTGAAAGAAATATTTGGATTTACTGCGACCTATTTGCCTGGGAAGCTTTAATTCAGTGGTGGACACCAGGTCACGTGTCTTCAATGACAACATTGAGTGGATGTTGAACCCCCAGATTTTGGAGAATATTATAGCTCAAATGGGGGACACCAGATATTGACCTATTTGCGTCCAGGCTGAACCATCGAATACCAACGTATGTGTTGTGGGTACCAGACCCTGGGTATAGCATTGGATGCATTTTTATCCATTGGGGGAAATGGGTTGCTACGCATTTCCCCCATGCTGCCTCACCAGTCGGGTATTGCAGAAAATTAAACTAGACTCTGCAACTGACATATTGATCATCCCGCTGGCCTACACAACCATGTTGTAGAAATGTACAACAACATGGATGGCGATTGGGAAACATCCCAAATTGATTACTCACTCCATTACAGGGGGTCAGTCATCCTTGCCATGGTCATTAAGCTTGCAGGTTCTGAAAAGACGCTCAACCGGGCAGGCATCTCGTCAAGAGCCATGAACCTTATTGCAGCATCGTGTTGGGAATCCACCCGCAAACAATACTCACTCAAATCAGAAAGTGGGAGGTTTCTGTGCCCGGAACAACAAGTCCTCCAACTCGGCAACAATACTGGATGTGTTGGAGTTTCTAGCAGGCCTCCATTTTGATGCAGGCCTCAGCTACAGTGCCCATCAACAGCGACAGGAGTACGCTGTATTTCATACCTGGATATAAGTATCAGCTCCCCCACCTGGTGTCTAAACTAATGAGGGGCGTATTCATACCAATCCCTCCACGACCCAGATATACAGTAACGTGGGATGTGGGAATCATGCTGACCCTACTGAGGAGGGCTCCAATAGATGAGCTACCATTTGAAACAGCTCACCCTTAAGGTGGTGATGCTCATGGCACTGGCGACAGCCCAACGAGTCCAGATGTTACAAAATCTGCGACTGGACACCATGGTGGCCAACCCTGGACAAATAAAATTCTTTGGTAAAGAGTTATTAAAACAGGAGTTGCTACTAACGTTTTTTAAGTCTTATTCACCAGGGCTGCAGCGAGAGCCATGAAGGTGCCATGGATCACAAACTGATCTGAGTTCTCACAAGTGATGGTTGGCACGCAACAAAAGTTTTTCACTGTACCTCGGTAAACGTGACAATAAACGAAACTGAAGCTGAAACAGCACATGGCTTGATTCAGGATGCATGGCCTGAAGCTGAGTGGCTGTTGTGGGTGTATAGAGGTGCAGAGCTTAGAATAGATGAAGGTTCCAGATGAGCTGTCTTGACCCAAACCATTGAGTAGCCATTTCCCTCCACAGATGCTGCCTGATCTGTTGAGTTTCTTCAGCAACTCCTTCCAGCATCTGCAGTCTCTTGTGCCTAGAATACTCAGACCAGGCAAGGACCAAAGCACAGATGAGGGTTTCAATGACTGATGGCCTGAGACAATGAGAGAGGGGGGGGGGGGGGGGGGGGGAGAGGCTAATGCTGGGGTAAATAATGAGTTATTTCTGGGTACAAAACTGTATTCATATTTTTTGACATTGATGGCTAGAATGGCTGGTGAGGCCAACTTTTTCATTCTGGCTGAAGGAGAGTCACTATTACAGTCATGGTTATTTTAGATTCTTCTGCTGCATCAGTTGCATTAACATTCAGAGTTGCTTCAGATTACAATCAGGAATCACAAATTGATTTTACTTCCTTCGATCCGTGCACTCTTTTTACTTGTTTCAATTGAATCCCTATGATCGGACCATCTTGCAAACAATACGGTCTAGTATTTGAAAGACATAGTCTCACTTGGTGCTTTTATTTTTCAGAAATTATTGACTCAATTTTTCCCATCAGTTTTCTGTCAATGATTACATGAATATCTCACTTCCATATTTGGAGAGTTAGTATTAAAATGATGATAGTAAACCATTGAAATAGTTTTTCAAAATTTATGAACTAGCATGTTACTAATTGTACACAAATACAGTTAATCCTAAGATAGATTTCCGTTATTATCCACAGTTGTAGAGAATTCATACCAAGTTATGTCCGAATACTAAAAGTTGACACAATTATTTATTTTTCATCCTTGATAATGTTTGTTGCTGTAGTTTTGTAGTTTGGTTGCAGTTTATTTAAACATATATCTATTTTGAACTGAATTTACTCTTATGTATTGCCAAAGGCAAAGTCGACAACATATAAGAAAAATCTTGCATTTAAAATAAAGTCTTCCGGGTGCGCTATGGAGCCCTAGAGTATAGTGCCAGCCAGCTCTGCAAAAAAAATTGTTAAAAACGTGGGTTTTAGAAGACTTACTGGCTGTCTGCAACGAGCTGTTTGTATGTTTCCTCACCGAGTGACGTTATCAGCACAGCTATGTCGGTTCCACGGAGCCCCACAGATAAGAGTAAAGCTCGAAAGCCGAAACTGGAGAAGGGCCCAAGTGAAGCCTGGGAGTCGACTAGAACTCGATCCCAGGAAGATGTGTCGACTAGGACTCGATCCCAGGAAGATGTGTCCAAGAAACCAGGGACAAAAGTGGAAGGTGAGAATTGAAATCTTTTATTTCTCAGCAAGATAGTTAAGTTAAAGGAAGAATTAAAGGAAGATATAAGTCAAATAAATAGCTCGATTGATATACAGATGAATCAGATGAAAACTCAACTGATGGAGTTAAAAAAGGAACAAACACAATTATTGAAAAAAAGGTTTAAGAAAATGTCGGATGATTTAAAAGAAGAGTTTATTGACACGTTTAATGACATGGAGGAAAAGCTGGATAAAAAACTGGAAAGGTTTAAAAAAGACATTAAAAAAGACATTGACAACAGATTTAAACCTATTGAAGAAATGCAGAAACAACAGATGGCTGCAATAAAAGACCTTGAACAGACAGCAAAGCAAATGCTTTGACTACAGCGAATTTGATTTACAGAAAATGAACGTCTGATGAGTATGCTGACTAAAACAGCCGAGAAAATGTACTGAGCTAGAAGGACATCAGAGAAGGCAAAATCTGAGAATTGTAGGGATTCCTGAGGGTCGAGAGAATATCGACGGCCCTCGAGAGTTCACTGCTAAATTACTCAAAGAAGTCTTATCTCTGGAAGAGGATGCCTTTATTAGCACGTGCTCACAGAGTCAGTAGACGTCAGACCAGACCCGCGCTCCTCCCAGGCAAATGATCATTAAAGTACAGTTTGATTTTGTTCTGGATGAGATATGCGGAAAGCTTCGAAAACTAAAAACTTGACATTTGAAGGTCAAAGGATTAGTAATTATATCGAGACTATCCACCAGAGGTCGCCAGGAGAAACGAAAAGCATTCAATGAAGCCAAAAGTCTTATGCGTGGAGTAGAAAATCGAGATACGGTTTGAACTACCCAGCGACTTTAAGAGTTTCTTATAAGAAAGTGGAGTACTTTTTTAAGACCCCAAACACAGCATTGGAGTTTGCTCAGCAGTTCAAGACTTGAAGAATACCTACAAGCAAGTTATACTGACTTTTACCATCTTCAGATACTCAACATGAACTTTTAATATTTACTGAGACTCTTCAAGAGGATATTGGACTTGATGGAATAGACAATGTCGAATGGAATGGAGGGGAATAAAACAAGATTTGACAACGTCATCTGGATATCTGGACATTGATAATTAGTTCTAACATATAACTAACAAAATAATTAATACACACATTAAGATTATAATTACGGTTTTATTATCAGTTTTTCCCACCCTATTTTTTTAATAATTTAGGAATGTCTATTTAACTAATCACATTTACTAATAATTAATAACTAATTTTCCCTTTTTTGAACTGAATTAATTGTATTGTTATTCATCTTTTTTATAGCCTTTGTATTTTTTATGTCTAATATTAGTTTAGATTTTTAAAGTTAGCTTAGATATTGATATTTTTTAAAGGAAGAACCGTGGGTTTTTATTCTTCCTCTTTCTCTTTTTCTCATCCCCTTCCTGGTTTTTTTTTTTTTTTTTTATTATTATTATTCCCCCTCCCCCCCCCTTTTTTTACATTATATATATTATACCCCCGTTAAAATATTGTTAAGGAATAGTAATTCCCTAATTCCAGGAGCTGGTCGTGTTGATAACATCGATGACGGAAGTCGTTAGATATATAGTCATCTTAATATGGCTGGCACAAACTACATCGATTCTAGATGTAGTTCTTTTTTCTTTTACACACAGTACATCTATTTATTTTCTTTCTATCTTTTATATCTATAGTAATTTTTTTTGGTTTGATTGGAGTAATATAATGTACCAAGGGAGATATATTCATGAGGAGCAAAAAAGAGATTTAAACTACATCCACTCGGGGTTCAGGTGTAAGGTTGGGTTTATCGCGCTGATCCTTAGATCCTGCAGATCCCATAAATCTAAAATGCAAGACTTAAAAAGAAATACGGGGAATGAGGGATTAAAATTCTGCAGTTGGAATGTTAAAGGTATTAATGAACCGATAAAGAGAGGAAAAGTATTGACATACTTAAAGGCAAGTAAAGCTGATGTATTTTACATTCAAGAGACCCATCTAAAAAAAGAGGCGAAAACAGGTTGAAAGCTAAATGGATGATAAAATATATCACTCTTCTTTTACACATAAATCAAGAGGCGTAGCAATATTATTTCGTAAAGGTACTTTATTTAAGCATACATTAACCATAGATGATAAAGATGGTAGATATATTATTGTGATAGGAGAATTAAATACAGAAAAAGTAATTCTTGTTAATATATATGGACCAAAATTTGATAGTCCATTGTTTTTTTTAAAAAATTTAATAATATTCCGGAATTAACACAATATAATTTGATAATTGGTGGAGATTTCAACAGTAACATTAGACCCTTACTTAGACAGATCTACAAAACAAAGAAAAAACCCAAATCACGTTTCTAGTGATTTGCTAAATGCATATATGCAAACACCAACATTAAAGAATGTTTGGAGAACAGAAAACCTACAGGACGAGAATATTCTTTTTACTCCCCAGTACATAAAACTTACTCAGAATAGATTATTTTTTGGTGGATTAGCAAAACTTATCTCACTTACTTATGAAGCTAAATATGATATAAAATAATCTCAGATCACGCTCCAGTAACGTTTAAAATTAAAATTAATAATAAAATAGAAAATTTTTAAGACAGTGGAAATTTAACCCACAAATTTTAAAAAACAAAGCTACTCAGGAATATATCATAACTCAAATTAAAACTTTTTTTTTGAAATAAATGATCAACCAGAGATATCGCGTTTCTTATTGTGGGAAACACTTAAGGCATATCTTCGAGGAATAATGATTTCTTCACAAGCTTTGACAATAAAAAGACTCGGAAAGAACAACAAGAATCTAGAAAAGGAGATTAAGGAATTAGATATACAGAATGCCAATAAAACCAGATACGACAGTACATAATAAAATTGTTATATTGAAATATAAAATTAAATAAAATATATACAGATCAAGTGATAAAATTTTACCAACATACTAAACAATTAACAGTTTGAATTTGGGGATAAGCCCCAAAAACTGCTGGCTCGACAATTAAGGAAAATTGAAGCGGAAAAAATTATACATAGGATTAAATCACAAAATGGTGATTTATTAATACAACCTAAAGATATTAATGAAAGATTTATGCAAATATTAATAAAAATTTATACACTGCTAAAACAACAGTAAGTAATAATAGAAATAGATGCATTTATAAAAAAATGTAACTGAAAGGACTGATTTACAAAATAGAAAAATATTAAATGCTGATATTTCAATAAATGAAATTAAAGAATCTATTAGATCATTAAAAAAACGGTAAAACACCAGGACCTGATGGTATAGGTATCGGAATTTTATAAAACATTTCATGAATATATAGTTCCATTATTTAAAATCACTATATGAACAGATATAACAGAAACAGAAGCTCCAGATACATTGAACGAATCGATTATAACACTCATTACCTAAAATAAATAAAGATTTAGACGAACCAGGATCATATAGAGCAATAGCTTCTATTAAATACAGATCAAAAGATATTAACAACAATATAAGCAAAAAGATGAGTTCAATTGTTGATGAATTAATACATCCGATCAAACTGGATTTATATACCAAAACGATAATTCTTCATATAATCTAAGACGTTGTTTAATATTATATATTCGAAAAAGAAGTGATAAAAAAGATTTAGTAGTTATTTCGCTTGATGCAGAAAAGGCTTTTGACCAAGTGGAATGGCCCTATTTATTTTCGGTGATGGAAGCTTTAAATTAGAGAGGAGTTTATTACTTGGATTAAATTATTATATGCAAATCCAATAGCTAGAATAACAACAAATCGAAGTTATCATTAAATTTAATTTATCACGAGGTTGTAGGCAAGGTTGCCCCTTTATCACCTTTATTGTTTGCATTAGCAATAGAACCACTTGCTCAGAGGGTAAACTACACCCGGAAATATATGGATATGATACCGCAAATACTAAGAATAAAATTTCCTTATATGCAGATGATGTATTACTTTATATCACTCAACCAGAAATAAGTATCGAAATTTGTTAAAACTAATAACGGAATTCGGATCACTTTCAGGATACAGTATTAATTGGAATAAAAGTGAACTTTATGCCTATAACAATGAATAAGTTACATATATTACAACAATTCCTTTTTAAGATAACAAATGAAAAATATAAATATCTTGGGATTTTTGTTACAAAAAGATTTAATTCTCTATTAAATCTAATTTTCCCCCCATTACTAGATAAATTAAATAAGAATATTTCATACTGGAAAAGTTTTACCTATTTCGAGATAGGAAAATTAATGCAATAAAAATGATTTTTCTTCCACAATTATTATATTTATTTCAATTAATCCCGATATATCTTCCAAAATTTTTTTTAAAAAAGTAGATTCCTTTAATTACGAATTTTATTTGGGATTATAAGATTCATAGAATAAATAAAAAACATTTATGTAAGTCTAAAATAAATGGAGATTAGCGTTACCAAACTTGATGTTTATTACTCCAGGGCAGTTAATATTAAAAACATGAATTTTTGGTTAGAGAAATAGATAATAAACCAAATTGGTTAAGTATGGAAGAAGAAGATTGTTCTCCATTAGAAATTAGCTCTATAATATTTGCTAAATATTAATGTAGCTAAGAAAGTTTATAGTGAAAATCCATAATAGAAAATGGAATCCGCATATGGAAACAAATAAAGAAAGCATTAAAACATAAAATCTATACCAATAAGTCTTAAGATTGTTAATAATTTTATGTTTAAAACCTTCGATTTTGGATAAGGCTTTTTTTACAATGGAAAAATAAATGAATTTCTAAGATGGGTGTCTTTATAAGAAAATACATTTCTTTCATTCAAGAGTTGCACAAATTTTATGGCTACATAATAAAGAATATTTCAGATATTTACAAATTAGAAACTATGCCTCTGTAAATATATATGAATTTAGAAATAGAAAAATAGAAATTTTAGATGAATGTTTGAATAAACATCCAAATATAGGAAAAAATGATATCATATATATATAATATTTTACTGGAAAACGATACTCCATCAACAGAAATATACAGAGAATCTTGGGAAAAGGAATTAGGCCAAATAATAAGACCATAAATATGGGATGAAATTTACAACATATACATTATTTGTTCATTAAAACGCTAAACATTCTCTTATACAGTTTTAAAATATTACATAGATTACATTACTCTAAAAATCTAACTTACATAATAATTTTTCCAAAAATTATCTCCAACATGTGACAAATGTCAAATTTCAGAAGCAAATTTGACACATTCATCACTAACTGCATAAAAATTGTAGAATACTGGAAGGAAATATTTAAAATAATCTCGACTGTATATTAATCCAATAAATATAATCCCTGACCCAAAGCGTGATTATACTTGAAAAATTGAAACTGACCAATTAATAACAACGAATCAAAGAACTTTTATTGATTATGGTTTAATAATTGGGAAAAAATTAATATAAAATTTTGAAAGGCCCTGCATTCCCAACAATCAAAATGTGGAATATAGCAAATGTCGGAGACACTTCATTTGGAGAGATTGAGGCTTGTCCTTATGGAATAGGTTAGATCTCTTCAGATGTATTTGGTCCTCCATATATTAAATATTTGCAGGGTCGTAATGGTTTCGGCGCGGGAACCTGACTGAGCCTGACATTTGAGTGGATGAAGAGATACGTATAATAAATCATGAATATATCTATAAGGACGGATTTATTGACGAATATTTTATTCTCCATCAAACCCTCTTCTTATTCTTTATTCTTTTCCTAATTTCTCTATTTTCTTATAATCTAAATAAAAAATAAAAAAATAATATAGAAACACACTAGCTTAATATTAGAATGAATATAAATATCATTAGATTTATAAGAACATTGTCAGTATTATAATAGCATTTCCTAGTATTTTAATATTTTTAATTATATAAAATTATATGCTTTTATGGTACAATAATTTTAAATTAGCGATAAAATAAATATTGTTAACATTAGAAGAAATAATAAGAATTATATAAGATGTACTAACTTTTTGTATCAATAATATCATAAATTTGGTCTTATACTTAATAAAATTAGAAATAAAATGAATTACTAATAGTACGAGTATAATGCTAATATTGTGAATGTATTAGTAGTATTATGTATCTTTAATTATATAAAATACATAACTCTGAAATCTATAACTAAGGAAATACAGTATAAATAATATAATAGTATGAATCAGTTATTAGGACTATGTATATTTTACTACTGAAATATAATGTAACAGGTTGTTATTTTGTTTTCTATAATAAATAAATTTAAAAAAAAAATAAAATAAAATAAAATCTGCGTCAGTGCTGTCTGACAACTACCTGTCTGCTTTAGTCCAGCACCAAATATGGTTGTAAGTCAGTCGACAAGTGTATGCACCAGAGAACTGCGGCAGGTGGGGTTGACGACAAGTGATGGGCAGAGGAGTACGATTGTAATGAGGTGTGGTTCAGGGACCACCACCTCCATGATGGTTCAGGGACCACCCAGGGAACAGAGAAAGGGAACTGAGAGCATACCATTTCCTATATTCTTGGACTACACAGTTTATGTTCTGACTAACAGCCTCAAAATGTTAATTAGGTGCCAGAAGCTGAATATGTCTTGTAAAGGAACCCAACTGTCCAGAAGCAGGCCTCTGAGAATACTATCGGTTCAAAAAAGGGTGTTATTTTTCCTTTAAAATGTTAATTGGTTCTGCATAACTAAAATGTTGTAGAGCAGGGGATCTAAAAGTGCAGGTACATAGTTCCCTGAAAGTGGCATCACAGGTAGATAAGGTGGTCAGAAAGGCCTTTGACACATTAGACTTCATCAGTCAGAGTTTAAAAGCAGTGAGGTCATGTTATATTTATACAAGACATTGGTGAAGCCACATTTAGCATATTACGTTCATTTTTGGTCACATGGTATAGGAAAAATGTTATCAATCTGGAAAGGGTGCAGAGAATATTACGAGAATGTTGCCAGGATTCGAAGGCCTGAGCTATAGGGAGAGGTTGAACAGACTAGGACTTTATTCCCTGGAGCACAGGAGGATGAATGGTATTTTTATAAAATTTTACAAAATGAGAGGAATAGATCAGGTTAATGCTCAGAGTCTTTTGCCCAGAGTAAGGGAATTGACATAGGTTGAACGTGAAGGGGTAAAGATTTAATAGGAACCTGAGGGATAACATTTTTTACACAAAGGGTGGTGGGTATATGGACCAAGCTGCCAGAGGAGGTAGTTGATGCACATACTATCACAATATTTAGGAAACTTTAGAGAAGTACATTGATAGGATAGGTTTAGATGGACATGGGCCAAACACAGGTAGGTGTGACTAGTATAGATGGGGCACATTGGTTAGCATGGGCAAGTTGGGCCAAAGGCCCTGTTTCCACGCTATATCGCCTACAACTCCATCCATGTTCTCCAGAGTTGCTGCCTGACCCACTGAGTCACTCCAATACTTTGTGTCCTTCTATGTAAACCAGCATCTGCAGTTTCTTGTTTCTACAATGTTACAGAACCTGATTATTTCTAAAAAATAGTAAGATAGTAAAAGTATATTTACTTTTAAAAAACTGCTTCATAAAGTAGCATTATAGTTGCATCACATGCCAGAGTTATGCATAATTCAGAAAATGCAAATTTACCCAAGGCTTAGCAACAGGTTGCATGACTGTTTCTGAGCTGTTGATCTTCAACAACAAGGCTACTTTTCTTGTTAATTGGCTTTCAGGTGATTCATTTGAGCAAATAAAAGCCAATTAACAACCCTAAATTACTTCAGCACACTTGCAGGCTGTCAGATTTTGAGCCAGTATAGGTGAAAGAATGCAACCCAGAGATTAAAACTATTGAGTGTATTCTGTCCAACACGATTCACCTTTGGCAATGTTTCTACTTGAAATCAACTTTGTAATATTTTTAACGAAGAAACTGCAGATGCTGGAGAATCGAGGGTTACACAAAAAGCTGGAGAAACTCAGCGGGTGCAGCAGCATCTAAGGAGCGAAGGAGATAGGCGACGTTTCGGGTCGAGACCCTTCTTCAGACTGGTCAGGGATCAGGGAAACGAGAGATATAGACGGTGATGTGGAGAGATAAAGAACAATGAATGAAAGATATGCAAAAAAGTATCGATGATAAAGGGAACAAGCCATTTGTGGTGTGAAAATGAGAAGCTAGTGCGACTAGGGTGGGGGAGGGAGATAGAGATAGAGGGAATGCCAGGGCCCGAGGGCTGAGGGAGAGGTGGGAAGGGGAGGAGACAGCAGGGGTTAACAGAATTGAGAAAATTGAGAACATTGAATTTTCCCAATTCTGTTAAAATTGAGAACATTGAATTTTCTCAATTCCCTGACCAGTCTGAAGAAGGGTCTCGACCCGAAACATCGCCTATCTCCTTCGCTCCTTAGATGCTGCTGCACCCGCTGAGTTTCTCCAGCTTTTTGTGTAACCCTTGTAATTATTTTTGCTGATTTTCCATATAGCTTGGTGCATTGTGCCATCTTGTGGTGTTCTTACATCCACATTGTGGATTGAATTGTGAACAAAGTCTGCCATCTAGTGGTTATTATCTTGTAACAGCTAATTTAATCTCAAAAACAATTTCAATTATCCATTTGGAAAGACCTTCATGTACAGAATACATGATCACAGTTCAGAAAGATGCAATCTCCATTACAATGCAGATAAATGCAGAAATAATTATTTTTGCAGCAAGACCTCAAAAAAAGGAACAATAGTTAATCTGTATTTGATGGAACTTGTTAAGAGATGTATGAAGAAATATATATAACTAAAAACATTGTTTTGTGGTCAGATGTCAGTACCCTCTTCCCTCTCCCCAATAAAACTCAAAACATTTCCAAAGCCAATTTATCTGTATGTTTGTGTGTGTACATATGAGTGACTGATCTATTACCTTTGGTATTGGTTGAAAACCAAACGCCAGTGGAAAGACAAAATAAAATTACTTGGTTAATTAAAATAGGCATCATAAAAGAAAACATATTCATGTGCCTGTGATGATTTTGCGATGAAGATTGTAATGGTATGTATAACTCACCAAATTTGTGCAGATGATAATTGACTTGAGCCTAATTGGTTATGATGACAAGACCATGACAAGCCTTTCTGGTACAAACTAGTGCAGTTACAGTATATACACCTTTGGCCCCGTAGGAAGTACTCTCACACTCTCTCAGATGTGTTCTGATCAGGACTTGCTCAAGAGATCTGAGCATTAAATTCCAGGCTGTCACACAAATGCAGTGTTGAAATATATGGTGCTTTTTATTTGAATTATGAAAGTGAGGCCATTTTGAAGAACAGAGATGTTTTCATCTCTTCAGCCAGTGATTCTTCCTTAACTTCAACAAAACCGATTGCCATAACTACATTGTCGTTCTAGAGAGCATATAATGCGTGGTATTTCAATTGTATTTCCAGCATCACAACAGGGATTGCATGTCAAAAATGACATGTCACGGGGTGACGCCTGTTTGGTCGTGAGATGTCGCCCAAAGAGTTCTGGTCGCCGCTGGATTTTCAACATTTTGAAAAATTTTGGTGACCTGCTGTGACTATGACGGGTGTCGGCAGTCGCCGAAGAAATTGCATAAGTGGGACAGGCCCTTAAGTGAGCCATCCTGGTACATCGCACACGGTTTCCACCCACATTCCAAAGGTGTGCTGATTTGAAGGTTAATTGACTTCTGTAAATAGCACCTCGTGTGTAGGATGCAAAAGTGGGTCCATGTTATCCCATAACAGGAACAAAGGGTGATCAATGATTGGCGTGGACCTATCTTAGTTTAGTTTAGAGATACACCATGGAAACAATCCCTTCGGCTCACTGAGTCCACACCCGACCAGCGATCGCATGTACACTAGTTCTATCCTGCATGCAAGGGACAAGTTACAGATGCCAATTAACCTACAAACTCGCACGTCTCTGGAATGTGGGAGGAAACCAGAGTTCCCGAAGAAAACGCATACAGTCACAAGGAAACATACGGACTCCGTACAAACTACACCCATAGTCAGAATCAAACCCGGGTCTCTGGCGCAATAGGGCAGCAGCTTTACCTCCGTGCTACTGTGCCATGCAATTGGTGGGCCAAAGGGTCTATTTCTGCACTGTATCACTAAACTAAACATTCAATGCAACCAGCATAACCACAATGAAACAGCATGATCTAATGGCCTAGGTTATCATGTCACAAACCGTGCCACTTACCAATGTTGCATTTTAAGTCCACACGCACAGTCTTACAACACCGCAGATGCACATCACAAATTCCACTGTCTCCAACAGTGTACTTGTTTAACTGTTAACATAATTGTAAGCTATGGCATCTGGCACTTCAAAGATCGTCAGATATAATTATCCTCACAAGCCGAGAAACGGCACCAAGCGGAGGGTGGTTCGCAGAATGGGCTCATTTGGCCATTATGCCTCTTTAGCATGCCAAACCTTCACTGCTTTCAAAGCAATTCAAATCAAAATACCAAGAAGCAAATCTGAAATGCAAGAGATGTCAGATATAATATGGCCTTGCCTTTCTTGGTGCCTTTACACGTATGAGAATTCATGAGATGAAGAAGGTGAATTTCAAGCTCAGGTTTAGTAATGTACAAGTTTTCATTTAGTTTAGTTTAGTTTAAAGATACAATGCGCAAACAGGCTATTTGGCCCACTGAGTCTGCGCCGACCAGCGATCCCCGCACACCATCATTATCCTACACACTAGGAACAATTTACAATTTAACCAAAGCCAATTAATCTACAAACCTGCACATCTTTGGAGTGTGGGGAGAAACCGGAGCAGCCATAGCAAGCCCACGCAGGGCACGGGGAAAACATACATACCCTGCACAGATTGCGCCCAGGTCAGGATCGAACTCAACCCCCTGCTTTACTCACTCTATACTCATGACTGTGCAGCCGGACATAGTGCAAACTCTATCATCAAGTTCGCAGACGACACCACTGTTGTTGGACGAATTACAGATGGGGACGAGTCAGGTATAGAAGTGAGATCGACTGATTGACCAAATGGTGCCAGCACAACAACCTGGCTCTCAACATCAGTAAAACCAAAGAACTGATTGTGGACTTTGGAAGGGGAACCCACGATCCTGTTTATATCAATGGGTTGATGGTGGAGAGGGTCAAAAACTTCAAATTCCTGGGCGTGCATATTTCCAAAGATCTTTCCTGGACCCAGCACACTGATACAATTATTAAGAAGGCACATCAGCGTCTCTACTTCCTGAGAAGATTACGGAGATTCGGTATGTCAAAGAGGAAGATTCGCCTGAACTTCTACAGGTGCACAGTAGAGAGCATACTGATGGGTTGCATCGTGGCCTGGTTCGGCAACCTGAACGTCGAGGAGCGGAAAAGACGGCAAAAAGTTGTGAACACTGCCCAGTCCATAACCAGCTCTGACCTCCCTACCATCAAAGGGATCTATCGAAGTCAATAGACAATAGACAATAGATAATGTGCAGGAGCAGGCCATTCGGCCCTTTGAGCCAGCACCGCCATTCAATGTGATCATGGCAGATCACCCCCAATCAGTACCCCGTTCTTGCGTTCTCCCCATATCCCCCGACTCTGCTATCATTAAGAGCCCTATCTAGCTCTCTCTTGAAAGTATCCAGAGAACTGGCCTCCACTGCCCTCCAAGGCAGAAAATTCCACAGACTCACAACTCTCTGTGTGCAAAGGTCACTGCCTCTAAAAGGCAGCCAACATCAACAACGACCCACGCCATCCTGGCCACACACTCATTTCACCATTGCCATCGGGAAGAAGGTACAGGAGTCTGAAAAGTGTAAAGTCCAGGTTCAGGAACAGCTTCCTCCCTACAACCATCAGGCTATTAAACACAACAACAAATAAGCTCTGAACTACAACAGACTATTATTATTATTGCACTATATTTGTTTATTTATTGAGTATGTGTGCATGTGTATATATACACACACTGAACTTTTTTTCTCCCGTTATGAACTATGTTTAGATATTCTGTTGTGCTGCAGCAAGCAAGAATTTCATTGTCCTATCTGGGACACATGACAATAAAGCACTCTTGACTTGAACCCGAGTCTATGGCGCTGTAAGACAGCACCTCTACCGCTGGGCCAACATTCTCACTTATTCCCAGTAAACAATCACACGGCCACATAAATCATGTGCACAGCATATTTGGATGTGATTAATTCGGGAGCATATTTATAAACTGGCATTGAGGTAATGTTCTTACTGTTATATATTGGTGGGGCATCCTTTTAGAGTGCTCGCTAAAAGTACCCCATTTATCATCATGGATCTCCACTATTTGGGCCATGCCCTCTTCTCATTGCTACCATCAGGCAGGGGCTATAGAAACCTGACGTCCCACCCATTAGGTTCAGGAGCAGCTACTTTCATACAGCCAACCTGTACAACCCTGGGTCTACCTCGGTAATGGGGCACCACATACCATCTTTTGCACTACCATTGACTTGTTTAATAATTGTAGAGTTTTTGCACTGATGTCTTGTGGTTTGCTTTCACCTCTACCAGTCAAGATCTGCATTTGGTGTTCAAAATGTGGTCTCCTCAGCAGTGGGGAGACCAAATGCAGGTTGGGTGATGACCTGAGGAGTACCTGCATTCAGTCCATAGGTGTCATTCTGGGCTTTTGGCTGCCTGCCACTTTAATTCCCCATTCTGGCATACCTGTCCATGGCCGTATGCAGTGTAATAACAGTACCTGGACGTAAAGTCAAAGCAAAGAAGTGGAAGCCAAATAACCAAATGGAAACTAAACTGAAACGCCAATTAACCGAAAGCGTACGAAGACGAAATGCCAACTATCAGAAAGGGTGGGACACCTAAAAGCAAACTCACCGAAAGGCCGCTCTGCCGAAACTCCAACTCATCGAAAGCTGCGATGCCTACAAGCCAACTCACCGAATGCCCGCTCTGCCGAAAAGTCAAATAACGGACATGACGTCGCCGGGGGGGACGGGGGGGGGGGGGGGGGGGGGGACTTGTCAGCGATTGGTCCAGACCCCCGCGTCCATCACATCACTGGCCGAGGGAGACGGGAGGGTGGGGGTCATTTTCCCACACAAGCCATAGGTGACTGGGCACTCTGAACCCGAGCACCAAGTTGTATCACCCCGTGTGTGGGTCAGGATCTGGCGGTTGGGGGTTGAATCACCCTGGTGTGGGGTTGGGGTCCGATTGCAGTGCCAATGGCGGGTCCAATGGCGGCCGAAGGAGCGCATTCCTCGGGACAGCGCCCAATCTCTCGCGGCAACAGCTGCCCTCCGTCTCATCTCCCCCATGAGGCTGCACTGTGTGCCGGCAGCGCCGGGTGGAGCAGCGGCGTGGGACCGCCATTGGACCCGCCATTGGCACTGCAATCGGACCCCAACCCCACACCAGGGTGATTCAACCCCCAACCGCCGGATCCTGACCCACACACATGGTGATTCACCCCCGCGACACCCACACCAAGTGATTCACCCCCCACCTCGGCTGTGGGGACAGACGGCTCAGGGCATTGGCAGCCATAGTAAATCACTTTTAAAAAATGGGGGGGGTGGGGGAGACACAAATTCCCTGGCGGGCCGATGACAAGTGTGCATGATAACGAACAATTTTATCTCCTCCCACTACCCCCACCCCCACTCCACATTGACAACAAGAAGCACTTTTTATTTATTGTTTAAACACAGTAATACTGCCTGGTTGCCTGTGTAATTCACACAACCTCCCACGCTCAAAACAGATAATCTGTAAACTGTTTTAACCAAAGATGGACACAAAAAGCTGGAGTAACTCAGCGAAATAGGCAGCATCTCTGGAGAGAAGGAATGGGTGGCGTTTCGGATCTAGACCCTTTAGACTCAATCTTCAGGTCTGAAAAAGGGTCTTGACTAGACCGTCCATTCGGTGAGTTGGCTTGTGGGCGTCGCAGCCTTTCGGTGAGTTGGCATTTCGGCAGAGTGGCCTTTCGGTGAGTTTGCTTTTAAGTGTCTCACCCTTTCAGTTAGTTGGCTTTTAGGCATCCCGCCCCTTTCGGTTAGTTTGCTTTTAGGCGTCCTGCCCTTTTGGTTAGTTGGCATTTCAGCTTCATACGCTTTCGGTTATTTGGTGTTTCGGCTTCAGTTCCGTTCGGTTATTTTGCTTCCAGTTCTTTGCTTCGGCTTCTCATCCTTCGACGGCACGTCCACACACGGTAATAACAAGATTCAATGCAAACTCAAGGAAGATAATTTCATTTTCCTTCTGAGCACATTACAGTCTCCATGACTCAGTATTGAATTCCTCTACTGCACGCAATTTGTTTTCTATGCCGGTTTCAGAGGAAGCCAATTGTGCTGGAAGTCATGTAAATCATGCAGAGAGTGATGCCGTGAGGCCATGGCTTCCAGCTTCAGAAGGGTTGTCAGAGAAAATGTAAGGTCCAGTCTCTAAGGGCAGCCGAGAGGAGAATTGTGATAAACATAGAACATAGAAAAATACTGAAAATAGACACAAAAAGTTGGAGTAATTCAGTGGGTTGGACAACATCCATGTGCCGATATAAAAGCCTCAATAATGAAGTCAGATAGTGTTCATGAGAACAAGAAGATAAGAAACAGTCTGGAAAACGTCTGCATTGTGAGTATATAGATGTATGTAAGAATATAGTTATATTTTTCATGAGGCTGTTATTTTTTTGGGGATGCATTATTTATACAATATTTAGCAATGCCATGCATTGTTGTACATGTTGAAGAACTATGTACACCATGTGGCCTGATTTTGGATATATAGTTGGATCGCTAATTGAAACACCCATACTTGGAGTCAGCAAGACAATATATATTCTGTCATCTGATGATAAATCGCAAGTAACAGGGGCACCACAAAGTGTGAGGAAATAACGACCTCCAATAAGAGGGGTGGCATGGTGGCGCAGCGATAGACAATAGGTGCAGGAGTAGGCCATTCGGGCCCTAGGAGCCAGCACCGCCATTCACTGTGATCATGGCTGATCATCCACACTCAGTACCCCGTTCTTGCCTTTTCCCCATATCCCCTGACTCTGCTATCTTTAAGAGTATCCAACTCTCTCTTGAAAGCATACAGAGAATTGGCCTCCACTGCCTTCTGAAGCAGAGAATGAGGCAGAGTTGCTGCCTTACAGCGCCAGGGATCCAGGTTTGATCCTGACTACGGGGATTGTCTGTACGTAGTTTGTACATCGTCCCCGTGACCTGCGTGGGTTTTCTTTGGGATCTCCTTTTTCCTCCCACACTCCAAAGACCTTACAGGTTTGTAGGTTAATTGGCTTGGTATAATTGTAAATTGTCCCTAGTTTGTAGGATAGTGTTAGTGTGTGGGGATTGCTGGTTGGCGTGGACTCGGTAGGCCAAAGGGCCTGTTTCCGCACTGTATAAATTAAACTAAACTGTATAAACTAAACTAAACTAACTGCCAACCCTTGATATTCAACGCCATTACCACTGCCGAATCCTAGACCATTGGCATCCAAATGGTGGAGGAACGGGAGGGAGGGGCACGTCAAAGGATTGGGGGGGGGAGAGAGTGTTTCACCATTGACAAGAATCTAACTCACTTCTCCAACAATCAATTGCTTAACGATCTTCTCCAGAATAATTGAATCAAATCAAGAAGAGATGTTAATAAACGCAGGCCTTGTGAGCAATTCATTGACCCCAGCAGTAGTAATTGTTGTTAGTTCGATGAACTAGAGTTCACCTTGCTGAACTGCAGGGAAAGTGAAGAACCTATCTCTCTTCTGAATTTACTCTACCTGTGCAGGTCCACATTCAGGGCAATACAATCCCGTGCCTACTTCTTTGTTTAATCTTGTTGGTAAGAAACTGATTTGATTCACAAATCAGAAATTCATCATAGCACGACTACTTTATTCCAAGGATTTCTGTAAAGTGACCCAGCAAGTCTCTGCAAGCATTTGCTGTAACTCAGAGAAAAGTCCAACACATAATTCTGTGCTTAGTAACACAGCAGCCTTAAAGCCACAATTATCTTGTTACAGCAAAAAATTAAATGCCCTACGACAACAATGTACCTCACAAAACTTCCTTTGGAGGGCACTGTAGCGCAGCAGTGGAATTGTTCTATTACAGAGCCATGGACCTGGGATTAATCCTGACTATGGATTCTGTCCATATAGAGTTTGTACTTACTCCCTGTGACCATATGGGTTTTCTCCGGGTGCTCCGGTTTCCTCCTACACTCCAAAGACGTACGGGTTTTTATGTTAATTGTAAAGGTGTAAATTGTCCCTCGGTGTAGGATAGTGTTAGTGTAGGGGGGGGGGGGGGGGGGTCACTGGTTAGCACAAACCTGTGGGCCAAAGGGCCTGTTTCCACGGAGTATCTCTGGTCCAAAGTCTAAAACAACTTCAACCTCCCTCAATGATTCAGGACAACAACCACATGGAAAAGCATTTCTCCAGAGTTCCTTCCAGGTCATAAACTAACCTAACTTGAAATTATATTGCCATACTATCAGCACTGTAAGCTAAAATGTTGGATTACATTAATCAGAAGTACATTTGCCTGCAGTTGTTCAAAGAGATGGCATAGTGTCATCACCCAATGTGTTGATCTCGTTATTGAAACTTGGCCAATCATCCACTGATGAGCACATGGTAGGTCTTTTCTGATATTGCTTTCCTATCATGATCACCTCATGTGAAGACTTCTTTCCTCTGATGACCTCCTAAAATAGGCATTTAGCTGTTCTGATCAGGCCCCTGATCGCTATGGAAACATTCTTGGATGACACTCTGGAACTATCTCTGTTTCTATGGGAACCACCCTGGAGCCAGCCCTGTTACCACTAGATATGTTCTTCTCTGCTTCTCCAATGTCCATGCCTGCAGGCCTGGTATATTTACACATGACCTTGCTATGAGGTATATTCTTTCATAACTCGTATCTGCGTGTCTTTTTAATTTAATCCTCCCCTGGTTTTCCACCCCTATAAATCAATCTAAAAAACAGTGGTTTTACAATTGCAGCTTAACCCTTTATATTTCAATTTTCCCACTTCAACCAGGAATATGCAGAGCCCATATCTGACGTTTTGAAGCAGAACTCCCGATCAAGAAATTCAACAGCAAAAAATAGTTTAAGTTTGAAGATTCACTTGCTCTTCTTTTCACGTTTCTTATACCTTGCAAATTATTGGAAGCTTGATTATACTTCTCTTTGGTGGTCATTATTCTTTAAATATCACTTGTTAAAATTGCATCTCATCCTCACCTGACTCTTCATTGCATTTTCATGCAGAGAATACGTAGAACTGGGGATAATTCTAATTTCAATGGAAATTAAAATCACCAAGTCAGGCATCCTCTATGAAGTGAGAAAAGGTTAAAGTTTCAGGTCAATTTCAAACTTTACTATATTCTCACTCACCACGGAGGCTGCCTAATTTGGAAACTACTGTTCTTTTACTGCACATTACCAGTTTCAACAGTATTTTACTATTGGAAAGCAGGGGAGATGTATAATGGATGGTAGAAATGTGATCACTCTCATCACCAAGTTCAAAATCCCCCATAATTACATTTGGAGAACAAATCTTGCTGGGAGTGGCCCTGATTTTCTTTTAAGATGAGGTTTGAGAATTTAAAAAAAAAATCATATTTTCAAATACTGACATAACTATCCATGCCCAAAATTTTCTTTTTTATTTCAGCTATTGGCACATGGATAGTAAAGGCTAAATACAGGCAAATGAGATTGGCCATAGAAGGCATCTTGGTCAGTACGGATGAGTTTGGCCGAAGTGCCTCTTTGCATGCTGTATAAATCTGTATACTTTTAATCATCTACAATTTATTTTTATGTCTGTGAGAAATAATTACTTTGACCTTTCCAAAATATTTTATAAACATTAAAATTTATTCTTGGAAATTGATATATTATTACATGTCTGGTTTTGCTCAGAATAATTGCTGCAAGATGGATTGATGTAGCCACTGGAAGTGAGTGAGTGACCAGCTAATGGAGAGGCAACTGAGTGATGATCATGGCGCAGATGTGATTTGATTGAGGGAATGAGCAGAGTGAGAGAGCAGCTGGAAACTGACTGGGCGTTCAGCAGTCGCTGAGACTGTGACTGAGAGATTGGAAGCATTGCCACGGGCTTGGGTTGACAATTGGCAGCCCGGTGAGTAAGACAACTGAGGGATTGAAGCTGTGTTACGGTGGCAGAGTGTGCTGATGTATAGTTATACAATACAGTGTCAACCACTTACGCTTGTATAATTACTTCAACACAGTAAAACATCTCTCAAGGTTATCACAGGGGAAACATTGGGGATGGAGCCACATTAGGAGACTTTGGGCCAACGGGCCAATGGTACTGGACTCGGCCAGTTGCTCGGACATCCAGTGGTTGGGGCCGCACAGCCGGAAATATCCCGAACACGGAAGGTGGGATGACTAAGACGAGTGAAGCCAGCTGTGAGCAGGAGCAGGCCTTCGGTAAAGCCCTGCCCTGACCTCCAGCAGCCTTGGAAATTTGCTGCTGTTAAGGGGTTTTTGATTGTTTTTTTAAATATCTCTCGCAGTGACTTTTTAAAACATTTAAATAGATTAGACATTAGACTTTAGACATACAGCGTAGAGACAGGCCATTTGGCCCACCGAGTCTGTTCTGACCAGCAATACCCACGTACTCTAACATTATCCTATACACTAGGGACAATTTACAATTTTATTGAAGCCAATTAACCTATAAACCTGTATGTATTTGGAGCATGAGAGGAAACCGGAACACCTGGAGAAAACCCATGTGGTCACAAGGAGAACATACAAACTCCATACAGACAGCATCCCTAGTCAGAATCAAACCCAGGTCTCTGTTGCTGTGAGGTAGCAACTCTACTGCTGTGCCACTGTGCCACAGATGTAGATATAAATATTACAATTCATTAAATCCATTTAAAACACGTAGGCTAAATAGCTCAGTTGGGAGAGCATTAGACTGAAGTCCCTAAAAGTCATAAATTCAATCCAGGAAATTGGCATTAGTATATTTTACTTTAATTATTGCCGATAGATGTGTGATTTAAGCTAAAGCTTTGTTAGGTGACACAGTGGCACAGCTGATACAGCTGCTGCCTCATGGCGCTGGGGACAGGAGTTCGATCTTGACCTAGGTGCTGTGTGTGTGGAGATTGCAAGTTCTCCCTGTGACTCTGTGGGTTCCTCTGGGTGCTCCGGTTCCCTCCCAAATCCCAAGGACGTACTGATTTGTACGTTAATTGGCCTCTGTAAATGCCCCCCGTTGTGTAGGGAAAGGATGTGAAAATGAGACAACATAGAACCAGTGTGAATGAGTGATCGATGGTCGGCATGGAATCAATCTGCGGAGACTTTTTCTAGGCTGTATCTTTCATTGAATCGATCCAAACCTTAAGATACTAACAAATAATTTAAAATGTTAAGATAAAGTAAAACAACTGACTAAATTTATCCTGTGCTTGCCTTTCTCCACATCATCAGTGATCCAAATTGAATCAATGGGATAGGAATCCTCCACCAACCCTCTCTGTCATAAAGATGAGGGGCCAGAAGTGAAGCGTGCCTGACCCTTCTGCTCAGGATGTTAGGTTTGTCCGTTGGCTGAACAAGAGGTGCAGCTCAAGTAAGTGTCAAACTATTGCCAGTGTTTTGTGATGAGCCTTGTTCTGCCTTTCCAGGTGAGGGATTGATGTAGCGGATGGCTCCGTCATGGTGTAGCGCCACACCACTAAGGATCAGGGGGTCTTCATCAACAAGTTCCTGCTGAGACGTAGACTTGGGTAAGTGGGCTCAGTACAAGTCAAGAACAAGTGGTACTTAAAGTTCTGGGCAACAGTAGAAATACATGGCGGCAAAGCCAGAGTGTCATTTAAAAACAAGACTGTTAACTTTAAGAATGTGTTGCTGTTCACTGAGAGTTAGGTGTGAGTTAGGATGTGGCTAAGTTTGAATGAGCTAACATTGATGGAGTGTGAAACTTAAGGGCATTGCAAAAATGTGGTCAAATAGTAACAAATATCTAGAGTTAATGTGGGTTAAGTGCCCTATTGTGGAGAGAAAAATATGTGTGATTTGCTAGATACTGGAATCCTGAGCGATACACAAAGTACTGGAGTAAATCAACAGGTCAGGCAGCATCTGTGGAGGGAATGGATAGACAACATTTCAGGTTGAGACCACTCCACAGACTGATGCTGCCTGATCCGTTGAGTTACTGCCCCACTTTGTGATTTCAACGTGCTCTCCTAGTCTTTACCAGATGAAAAATTAAAAGTTACCTTGGGCTGTTTATGGATATCACAGAAGGTATAAAAAGAGAACATTTGTTTCCAAAGTAAATAATCCTTGGACTTCGCAATTGAGGTTGCATGGTATCATGGGATCCTGAAAGAAAAATAATGAATAAGTAACTAAAACACAGAGACCCTTCATGACCAGAAATGTCACCCATTCCTTCTATCCAGAGATGCTGCCCGCTCCACTGGCTTTCTCCAGCATTTTGTGCCTATATTCGGTGTAAACCAACATCTGCAGTTCCCTCCTACTCAGGATTTTAATTAAGTTACTACCTTGGACAATCAGAATATTATGAATGTTTGGTGAGTGACAAGTTTAGTAAGTATGTTATCACTTCCAAACAATAGGATAAGTTCAACTACATAATACTTAAAATTAAAAATACCTCCAGCATATTGCTGATCTACACAAATAATGATCACAACCCTCTCTAATGTAAGTCAATGAGAGTTACTTTTAATGGATGTTGCTAAGGAAACTTTCATGGAACTACAGTACATACCTGTACTTTAGGTCTGTTCAACAAAACTCCTAGACTCCTGCCATTCACTGTGTATGTCATGACTGGTTTACCTTCTCAAAATACACTAATTCACACTGCTGAGATAATCCCATCTGCCATATCTTTACTCACTTTCCCAATTGATCAATATGCTGTTATAACCTTCTTCACTGCCCACTATATCACCAATTTAATTACAATTTGTTAACTTACTACATGCCATGTACATTCTCACCCAAATCCTTAATATATATATGACATTAAACAGAGAAACTAGTATCAACACGTCGCTGATCACGCCTCCAATATGAAAAATAACCCTCCACTACCACCTACTGACCTACCAATAAGCTAATTTTGTATCCAAATGGCTCACTCATCCTGTATCCTGTGATCTAAACTTCCTGACCAGTCCACCATGCAAATCTTTGTCAGTCCTAGACAATCTCTACTGCCCTGCCTAGGTCCGGCCTCTTGGTCATCTCAACAAAAAGATCAATCAAATTTACCACACACAAAGCAATACTATCCCCAATCAATCCTTTTTTTCAGAATGTAAAAAATCCTGTTTTGCAGAATCTGATCCAATAACTTATTCACCACTGATGTGAGGCTTGCCGACCGATAATTTCCCTGTTGCCTTGTTTAAATAAAGGCCCAACAAGTACCCCACCTGTGATTAACTAAGATACAAAAGTTTCTGCCAAGGCCTAAACAATTTCCTTCCTTGTCTTTTATAACATCCTAGATGGCACTCAACACCAGAAATCAAACCCAAGGTGCTGAACGCAATAAAACATATATTTAATGTTGTTACATGCATTGTCAAGGTCAATTAATACATCTATAAAAGGCATATCACATTAAACGGATTACTGTATTACTGGATTGTCCAATGGACCACATCACCATCGCTCACCTGCAGACTATCTCCATCAATCAGGACTCATGCTGAGCATTTATATGCTCCACTGTGTCTTTCACACACAGCTTTGCTCCACCACCTGCCAATGGTGCCAGCTATTCAACAAAGATGCTCATGGCATCCAAATATGTTGCATGACACTCAATAATGCACACACTTTTCTCCTTCACATTTAAGCAGCTAACATGACGGGAATGAGTTTATTAACAATGCGGCGGCATGGTGGCGCAGCGATAGAGTTGCTGCCTTACAGCGCCAGTGACCAGGTTCGATCCTGACTATGGGTGCGGTCTGTACGGAGTTTCTACGTTTTCTCTGTGTCCTGCGTGGGTTTTCTCCGGGTGCTTCTGTTTCCTCCCACACTCCAAAGACGTACAGGTTTGTAGGTTAATTGGCTTGGTATAATTGTAAACTGTCCCTGGTGTGCAGGATAGTTTAAGTGTGCGGGATCGCTGGTTAGCGCGGACGCTGTGGGCCGAACTGCCTGTTACCCCACACTGTATCTTTAAACTAAACTAAACTAAACTGCATTGTGTACATTACAATGTCATAGACATTCTGCCTGCACCAACAACTTAAAGAATAAACGTGTAACTTCTTGAAGAGTGAAAGTAAACCATTCTTCAGATCTATGCATGATGCACTATTGAATTCAGTACATCATGCATTCTTTCCTCCTTCTCCTGTTCTTCAGCAGCTGATTGCATGGCTGCTCATATGGGCTGTACCATCACGATGATGAAACTGTTTAGTATACAGCAGAACACTATAAAAGTTTGAGATCCATGTGACAAATCCTGGAAAGGTCCTTCAGGGGAAGCTGGAGAAATCATTGTTTGAACACTTCAATTCCTTGCAAATGGTGATATTGTGACACTGTTGTATACATTTCACCTATGTATTTGAACAGTGAAAGGCTTGAATAGAGTGGACATGGAGAGGATATTTCCACTAGTGAGTGAGTCTAGGGCCAGAGGTCATAGCCACAGAATTAAAGGATGTTCCTTTAGGATGTCTCCTTCCTTTAGTCAGAGGGTGGTGAATCTGTGGAATTCTTTGCCACAGAAGGCTATGGATATTTTTAAGGTGGAGATAGATAGATTCTTGATTAGTTAAGGAGTCAGGGGTTATGGGGAGAAGGCAGGAGAATGGGGTTAGGAGGGAGAGGTAGATCAGCCATGATTGAATGGCGGAGTAGACCTGATGCGCCGAATGGCCTAATTCTGCTTGTATCACTTATGACCTTATGTGTTTGTGTTATGCAGACAGGAGCCATGTCCTTTCTCCTCCTCCAAATGCTCATCTCCCATCCCAGAGTTATCTAAATCCCTTTAATCCACCATCTCTCTGCGCCTCCCATCACCCTATCCCCTTCCACCCACACCCCCTCCTCTGGCTACATTTCACTCCTCTTCTTCTCTCCTTATCTGACACCTTTTTGTCTCTTTTTTACCTCTAGCCTTTGTCACTTACTCCACCCATCTGCCAATCAAACCCCACTCACCTGCATCTGCCTTTCACCTGCCAGACTTTGTCCCGTCCCCAACTCTCTTCCGTGCTGGCAGGTGGGAACAGTGTCGATGGGGCATCGTAGTCGGCATGGGCAAGTTGGGCCGAAGGGTCTCTTTCCGTGCTGTATGACACTATGACTCTGTGACATTAGTTTCACATGCACCATTTCCAATATGGCATCTGCCACAAGCATTCACCATTAGTGTGCTTGCACCAGTATTGATCACCGTATTCACATGATTTAGATCTATTACTGCCTAAACAATGGGACATATGGAACTGAAAGTGGTCTTTCAGTTTGAAACTGAAGATCAATGGGTTTGTGAGCTGACATGTTTTACTTTCCCTCTGCCATATTGAACAGTTTATCAGCCCTCCCCACAAGACAGTGAGGTGTGTGTCAGTGATTGTGATCCAGGCATGTATCCTACTCATTACTATTGCACCAAACACTGATGTGCTGATCTACTTACTTTGCACACCTTAGGTTGTGTTAATAGAAACATAAAAAATATGTGCAGGAGTAGGCCATTCAGCCCTTCGAGCCAGCACCACCATTCAATAGTATCATGGCTGATCATCCAAAATCAGTACCCCGTTCCGGATTTTTGCCCCATGTCCCTTGATTCCGTTACCCCAAAGAGCTAATACAACAGATCAAAGCAGACAGTGATCAAGGAAATGCGGAATGGTTCATGATTCATTGATTCAATGAAGGTCTGAAGAAGCGTCACCTATTCAAAAGGGGGGGGGGCTTTTCAAACCTATTCGAAACATCACCTATTCCTTTTCTCCAAAGATGCTGTCTGACCCATTGAGTGTGGGAGATAACCAGAGCTCCCGTGGAATACCAACGCAGTCATGGGGAGAACGTACAGACAAGCACCCATAGCCAGGATTGAACCGGAGTCTCTGGCGCAGTAAGGCAATAACTGTACGGCTGTGCTGCCGTGCTGCCCACAGCTCAGTTTTTAGTTCACTTTCCAACGTGGTGTCCAGTGCAACTATCAGCTGAAAAGGATAGAGACAAAAAGCCTGGAGTAACTCTGTTGAGCAGGCAGGCATCTCTGGAGAGAGGAAGAAGTGGTGACGTCTTCGGTTTAAACCAGGCATTGCAGTTACCTTCCTGACACATTTTATTAGCACATTTGGTCTACCCATGTTGGTCACTGTCATTAGGACATAGTTAATGCACAACACCTGGAGGCAACAAGAAATAAATTTACTCTCAATAACTCCAGATTTAACATAATGACAATCATTCCCTACAGCTGCACAATAGTGTTTTCATCTGATTGAGATTTAGCAAGTGAGTGACAGGGCTGTGAGGATTTAACCACCAAATGACATTATTGGTTCATTTGGCTGGATATGCTGATTAAAAATGATGTTCTCAAATGAAAGTTTATTGACCTGAAATGTTTCTCTCTCCACAGCCTGCTGGTTATCTTCAATATCATTTGCTTGTTATTTAAGTCTGATGAAGGGTCTCGACCCGAAACATCACCAATTCATTCTCTCCAGAGATGCTGCCTGTCCCGCTGAGTCGCTCCAGCTTTTTGTGTCTAAAAGCATCTGCAGTTCCTTCCTACACATTCAGGTTTCAAGTTTGGCTGTACTTTACACACAATATGCCAGAGTAACTCAGAATGGGAGCATCCATGGAGAGAAGGAATGGGTGATGAGAGGCTGCCTGTCCAGCTGAGTTACGCCAGCATTTTATGTCAATCTTTGATGTAAACCGGCATCTGCAGTTCCTTCACGCACATAGCTGTACTTTACTTATGTAACAGTGGCAGCTGATGGTATTGAACTGGTTGGGTGCAGTTTAATTGTCAACCACAACCATATGCAGAAACACTAAACATAATAGATTGGTCCAGCGCCCCTTTCAGGAGTTCCCTGGTTTTCTGTACACTGGGTGGTGCACACCTCTGTGATGTGCAGAGGTCCCTTTCAGACTTTTAAAAGCTGTTACAATTGAGTCTTGGAGCAGGACATCATAGAAATAGGCCCTATGGCCAATTGTGACCATCATACCCATCTATACTACCCCAATGTTAAAGCGGTTAAAAAAAAGTTGACAATTCTAAGAAAATAGCTGTCAAATGCTTAAAAATTTTTAAATGTAACATATTAAAATCAAATACGTTACCTTGATTCAGCATTCAAAAAGATGGCCTCAGCCCTTGTGTTAGATCTGACCTGACTTGGACCTGAGGTTTCTTTACCCAGAGCAATGGAGTAGGAACTCTGCAAGGTGTCTGAGCATTATGAAAATGCAGGGTGACTTGGACAGGTTGGGTGAGTGGGCAGATGCATGGCATATGCAGTATAATGTGGATAAATGTGAGGTTATCCACTTTGGTGGCAAGATCAGGAAGGCAGATTATTATCTGAATGGTGCCAAATTAGGAAAAGAGGAAGTACAACGAGATCTGGATGTCCTTGTTCATCAGTCACTGAAAGTAAGCATGCAGGTACAGCAGGTAGTGAAGAAAGCGAATGGCATGTTGGCCTTCATAACAAGAAGAGTTGAGTATAGGAGCAAAGAGGTCCTTCTGCAGTTGTACAGGGCCATAGTGAGACCACACCTGGAGTATTGTGTGCAGGTTTGGTCTCCAAATTTGAGGAAGGACATTCTTGCTATTGAGGGAGTGCAGCGTAGGTTCACGAGGTTAATTCCTGGGATGGCGGGACTGTCATATGTTGAAAGAATGGAGTGACTGGGCTTGTATTCACTGGATTTAGAAGGATGAAAGGGGATCTTATAGAAACATATGAGATTATTAAGGGATTGGAAATGCTATAGGTAGGAAACTTGTTCCCGATGTTGGGGGAGTCCAGAACCAGAGGCCACAGTTTAAGAATAAGGGGTAGGCAATTTAGAATGGAGATGAGGAAAATATTTTTTTACCCAGAGAGTTGTGAATCTGTGGAAATCTCTGCCGCAGAAGGCAGTGGAGGCCACTTCTCTGGATGATTTCAAGAGAGAATTAGATAGAGCTCTTTAAGATAACGGAGTCAAGGGATATGGGGAGAAGGCAGGAAAGGGGTACTGATTGTGGATGATCTGCCATGATCATAGTGAATGGCCGTGCTGGCTCGAAGGGCCTATTCCTGCACCTATTGTCTACGGGGTCCTGTCACTGAACTCAAAATGACTTCTAATAGGTGATTGAACAGACTGTCAGTAGGTTCTCGACTTCTAGCATTCACTGCACGTATGCCTCCGTCCTGGGCTTCAATAGCTGAGCATTAGCAGTTCCAATTGAAGACATCTATCATATCTATATACTTTTAAAACTCTGTGTCTGTGTGGTGTACGGCGCTTTCCATTTGATTCGTTACTCTGCGCAAACCAGATGCAAAAACGCCGTGATTTTTACCATTTCGCTAGCGATTTTACTTTTATATTCGCACATCCACTCCTTGGTCAATTATTTCCCCAGATTTTGAGTTAAATTTATCACAACTAAATTTTAAAGATCTAAATGGCTCTTACCAGCTGCTGACGTCACAATGCCCACATGCCGACCAATCCAGGCCCACCTGCCTCCCGTATGCCTCCAAGTACGCTCGCGCCATGCCTCCCACTGTTGGACTCCAGCCCGCCTACCTGCCCGCTCACTCCAACCCCCCCAATCACCTCTCTCACCCATCCACTCCTTCCTCACCCCCTTCACCCCATTCACCCCCACTCCACCCCTTCACCCCCACTTCACCCCCACTCACCCTCTCCCCCCAGAGAGAGCAGAACACCAGCTGTAGCCAGAACCGCTACAATAGGCGCAATGGTCCTTCCTATAGTGAATCCTGCCGCTGCTCACAGTGTCTGATGGGGCCAGTTTCACAGACTTAACCGTGAGTGGCCCCCACGTTTAACCAGGGCTCTGGGAACGGCATCTGATGGGGACTAGAATCCTTCCAGAGGGAAGGCAGGGAAACTTAGAATCGAGTGGCAGAGTGGCTCCGTTAATGGATTCATTCCACAGTGAGTGCAGTTCAGTAACAAACCCCCCTATCCCTTCCCCTCCCCTTCTCCCCCCCTTCTCCACCCCCCTTCTCCTTCCCCCCCCCCCCCTTCCTCTTTCCCACCCAAAAAAAGAACCTCAACTCGTGCCCCAAAAAAATAAAAACCCCTCGAGAAATAAAAGATGGAAAAAAGAGGAAAAAATTAAAATAAAACACATCCTGAAAGGAACAGAAGGAGATAAAAAAAAGGAGAGGCGAAAAAAGGAGAAAATTAGGAGCCGGAGAAACACCCCCCCCCACAACTCCCCTCCCCCCTCTATCCCCCCCCTTCTTACCCCCCTTCCCCCTCTCTTCCCCTCTTCTCCCCCCATTCTCCCCACTTCTCTTCTCCCCCCCCCTCTCTCCCACCCCCCTCTCCCCCCCCCCTTCTCTTCCACCCCCTTCATCTTCCCCCTCTTCTCCCCCCTCTTCCCTTTTCTTTCCTCCCCTCCCCTTCCCTTTCCTTTCTTCCCTTCCCCTCCCCCCCCCTTCTCCCTTCCCCCCCCTTGCCCCCCCCCCCTTTCTTCCCATTCCCCCCCCTCTCGATTGTGGTGAATTATTTCCCGAGATATTTATTAAAATTTATCGCCAAAAAATATAGATGCCCAGCCTGCTGACCTCACAATGCCTTTCCTCATGGCCCCACCCCCCATGGATGAATGCATCTTGCTGTTCAACGTGCATACGCAGTTTTCCAAGAGGTCGTTAGCCTGCCACCCCCCCGTTCTTCAAAAGGCACAGACAAGAGTACGTTCTGGCAGCAAAGTTCTAGAGCTCCACGACGCTATAGGATCTTTGTACTGCAGATCCCGATAAACGCGGCGATCACGCGCATAAATCTTACTCCTCGCTGTCGGCGCAGCTCGTTCATTCAGCTGCGGGTTTCCAGCTTTACGCAGCCCACTCCCTCGCCCGGCTCTCCTCCACTTCTCCCCTCTCACCTCCTCCCCTCCCTTTCCTCTCCACCCGTCACAGGGGACGACCTCCTCTCCGTGTCCGTATCCACGGCCCGAACGTCTGTAACGCGTGGGGAAGCTCGACGGTGGTGTCCACTGCTTTTAGTAGTCCTCAGCAAAGAGCCTATAGGATCTTTGGTCCTCGGATCGCTCCGGGCTCGCTCGGGCCCCTGCGACCTGCCTTCCCGCTGCACTGTCACTCCCCTCTGAGCTTGGATGTGGATATATTTGTGTGTATGTGATTCACATCTCCTCGAAAAATTGGACGCGCTTAACGGTGAATTTTTACATTTTATTCCGATAGAGATTAACCTATGAGTAGTATGGTTTATATGCAACAAATAATATAGTTACCTCACTCCCATTAACCCCGCCCAGTTAACATCAATCTAACGCCTTCCCCTCAGTAGATAAATGTAGCGTGGCTTGAAAGTTAATGTAATACACAGTGCTATCATTAAAAGTGTTGTACACTTAAGAGCTGTAAAGTTTTCATTTGTCCATGGGTCGACTGGATGATAGATACCTGCGTCTCCTGTTTATCGGTTTTTTTATTTTTTATTTTTTGATTTGTGTTTTTTGTGCTTTGATCCTTTTGGCCATGGCAGTCCTCTTTGCAGAAAGCAGAGCAGCTTGTTCTTTGATGCTGACATCTCTGAGCGCTGGGCCACCGTTTGGAATTTGATTTCACACACTTGTCCAACGTCGCACACCGCGCTGAGCCTTGACTCCTTAAAGCTTCCCTCCTCCTCAACCTTGTTCGGACCTGATTGCCATGAGAGGACAGATACTTTCCCTACGCTCCAGCGGTCCTGGGCGTTCGATGGTGCAGGTGATTACCTGCAGATGTCTGCTGACGACCCCGCTTGCTTACTACGTAAGTTCAGGGAGATTGTGACTGCCCTCGAACCGCATTCTAGGAGAGGGCACGGTTCGTACGAGGAGACAGTTGCTGATGAACAACCCTGTTGAATGTTTTATTGCTGATTTGCGTTTCTCGCGCAGCGTTGCCGTTTGGCGACATGACAGACCAGCTCATTAGAGACATTTTAGTAACTGGCAATGCGTGACCAGAACTGCGATGTGAGCTTTTGAGGGATCCGGATCTAACATTGGGACAAAGCTATGCATGCCTGCTGAATTGTCTGATGCTCGTTGTTTTGCAGAGAGGGACCACCGGGAGTTGGGCAAATAAACTGTCAACCTGGCTGGGGTTTAGGTAGCCACAGCCTCGTTGGGAACAATGTTTTTCTGCCGCGTGCCCAGCACATGGACTGGCGATGTGCCCGGAAAAAGATGCCACCCGAACTGTAATCTACATGCCTCCATAGACTGTCGACGTGTCCCGCCTCTGGTAAAACCTGTAACTTTTGTAAAAAGCTCTGAACCCATTTCTCAGCCTCTGTCGCTTACTACGTTCCCGTGGGAGCCAGCACAAGCTTACTAGTCCTGGCTAAACATGCGGGCCAATCTGATCTCTTGTTTGACTCACAGCCCAATTTTGAGTAGTGTGCATGGTGCGGACAATTAATTCTGCCGAGGACTCTCATTGTGTTTACATCCTTATCAGACACCCACCACCGCAATGATCCCTCCGGTACCTGTGACTGTCAATGGCGATTAACCCTTCTCTGCCAAAATTAGATACTGGCGCGGCAGAGTCAATGTTTTGTCTTTGAATCTTTTCAACAAGATAAGGAGTAATGAGCCTTGGTTGTTGACGATGTAACCCTGCACGCCTATGGTGGAGAGATTCTAAGGCACCCTGCGGGAGGGCCACTTTAACTTGCGTGCTGCAAAGGCACATGAAAACCTGGTTCTCTTGTTTGAAACTCTGACTGTGTAACACTACTATCTCTCTATGGGCAAACCGTGGGTGCCAGGATCTTGGGCATGGTCTCCTTTGACCGCAACGGTCCCAACAAAAGTGTCAAACTTTGTTTGACCCGGTTGCTGAATACCAGGGACTTGTTGACGCATGACTGGGGAAGCTATCCAGTGTCATTCCATATTTCCATTGACCCAAATATTACAACCCCCGTTGGTCCGCGCAACTCACAGGGTTGTCTCACGCCATGAAGGAACAAGGTCGAGGCGATGACCTCAACGTGATGGTCGAAAAGGGGGTGTGCTGTAGCAGTTAGCGAGCCCACGATTGGGTCTCCACCCATGGTTGCCACGATTAAGAGAAAACAAGAACGGAGATACGCGTGTGTATCAACCCGAAAGGACTTAAACCTTGCCATCAGGGCGACCAACATACCCATGCGGTCTGTTGGAGGATGTGGCGGCAAAGGTCGGGCTAAGCCACAATTCTTTTCGGTCCTAGACGCTAAGAACTCGTTTTGGCCGGTCTCGTTGGACAAAGCGTCTTCTGACCTGACGAACCTTCGCGCACACCGTTCGGCAGATTCAAGTTCCTGCGAATGCCATTCGGCATCAAATTCTGCTTAGCGGAGGTGTTGTTCCTGCATAGGGACGTTGGAGCATATTATTTCGCGGCACCTGCCATGTGCCATTTTTTTTTTTCCCATCGTGGATGATATCCTGGTTTACGGGATGGGACCTTGCCGAGCACGGACCTGAACCTCCGCCGCGTTCCTGGATCGCGCGCGACAGGCGAACCTGAGCTGAATCCCAAAGATGTTGTAACGTTTCCGGTTTCGTGTATCAGAGGTCAGTTTGTTGGACATGTTTACACCCTAAACGGACTAAAGCCCGGTCCCTTCTTGAAGGCCGCTGCCATCTCCAGAAATGGCAGCCCCAACCGAGTTTCAGTGCAAGGTCTGCATGATTCTTGGGCATCGGTGGTGATACCTTGGCAAGTTTATACCAAACCTCTGTGAGCTGAGTGATCCCCTGCGGCAGCTGCAGGAAGCGGACAAAAAAGGGATATCGCATGGGCCTGGCTACCATATCCACCAGCAGGGCTTTGACTCCAGACTCACGTCGAAAAAACTGATTAGCCCACTCCGACGTTGCGGTCTCTTCGACGTGGTCGCACATCCACCGTCACTGTGGTGACGCTTCCTAGTTCGGTTCCAGGGTGCGGGCCCTGCCTTCAGTCTGTCGATGGATCGCTGGATTCCCGTCTCCTATGCCTCCACGACCCACATGACGGACACCGTTGCAGCGGTAACGCTCTGATCGAGAACAGAGCTGCTCTCGGTGGTGTTTCGCCCTGCTCCAAGTTTCAGAGAATTCCTGTTCGGCTGCAGATTTACGGTGAAAACCGCCACCAAGCACTGGTGACAATCATGAACAAGCCGATTCACGCTGCCCTGCCCAGCTGCTGCGTTTGATGCTGCTGCCCAGCGCTTCGTCTTTGACATAAATCTACAAGAAAGGGCACCGAGTTGCTCATTGCGGACTACACCTGTGCGGCCCCGCGTACCTCCTGCGCTCGCCACCCCTACGAACAGAGGACTGCTCAATAAATTTTCATAATGGGCGTTAACTTTATCTCCCACAAGCAGCTACAGGTTTTGGCCAGAGGAGTCCGAGCCACACCGCCTGCCGATCGGCCTTGCATCAGCTTGCATCGGGTGATTTGATTAAAGCAGGGGTGGCCCTACAAAGGCTCCGCCGCGCCATCTGATGCACAGGCCTTTCTTCCTGGTCCGCGGGACGAAAACTGGTGCTCCAGGATGGCGTTAATGTCAAGGCGTCTTAAAGTTGTGGTCCCCGTCCCTCCCTGTTCTGACTTTTACTTTTTGTGCAGCCCACAGCGGACACCCTGGCGTCGATGCAAGGCTTTGCCCACGCTCAGGTGCCAATTCTATTGGCATGGAATGGCCAAAACTATATTCCGAGGTGGAAGAGTTTCTGCCTGCTCCACGTGTGCAACAGTCTTGCGCCCGCACCAGCAGCGTCAGCACTGCTTGCAAAAGCCACGCCCCCTGCGTTGGCCTGGTCCTCGCAGGCTGCCGATTATCTCGGTGGCGTAGGTTAACCACTACCTTGTCCTAGTCGGACCGTACTTCAACTGGTTCGAACGTGGATTTGCTGTACCATTCCACTCAGTCGGAGATGGTGATCCGCCAAGTGCGGAACACATTCTCCTACTTTTGGGACCCCGTGTTCAGGCATGCAGACTGGACAACGGCAGGCAGTTTACAAGCCGAGATGAGAATAAGAATTCAAAAGCTTTGCGACAAGAGGAACTTCGTGGGGCATTTCACCAGCCAAGCCCCAGAGGAGTACCCACAGAGAAACGGCCTAGCAGAACGGGCCGTCCGCAGCGCCATAGTTATGATTGGACACAGGCGCGACTATCCAATTCTGATTTGTATTGGGATCTCCTGAACTCAGGAATGTTTTCAGGGATCCCGGCCCATGGGGTCACCTTGTCCAGCGTCTGATGTCCAGAACTACCAGAGATAGACAAGAATTCCACCGTCCCGATGCCCAGCGCCTGCTGAAACTCGGAGTGCTGGGAGCCCCCGCCTCCGTTGCTGCAGAGGCGAATTCAAGAGAAACATGCAGCCAGCGGCGGTTCCACGGACTCGGTCGTTGCAGAACACTCGTTCATCTGTTGGCCGGTCAAGGTTGTTCGTTTGACAGACCGCCAGTGGGCACACATTCCGTATGGCCACCGTGGTTGGGGTGGCCGAACTCCTCTCCTACCGTTCGTATCTGGTCGAATGTGAGGGTTCCATCTACCGAAGAAAGCGGGACAACAATGCTTGGGTCTAATGAGCCCACAGCCGCACGCCCCCCCTGGGCACCCTATGCCCCTCCACTCTACTATCAGCAGGCCGGCTGCCGCCCCCGGGCTGGTGTTCCCTGCATGCCTTCCGGTGGTTCCCCGTCGCGGGCGCCTGCGTTCCCCTCTTGCGCGGCGTCCCCCTTTGTTGCCGTGCCGTTTCTCCCTCTCCGTTTCTCCCAACCCTATGCCCTTCCCTGGTACCCGGCTGCCTTGGTCTCTGCTTCTTCTGCTCTTTCGGGGGGGAGGGGGAGACATCCGTACGCGTCGGGCAGGATCAGTAAGCCGCCTGTTTCGCTACGGCGATTTCGTTTAATTCTGCTGTTTAATTCGGTTGTCGTGGACAACAATCTGTTTTTTTTTTTATTTTCTACGGGGAAAGGATAAGGATGGTTGGAATGGTTATATGCAAAATATATAGTTACCTCATACCCAATAAACCCCGCCCAGTTTTAACATCAAATTCATAACGCCTCCTTCCCCTCAGTAGAAAAATGTAGCCGGTGCATGGAAGGTGTATGTAATACCCATTGCTATCAATAAAAAGATGTTGTACACTTTTAAGAGCTTTTACATATAATGCCATATCCACCTATATACCACTCACCTAAATCTGAGCATTTTATTCATTTAATACCCTTTATTTTTAATAAAAATTATTCACAAAATC
>CM069132.1:44257143-44292143 GCA_035221665.1 Okamejei kenojei
TGTTTGTGGAATGGGTTCTGGTGAATGTTAAATTAATCCCATAATTGAAATGATAATAGGAGGGACGTGCTATAATAGGGTGCAAATGCTGCACTTACATTCCCGATAAATCCTCTAACATTATAGATTTAGCAGCACATATCACCAGAGAAATAAAGAGGATTACAGAGTTAGGGGAAGAGATGCATAACTTTAATAAAGGTGGACAATCGTGGCCATTTAGCATGTTTGGAGGAATATGGGAAATTATAATTCACCATGAATCTATTGTACTGCTGATTGTTGTATGAATCTATGTACCAAGATACCTGAAGCCTTTACTGTGGGTTAACCAAGGACTGTAGTATTATAATTAAATTCGATAAAAGGAGGTAACGAGAAAATCCTAGATGCTACTCCGTATAAACATGTGACTATGTTTCCAAAATACTATAAAAAGATGCTGTATGACTGTTCCTACAGTGGTAGCTCAGGAGGTTTAAGTATCTGTTGCATACTTGACTTTGTATCCCTGGCACCCTCGCCGGCTAATGATCAGTAAAGCTTGTGTTGGTTTACCTAACCTATTGTGAGTTGTCTGTCTTTAAGAAATAAACCTTAACATTTCTTCCCTTATCCCTCTTAAGTGGAATATGCCAGTTCCGAACTGATCAACTGATCTTTAAACGATTCCCATATAAGAACGACAGCCACATGCACACTGCAAGAACACCATTTTGACAGACTTCAAAACATGAAGTTCAAAGATTCTCCAATGAATATTTCATTTCATGTAGCGTCGTGACCAGCGTTGATCAATGAACGAACAGAAAATTCCAGAGATTCACCACTCTGTGTGAAAAATGTTTTTCTCATCTCGGTCCTAAAAGATTTCCCCCTTATCCTTAAACTGTGACTCCTTGTCCTGGACTTCCCCAACATCGGGAACAATCTTCCTGCATCTAGCCTGTCCAACCCCTTAAGCATTTTGTAAGTTTCTATAAGATCCCCCTCAATCTTAAGGGGATCAGAGGGTATGGAGAGAAGGCAGGTACGGGATACTGAGTTGGATGATCAGCCATGATCATATTGAATGGCGGTGCAGGCTCGAAGGGCTGAATGGCCTACTCCTGCACCTAATTTCTATGTTTCTATGTTTAATCTTCTAAATTCCAGCGAGTACAAGCCGAGTCTATCCAGTCTTTCTTCATATGAAAGTCCTGACATCCCAGGAATCAGTCTGGTGAACCTTCTCTGTACTCCCTCTATGGCAAGAATGTCTTTCCTCAGATTAGGAGACCAAAACTGTATGCAATACTCCAGGTGTGGTCTCACCAAGACCCTGTACAACTGCAGTAGAACCTCCCTGCTCCTATACTCAAATCCTTTTGCTATGAATGCTAACATACCATTCGCTTTCTTCACTGTCTGCTGCACCTGCATGCCTACTTTCAATGACTGGTGTACCATGACACCCAGGTCTCGTTGCATCTCCCCTTTTCCTAATCGGCCACCATTCAAATAATAGTCTACTTTCCTGTTTTTGCCACCAAAGTGGATAATCTCACATTTATCCACATTATGCTGCATCTGCCATGTATCTGCCCACTCACCCAGCCTATCCAAGTCACCTTGCAGCCTCCTAGTTGAGACCAGTTCATTGGCTATATTTAAGAGTGAGTTGGATGTGGCCCTTGTGGCTAAAGGGATCAGGGGGTATGGAGAGAAGGCAGGTAAGGGATACTAAGTTGGATGATCAGCCATTATCATATTGAATGGCGGTGCAGGATCGAAGGGCCGAATGGTCTACTCCTGCACCTATTTTCTATGTTTCTATGCACGATTGTGCGAGAAGCTTGTGAACAACATATGTGAGTCAACTCTATACGGAAGTAATAACGGTTGCGTGGTTTCCAGTTTGAGCCTAGAGAAACTTTATTGGACAGCACAATTGACAATTCCTGTGCTGCTTTATCATTTATACCAACGAGTAGGAATGAACAGGTCCTTTTCAGGATGGCAGGCAGTGACTAGTGGGGTCCCGCGAGGCTCAGTGCTGGGACCCCAGCTATTTACAATATATAGTAATGATTTGGATGAGGGAATTGAATGCAACATCTCCAAGATTGCGGATGACACAAAGCTGGGGGGGCCGTTCATTCCGACTCTTTGCTTCCTGTCTGCAGCCAGTTCTCTATCCACATCAATACCGAACCACCAATAGCGTGTGCTTTAAGTTTGTATACTAATCTCTTGTGTGGAAAGCCTTATGAAAGGCCAGATATAACACATCCACTGGTTCTCCACTTTACTGGTTACATCCTCAAAAAATTCAATAAGATTCATCAGACATGATTTACCTTTCGTAAATCCATGCTGACTTCGTCCAATAATTTCACCACTTTCCAAATGTGCTGCTATCCCATCTTTAATAACTGACTCTCGCAGTTTCCCCAGTACCAATGTTAGACAAACTGGTCTGTAATTCCCCGTTTTCTCTCTCCCTCCCTTTTTAAAAAGTGGGGTTACATTAGCTACCCTCCAATCCGCAGGAACTACTCCAGAATCTAAAGAGATTTGAAAAGTTATCACCAAGGCATCCACTATTTCTCGGGCTACTTCCTTAGGTACTCTGGGATGCAGCCTATCTGGCCCTGGGGATTTATCAGCCTTTAATGCATTCAATTTACCTAACACCACTTTCCGGCTAACCTGGATTTCACTCATTTCCTCCATCTCATTTGACCCGTGATCCCCTGCTATTTCCGGCAGATTATTTATGTCTTCCTTAGTGAAGACAGAACCAAAGTAGTTATTCAATTGGTCTGCCATGTCCTTGTTCCCCATGATCAATTCACCAGTTTCTGACTGCAAGGGACATACATTTGTTTTAACTAATCTTTTTCTCTTCACATAACTATAAAAACTTTTGCAGTCAGTTTGTATGTTCCCTGCCAGTTATCTTTCATAATCCATTTTCCCTTTCCTAATTAAGCCTTTTGTCCTCCTCTGCTGGACTCTGATTTTCTCCCAGTCCTCTGCTAGGCTGCTTTCTCTGGTGAATTTGTACACTTCATCTTTTATTTTGATACTATCCCTGATTTCCCTTGTTATCCACGGATGCACTACCTTCCCTGATTTATTCTTTTGCCAAGCTGGGATGAACAATTGTTGTAGTTCATCCATGCAGTCTTTAAATGCCTTCCATTGCATATCCACCGTCAACTCTTTAAGAATCTATTGCCAGTCTATCTTGGCCAATTCACATCTCATACCCTCAAAGTTACCTTTCAGTACCCGTGTTTCTGAATTAACAATGTCACTCTCCATCCTAATGAAGAACTCAACCATATTATGGTCACTCTTGCCCAAGTGGCCACGCACAACAAGGCTCCTAACTAACCCTTCCTCATTACTCAATACCCAGTCTAGAATAGCCTGCTCTCTCATTGGTTCCTCTACATGTTGGTTTAGAAAACTATCCTGCATACATTCCAAGAAATCCTCTTCCTCAATTTGATTCACCCAATCTATTTGTAGATTTAAGTCACCCATTATAACTGTTTTACCTTTGTTGCACGTATTTCTAATTTCCTGTTTGATGCCATCCCCAACTCCACTACTACTGTTAGGTGGCCTGTACACAACACCCACTGGCGTTTTCTGCCCCTTAGTATTTCGCAGCTCTACCCATATCGATTCCACATCCTCCAAGCTAATGTGCTTCCTTTCTATTGCGTTAATCTCCTCCTAACCATCAACGCTACCCCACCTTGTTTTCCTTTCTGTCTATACCTCCTGAATATTGAATATCCCTGGATGTTCAGCTCCCAGCCTTGGACACCCTGGACCCTTGTCTCTGTGGTCCCAATTATATCATAATCATTAATAGCTATCTGCACATTCAACTCATCCACCTTATTACGAATGCTCCTTGCATTGAGACACAAAGCCTTCAGGCTTGTTTTTACAACGCTCTTACCCCTTATACAATTATGTTGAAAAGTTGCCCTTTTTGATTTTTGCCCTGGATTTGTCTGCCTGCCACTTTTACTTTTCACCTTGCTACCTATTGCTTCAACCCTCATTTTACACCCCTCTGTCTCTCTGCTCACACATTTAAGAAACCCACCACCTCTTATTCTCTGTTTAATTTTTTTTTCTTCTTTCCCCCCTACGTGTTGCGTCTGAGTTCCTCCCTTCTCTGCCTCCTGCCTCACACGCTGTCTACTAGCTTTCTCTATTTGAGTCCCTCCCCCCAACTGATCTAGTTTAAAGTCTCCCCAGTAGCCTTTGCAAATCTCCCTGCCAGGATACTGGTTCCCCTCGGGTTCAAGTGCAACCCATCCTTTTTGTACTGGTCACACCTTCCCCAAAAGTGGTCCCAATGATCCAGAAACTTGAATCTCTGCCCTCTGCACCAGTCCTTCAGCCACGCATTTATCCTCCACCTCACTCCATTCCTACTCTCACTGTCGCGTGGCACAGGCAGTAATCCTGAGATTGTTACCTTTGCGTCCTTCTCCTTAACTCTCCTCCTAACTCCCTAAATTCTCCTTTCAGGACCTGTTCTCTTTTTCTACCTATGTCATTGGTACCTATATGTACCATGACCTTGGGATCCTCTCCCTCCCATTTCAGGATATCTTGGACACGTTGTCACACCCCAGACCCTGGCACCAGGGAGGCAAACTACCATCCGGGTCTCCTTACTGCGTCCACAGAATCGCCTTTCTAACCCCCTAACTATAGAGTCCCCTATTACTACTGCTATCCTCTTCTTTTCCTTACCATTCTGAGCAACAGGGCCGGTCTCTGTTCCCGAGGCCCAACCGCTGTTGCTACCCCCAGGTAGGCTGTCTCCCCCAACAGTACTCAAACAGGAGTACTTATTGCCAAGGTGTACAGCCACTGGCGTACTCTCTAGTCCCTGCCTCTGCCCCTTGCCTCTCCTAACCATGACCCACGTGTCTGCCTCCTGTGGTTTTGGAGCGACTACCTCTCTGTAACTCCTCTCTATGACTTCCTCGCTCTCCCTGACCAGACGGAGGTCATCGAGCTGCTGCTCCAGGTTGCTAATATGGTCCCTTAGGAGCTCCATCTCGATGCACCTGGCGCAGATGTGGACGTCTAGAAGGCTATCAGAGTCCCTGACCTCTAACATCTGACATCCAGTACAGTAAACTGCCCTGGCCCTCATACTCCCCCTTACCCTGGCTACAATACAAAGTACAATACAATACAATCTGCTGGAAGAAATCAGCAGGGATCTGACTCACAATCAGCTGCTCCCTCTTGTCCGCTTCCACCAATCAGCGGCTTCCTCAAGCCCACTTGTTTTGAAATGCGAATGGAGCGTTGGAACGATACAGATTTGGGTACTCCTCCCACTGCAACCGCTCCAACGGCTCCTGGGCCTCTGTAAAGCAAAACCCAGCAATCGGGTTTTTAACTCACCGCAATGCAGAGCTAGCTGGCCGAGAAGACAGGCTGTCCCAACCGTCACTCATGAATGAGTAAATAAGAGTTGCTTCAGCCGCCTACCTTGGCGTGACTGAATCGGCAAATTGGTACTGTTAAATTCCATGTTGCCTTAAATGTAATATCGCCAAAGATATCTACTGACAACCCATAAGATTTATCATTTGCAATTTTGCATAATACCTAAAACTCGATGACATTATGCCCTTAATCTGAGATGGTCAGCATAGGCTTTCACCACTAGCTTTGCTATTAAACAGCAGAAACTGTGCCTTATGTGTATAGATATGACAGAGTATGCAACTATAAGATCGATTCTCTGAGTCAGTTAAATTGCAGAAACCCAATCATCCATCTTAAACTGGGTAAGTAAACCCACAATTTGATTAGCCTAATGCTAACCCAATTCGGCTGCACCATATTTCTGTATTCTTGAGAAATATACCCCTGTAGTCCTTGGTCAGATCACACATCCTCGGACAAGTTGTCACTGATTGCACTTAGAACCGCTGTTGATCCTATGAATGGCAATTTTTTGGCTTTCCTACCCGCGGAAGATGCATTATCTAGTTATTCATACATATCGCTGATAATATATAATCAGCAGCTAATGACTAGAGCCGAGACTACAGTCTCCCTTAGATATGGGAATACTGGTTCCCTGTCAACTCTTGAGTCACCATAAGTACATAGTGTTTTCCTTCAGAGTGGAAATTAGTATAATGCCAGGCTGAATCAGGAATACCTCACAGTCCTTTGACTGAGACCATATGTCTAAGTCTCTAGAGTGCAAAACACAAACTCTTCGACCCACCACTCAATCAGGAATAGTGGTATTAAAGAACCTATGAGTTTTTATAAATACATTGTTGATTCACAACATGAACCTGCAGGTCAGATAAAGTTATAATATATGCCAGACAAGCTTTCTGTTGATAACTACCTGTCCCAGAGAGGATGGCAATGATGATTCCAATCAACCAGTAACTCTGCTAACTGAGGAGAAATAAACCATATGTTGAGAAAAACTTCAACAACTTTATTCTATTGAACAGTCTGATAACCTCTCATATATGATGAAGCAGTGCTTTTCTGGTCAATATGACTTGTATGGCCAGCCAGTTTCATGATGGTATACCCTGATCCAGGATAACCAAATTGTTCCTACGTCGAACTTACAGAGGTTACTGTGTAAAGCACCTTGCCAATGTCTCTACATCAACCTGATCTTAACCCAGAGAATGTGAAAAACCGACTAGACAGCACATGCGGGCAGTAAACCCAAGCTGAGGCCGACAGACTGCTCCATTTCAGAGTTTACAGAGATTAATAACAAGACCTTACTTACCAGCGTCTCTAACCCCAGGTCGATTTCCTTTGTTGGAGCTTCAGCGAAGTTCCATTTGCAGACCCTGTCCATCATGCTTGTCATTTCTGTTAGCTAGGTGATGCCGCTGGTCAACTTCTCTTATGGTGGCTTGCCCATCCCTGAGGGAATAGCAAGTTTAGAGGCAAGAGCACACAGCTTTCCCTCATGCGATTGACGTACATCATGTATTAAAGCATGGGATCCTGGCACATAGTCATGTTCGGGCTCATGTTTGGAGTTAATCCGTACTGACCTTTGACACTCTCTTAGAATGGGAGAAAACATTGCGCCCTGAACCAGGTGTTGCCATATCCGTATGCTTCAAACTGTCTGTGCATGCTTCTATAATACTGAGCATATTTTGTGACACCATCACCGATAGTCTGTCGGGTGGGAGGAAGATGCGAACCTTGAAACCAGGGCAGCTACAGGCATATTACTTGAACTGCCTGGATTTGCTTCCGTAATATGGGGCATAATATATATGGCTCCATCTTCATTACTTCATACATCCGAATGAGAGGACTTATGCAACCCTGAACCAGGAGCTGCTGCCTGAAATGCCTTCATAAGATGGAGCATTCCTTGCGTTATAATTTGATTCATCAGATATTTGTAATTGAGACAAACCCCAATCATATCTGACATAGATGTCCCAAGACTTGGCTATGACTTTGCCCCAACTTGGGGTTGTCAGGCTGCACCTGCTAGTGACTCTGAGTCCTTGCTCCCTTCCGGTGTCAACGGAGTATTACAGGGAAGGACTGGAGCGCCTCTGGCCCCCATACGCCAGACAATGGGGGAGAAATCCTGCACCCCTGCCAGGTGTTGTCATAGGCAATGACGTTTATTTGACTAAAAGAACCCTATCCCTAATAAATCAGAGATTTGATTACTTTATTGATATGCATAAGGTTGGCGTCTTTTGTAAAGGAATCTTCCACAGTCCCCTTTAATGAGCGGAAATTACCATGACGCCACCAGGTGTAGCTCCCATAGGCGACTGACAGGCACAGCTCAAACAAGACTTCCCAAGTCAGGAGCTCTGGACTGCAATGGCAGGTCCAATTCCTCTACAGCTTTTTATTGGTGTACGTGATAATAAATGTCCCTTGTAATTTTCTCTTTTAAAACATAAACTAAATTGGCATGATAAGACATATTTGTGATATTGCCAAAGAATGACTGAACTGATAGAATTATAGAGCAAATGATACCAGCACAATGGTGCAGCTGGTAGAGCTGCTGCCAGAGACCTGGGTTCACAGCACCAGAGACCTGGCTTCGATCCTGACCACAGATGCCATCTGTGTGGAGTTTGCAGCTTATAGAATGCTATCAGCTATGATAATCACAAACGTGACCCTGTGGCAACTGTTATAAATGCCAACTCTATTATAGCCGTCCAATTGAAAGAATACACAAGTCTGAAGAAGGGTCTCGACCCGAAACGTCGCCTATCTCCTTCGCTCCTTAGATGCTGCTGCACCCGCTGAGTTTCTCCAGCTTTTTGTGTACCCTCGATTCTCCAGCATCTGCAGTTCCTTCTTTAAAAAAAAAGAAAAGAAAGAATACACTATATGTGGCTGTAGCATAGCTGTAGCAGTAACTCTGTTAAAATTGTTTGGTGCTACAGCAGGCTGAGCTACCTAAGTGGTAGCTGTCGGCCACGGCTATTTTTAAAACTCACCTGCTGCTGGAAATCTCCTGCAGCAACAACAGACCTGGATGCCGGCAACCGCAATTTATGAATGTAAGCTCCTAACAGAGCCTCACGCTGTCCCTGACTCTGGCTTCGTGCTCCCATATGGAGCTCCGATGCCGGCAGCTGCAACAACTTATCCTAGCTGGTGCTCTCTAATCAGGGCCGTCTGCTGCAGACTATAACGGCAACAGCCGTAAACCCAGCTCCTAAAGAGCCTACCGGACTCTCAACTGGGTCGTCTGATGCCGTGCAGACTAACGGCAACAGCCGCATGGAGCCCTATAACTTCAGCCGCCTGCTCACATTGGAGACTGTGGTGAAAATATATTACTTGCGTTAGCTCCAGTGGAGCTTCCAAGCTACTTTTTTGGGGCCCGCTATAGAACGGCCCGAAGAAAGTTGACTTACCATGCAGAGCAGTGCGGAAACTGCTCCGACTCGTGCCATGCGCTAGAGCGTATTGACGCGCATGCGGTCTGGCGGGCTTCTTCACGTAGTCACTCGCGTGACTTCGAAATAAAATTACTACAAGACATCTTTGTGATGAGTACCAACATACCATTTTCCCGCTTAGCTTGCTGCACCAGCATATTTGTTTTCCATGACTGATATACAAGAACATATGTCACTCTCAATATATGCACTTCTCAATCTAATAACAATGAAAGAATATCCCACCTTTCTGTTTCTCTGGATAACTTTGGTAGGGAGAAAGGAGAAACACAGCTAGAGGGAATACAATGAAAGAAGTGCAGCAATGACATTCAGGGCAAGGAGAGACCATAAAAAGAGAATCGAATTACAGAGCATAAAAATATCCACTGCAAAACAAAGACAATTTAAATAAATACTAACACATAGGAGATGAAACAAGAAAGATATGCAAAAACAAAATCTAGGCTATTTTTGCTGAATATATTTAAATGCATATCTTTTAAGATTATTTATTTTAATGAAACTATAAGCATATTGACAGTTATGTCACCAAAGTTTCATATTGCAATGATACAAATGAACTATTTTAAGATTAAATTCAACAAGCCAGTGGCTTATTAATTGAGAAACATTTATTCCAAAATAGCACAGTTCAATGGCATAATTCGTAACAGGCAATTTTCTCATTGTCAATTTATCCACTTTATTGCCTTCTGATCTTATATGCTTTGTTTACATTTCTTTTTTTAAATTGAGTTTTTTTGCATTTGTGATCTGATCTAACTGCGAGACTGGTAATCAAAAAAATCAGCATTCATTTCTTTATTTAAATCTCATATCTAGTACAGATACCCAATTATTAAATGAATATCTCCATGCTCCATAATCCGGAAGACACGGGATCATTTCATTCCAAAAAGGAAGAAAGATTCTAAGGGAAGTAGGAGGCAACCGTGGCTGACAAGAGAAGTTAGGGATAGAATAAAATTAAAAGAAAAGATGTATAACAGAGCAAAGATTAGTCGGAAGCCAGAGGATTGGGAAACGTTCATGGGACAACAGAAGGAAACAAAATAGGCAAAACGGGCTGAAAAGATGAAGTATGAGGGGAAGCTGGCCAGCAATATATAGAAGAACACTAAAAGCTTCTTTAGATATGTTAAGGGAAAAAGAGTAGCAAAATCAGATGTGGCAGACATGGGTGAAATTATTATGGGGAACAAGGAAATGGCAGAGGGGTTGAACAGGTACTTTAAATCTGTCTTCACTAAGGAAGGCACAAACAATCTCCCAGAAGTACTGGAAGACAGAGGATCAAAGGGGGTAGAGAAACTGAAAGAAATTATCATTAGGCAAGAAATAGTATTGGGTAGGTTAATTGGACTGAAGGATGATAAATCCCCTGGGCCTGATGGTCTGCATCCCAAGGTCCTCGGGGAGGTGGCACTAGAAATAGTGGATGCACTGGTGATCAACTGTTTACCATATCTATTAATGATTTGGAAGAGGGAATTAGGAGCAACACTAGCAAGTTTGCAGATGACACAAATCTGGGTGGCAATGAGAACTGTGAAGAGGAGGTTGCATGGTGACCTGGACAGGTTGAGTGTGTGGGCAGATGCGTGGCAGATGCAGTATAATATAGATAAATAAATATGAGGTTGTAGCAGCGCCTGCTGGCGCATGCAGTTATCGAACCTGCCGTTCAGAAGCCACGGTCATGTGACTCAAGAGAAGCTGCTGTTTTCGCGCTGTTTCGTTTTCGTGCCAGAGTTGTTTTGCTGACCACCGTTGTGATCAGACATGTATCAGAGACCTGTTTGCTAAGGAGCGAGTGTTCAATAAAAACTATTCAGAAAACTTAGTCGTCATTTCTGCATCCGCTAAATTGGTGACCCCGACTTGTCTAGCCGTCGTTAGACAAGAGATCATGCAGGAGGACTACATCCCCGCAGAATCGGCTGGCACGAGGCAGGGCTCACCGGGCTTCAAGCTACCTTTAATTTGGCCTGATCAACCTCAGGTGTGGTTCACCCATGTAGAGGCACAGTTTCATCTGCACAGAATAATAGCGGATGACACGATATATTTTCACGTGGTGGGAGCTCTACCACAGGACTGTGCCTCGCGGCTGCTGCCGTAAATCAGAGACCCGCCAATGATTGCAAAGTACGAGGTTTTGAAGGCCCTACTGCTATATACCTTCGCTCAGCCATAGAGACAGGGCAGCGAATATCCTACACATGGACAGTGTCGGCGATCGGCGTCCGTCCACCATCATGGCGAAGATGCTGGCCCTGATGGATGGGCATCATCCATGTCTGCTGTTTGAAACGGCATTCTTGGAACAGATGCCGGACGAAGTCCGCTTAATGCTCGCCGGGGCAGACTTCAGCGATCCCCAGCACCTCGCAGAGAGAGCCGACGAGCTGTGGAACCACAGATGGCGGGACGTTTGTTCTTTCACCTGCCCCACTGCCAGGGCGCGGGTGCAACCGAGACGACATCAGGACGAAGGTCAGAAACCACCCAGCGCCGAAGAAGCATCCCCGCAGCCGGAGGTGTACAGCCAATGCTCTTGGTGCTACTACCATATCCGTTACGGCGTGGAAGCCCGAAGATGTTGAAGCCCTGCTCGTTTCAGGAAAATGCCATGGCCGATTTCCCATAGAGGCGAACGCGATCAGCCCGAACGAATGCCTCTACGTCCATGATCACCACTCCGGCCACCGTTTTCCTGGTCGAATCTGGTGCCATAGCCAGCATCCTGCCACCGACCGTTCGAGATACCTGCGTTGGTAAGGTAGGACCGGTACTCTTGGCCGTTAACGGGAGCGACATTTGAACTTACGGTGCGCGGGCCCTGGACTTAAATTTCGACTCCCACCCGTATAGGTGGAAGTTCACCGTTGCTGACGTCGCCCAGCCGATATTGGGGCCCGACTACTTGCGCACGTTCTCCCTGCTAGTCAATGTGCGAGGCGGGCGAATGGTTCCATTGTCGGACTCATGCCCTGCCAAGCCGTGTAATCCATTCACGCGCCAACAGCAACTTGACGAGGTAGCTGAGATCCAGCAACCTTTCGCAGCCCTTCTCACTGAATTCCCAGGGTTGCTCATGCCTCGGTTCGACGGGGCCCGTCATGGCGTGGATCACCACATTCCCACCGAGGGCCAACGGTTCCAACCTGCGCGCGCCGCCTCCCGCCCGATAAACTGCGCATTGCACGAGACGAGTTCCAGATTATGGAAGATATGGAGATTGTCCGGCGGTCGGAGAGCCCTTGTGCTTCCCCTCTGCATATGTGCCCAAAGTGTCCGGGGGTTGGAGACCTTGCGGTGATTACAGGCGTCTAAATGCGGGAACCACAGCAGATCGGTACCCAGTCCCGAACATCCAAGATTTCTCGGCTCATTTGGAGGGCGCCGCCTTCTTCCGAAAGTCGACCTTGTCGGCGGGTATAATCAGATTCCGGTCCATCCCGACGACGTCCCTAAGACAGCCAACATCACCCCTTTCGGCCTTTTTGAATGGCTAAGAATGCCTTTTGGCCTGAAAAACGCCGCTCAAGCGTTCCAAAGGCTAATGGATCAGGTTGGGCTTTCGTTTTCGCGCCACAGTTATTTTGCTGACCACCGTTGTGATCAGACGTGTATGCAGAGACCCGATTGCTAAGGAGCGAGTGTTCAATAAAAACCGTTCAGAAAACTTAGTCGTTGTTTCTGCATCCGCTAAAAGGTTATCCACTTTGGTGGCAAAAACAAGGGGGCATATTATTATCTCAATGGGGTTAGGTTAGGTAAGGGGGAGGTACACCAGTCACTAAAAGTTGGCGTGCAGGTGCACCAGGCAGTGAAGAAAACAAATGGAATGTTAGCCTTCATAACAAGAGGATTTCAGTATAGGTAAGGGGGAGTTACACCAGTCTTACCAGAGCCCTATATAACCTCTTCTGCATTTGTATAGGGCTCTGGTAAGACCACATCTGGAGTATTGTGCACAGTTTTGGTCTTCTAATTTGAGGAAGGACATTCTTGTGATTGAGGCAGTGCAGCGTAGGTTCACGAGATTGATCCCTGGGATGGCGGGACTGTCATATGATGAAAGATTGAAAAGACTAGGCTTGTATTCACTGGAGTTTAGAAGGATGAGGGGGATCTTATAGAAACTTATAAAATTATAAAAGGACTAGACAAGCTAGATGCAGACAAAATGTTACAATGTTGGGTGTGTCAAGAATCAGGGGCCACAGTCTTAGAAAAAAAGAGAGGCCATTTAACCAAATATTTAAGGTGAGAAAAAACATTTTTACCCAGAGAGATGTGAATTTGTGGAATTCCCTGCCACAGAGGGCAGTGGAGGCCAAGTCACTGGATGGATTTAAGAGAGAGTTAGATAGAGCTCTAGGGGCCGGTGAAATCAAGGGATATGGGGAGAAGGCAGGCACGGGTTATTGATTGGGGACGATCAGCCATGATCACAATGAATGGTGGTGCTGGCTCGAAGGGCCGAATGGCCTCCTCCTGCAACTATTTTCTATGTTTCTATGTTTTCTATTTTTAAACATGTATTCTCTTATTTTATTGGCATCGACAACTGTCACATCTTCTCCAGTCATTATTAAAAATATTAGTCAATTGAAATATGCATTGAAATATGCATACTAGTGAAAAATACTAAAAACGAATCAAGTCACAACCAACCCATATTGCATTCATCTTCAATTCAGTGTTAATTCTGACCATATATTTCCATAATAGCTGCAATAGTACATGTCAAAATCAAGTCAATGGCCAAGATATTTCTTTCTACCATTTAATGACATTAAATCATTTATAAGCTACTCCAATGCTGTTTCTAAAAGATCCTAAATGATTGCATTATTCATTCATGTAATTCCCAGACACAGTTGTCATATTTCCTGTTTGTCATGCTGTGTCTGATGCAACATGTGTTACTGCATTGATTCATTGCAAGGATTTTGCTGCTGCTTTTTTCCCCACTGTTATTTTTAAATGATGTCACAAGGAACTTCTAGGCCAATAGTAACCACATAGCCCCGATCCATGAAATTACCTTCTGTGTTTATTAGGTTAATATAATCTCTAAACATTGAAAATAAATGAATCATCGTCAATGATAATAATCCAGTAAATACAGGATTAAAAATAGGCATTATAATGCAGTATTTTGAACATAGTACAGCACAAGAATAGGCCCTTGATCTCACATTGTCTGTGGACTATGATGGTAAGACTATCCCTTTTCTACCTGCACATAAGCCATATCCCTCTATATGCATATGCCTATTCAAAAGTCTCTTAAATGCCATTTTCCTATCTGCCTCAAAAGGGCCTGTCCCATTTGGGCATCATTAGCGCGTCACGCAGGTGGCACGTGAGGATTTGAGCATCCCAAAATCCTGGAGCGCCTCTCTCCACCACATACCATGCGCGCATCATGCACGCCATGCGCGCGTCGCGACACGCCAAACAATTTTTAGGATGTCGTGTAAATGACGTGCAAATGACACCCAATTGGATCAGGCCCTAAAGACACCCCCGCAGAGCATTCCAGGCACTCATCATGCTCAGTGTAAAAAAGAAACTGCCCTGCACTTCTCCTTTAAATTTTATAGGAAACAACGACAGATGCTGGTTATACACCAAAGATAGACACAAAATACTGGAGTAACTCAGCGAGACAGGGCGCATCTCTGGAGATGCTCTGGGTGATGTTTCGGGTCCCTCCGTCGCTCCTCTATCCTAGTTCTCCGACTAGCTTCACTATCCTTCTGATTAACTTTACTGATTGTATGCATTCTTGTCACCATCCCCATAACTAACAATGTACCATTCTACATAACCTTAACATCATCTGCTTTGATCTGTCATTTTCAATCCTTACCCTCCCATTTCTCTAGACTCCCTCTCTCCCGACTCTCAGTCTGAAGAAGTTTCTTGATCCAAAACATCATCCATTCCTTCTCTCCAGAGATGCTGCCTGTCCTGCTGAGTTACTCCAGCATTTTGTGTCTATCATTTAAATGTTGCCTCTCTCACCTTAAAGCCATGCACTGTAGTTCTTGGGAAAGAGGTTCTAACTGTCCACCTTATCTATGCATATATACATTTTTATAATCCACCCTATCAATGTTATAATCTTTCTATCAGATTTCCTGATACAGGCAACATTCTCATAAACCTCCTCTATACCCTTTCCAAAACCTCTACATACTTCCTGCAATGGGGCACACAATACACCATATGCAGCCTAACCAAAGTCCTATAAGGCTGCATCATAACTTCCTGACTCTGATACTCAATGCCCTGCCCTATGAAATCCAGCATATCACATGTCTTCCTTACCACGCTACTTGTGTTGCCACTTTCAGAGAGTTATAGACTTAGACCCAACGATTCCTCTGCACATCAATGCTGTTGTGGGCTAAGCCATTAATTGTATATTGTCCCCTTACATTTGACCTCCCACACTTGGTCTGATTAAACTCTAGCTGCCATTTCTGTAGCTAATCTATGTCCTGTTATATAGCTTGACAGCCTTCCTCACAATTCACGACCCCAGCAATCTTGATGTAATTTGCAAATTTACTAACCAAACCCATCTACGTTTACATCCAAGTCATTTTTTTATATACACACACACACACACATCAACCAGAGTATTTACCTTCCACCACAACCTTCTGTCTTCTATCAGTGAGCCAGTTCTGAATTCACATGACCAAGTCACTGTCGCTCCTGTACATCTTAATCTTCTGCATCAGCCTCCCATGGGGGGCTTTATTAAACGTCTTACTGAAATCCATATTGACAACAGGTACCACCCTTCCTTCATCGATCACCTTCCTTACCTCCTCAAAATACTCAATCAATAAGTGAGAGCCCACCGCATACAAGCTCATGCTGATTCCTATTGAACACATTCTCTTCCAAATAGGAATCATCTTCAACTATCTCTACCACTGATGTGAGGCTCACTGGCCTACAATTCCCTGGATTCTCTCTATTTTCCTTCTTAAATAAAGGAATGACACTCGTTTCTCTCCAGTCCTCTGGGACATCGCCTGTGGCCAGAGAGATACAAAGATCTTCAAGGCTCCTGCAATCTCCTCTATGGCTCTCTCAATAACCCAAGATAAATCCCAACAGGGATTTATCCAGCTTGATTCAAGATTCAAGAGAGTTTATTGTCATGTGTCCCTGATAGGACAATGAAATTCTTGCTTTGCATCAGCACAACAGAACATTGTAGGCATGACTACAGAACAGATCAGCGTGTACCATATACCATTCAAGAACCCCAAATTGGGGGAAGCACAATGGTACAGCAGTAGCGTTACTGCCTAACAATCCCAGGGACTCAGGTTCGATCCTGTCTCTTGGTGATGTCTGCACTGTGATCGCATGGGTGTTCTTCAGGTGCCCCAGTTTCCCCCCACACACCAAAGACATACATGTTTGTAGGCCAATTGGCTTTTGTAAATTTGTAAATTGTCTCAGGTGTGTAGGATAGTGTCAGTGTGCGGGGTGATCACTGGTCAGTGCGGACTCGGTGGGCCGAAAGGCCTGTTTCCACACTGTATCTCTAAAGTTTAAACACCTCCTCCTTCTTAATCTCAAACTGCCCTTGCATATTAATATTCTCTATAGCGATCTCACTGTCTTTCATGTCCTTCTCCTTGGTAAAAATTGATGCAAAGTATTTCTTTAGAACCGTGCCTTAATCCTCAGTCTCCAAGTACAAATTCCGTTCATGATCCTTGAGCAGTCCTACCTTCTCCCTGGTTATCCTCTTGTTTTAATGTAGGTCTAAAAACCTTGTTTTTTTTCTATAATCCAACTCACCAAATCCATTTTGTGCTAACTTTGGGCCCTTCTAATCCCCTGCCTGAGCTCTTTTCTCCTTTCTTTATATACTGCAAAGACCCTGTCTGATTCCACCCTCTTGCACTTTGCATATGCTTCATTTAATTTTTGTCCAAATTTGCAACCTCATTGGTCATCCAAGGTTCCCAAGGTTTGCCATCCTTATTCCTCCTCACTGGAAAATGCCCATTCCGAACTTTGATCAACTGATCTTTAAACGATTCCCATATGTCAGGGACGACTGCCACGTGGACACTGCAAGAACACCTTTTTGACAGATTTCAAAACATGAAGTGCAGAGATTCTTCAATGGGCATTTTTCTTATATTTCAGGCAGTGTCTTATATATTTGAACGTTATTTCCTTTGATATTTTATCACTTCTACCTTCAGCTCAATTGTGTAACTTCCCTTTCATTCATTCATCCTTCACCCAAATATGTTTTCCTTTTAATCTGCTCTTGCTAAACAAAAGTGTATTTTTCCAGTTTTTAAATCAAAAACCTGAAAAAAACATCTAGAATATTTTCACAACTGATCCTGCCTGGTCTGAACAGCATTAAGAGCTTTCTTAAACCCCCCACCACAATCAGTCTAAAGAAGGTCCCTGACCCTAAACGTCACTTATCCATGTTTTCCAGAGATGTGGCCTGACCCACTTAGTTACTCCAGTACTCTGTGTATTTTTTTTCATAAACCAGCTTCTGCCATTCTCTGTATCTCAGTATTAGTTTATGGTTTTATTGCACCATATCAACATTGATAGTAATTTTCCAGTCTTTGAGGAACTTTCCATCTCTGCCCAGATTAAAGAAAATGTATCTCATTCACAAATTCAATGTACTATTTAATATTCACTTCAAACACATTGCTGCAAATCATAAATTATAGGAAACAAATTATTGAGCGAGCCACTGATGAGCAAATACTAATGCAAAATTATTAGATTTAAAACCACCCACTGCATAGCTGGGTTTTGATTCAGCTTTATGCCATGTTTCTTTTTAAACTCAGGCAAAAAGCTATTTTTTCCTGAATCTATTCAGTTGATCTCTCTTTTTTCTTTCCAAGGACTTTATTCAGCAATTGCATATTACAGCGTACCAAAAGTACATAAACGTTCAATGGTTACAATACATCAAGCAGTCATTTTAGTACAATGGTGCAATCATTATTTACAATGCTCTCGACCCCTCGCAGCGACCAGCATTCATGGCAGGATTTCAGCGTCCCTGAGGACACAGCGTGTTCCCTCAAGCACGGACGTAGGCCTGGAAGAGGGGCAGCTAGCCGACTCTGGTGTGACCATCTACTGCCCGGTGCCTGGACCCGCGAATGGCCATCTGACCAGGACCAGGATTAAACTGACAGGGAGATCACTCCCCCCCCCCCCCCCCCCCCCCCCCCCCGATCGGCTGTCCCCACCACCTGCCCTGTGCCCAAACACCAGGATTGTGGGACTAAAATGCAGTCAAAACCTGAGGAGTAGCCCCTTCAGATATTCGTACAAGGGAAGCAACCTCACACACTCCATATACATGTGGAACGCGGTCTCTTCCTTGCTGCAGAACTTACAGACGGTCGGCGAGCCCGTGAACCGACTCAAAGGTTTATTACACGCCACGTCTATGTGCAACACTCTCCACCCCAGATCCCCAATTTAAAGGGGGAAGACTCATTGCAGAGAGACCTCCATTGGGGACCGCACCCGCCTTCAGGTGGTAACACGAGCCACCAAGGCATGTCCAGCCAGAAGACGAAGGCAAGGAGGTGCAGAATGTGCAGGAGCATTCTGTATAGTGTGCATCTCCCCGCATCACGACACGGCATGCTGGGCATCTCTGAACGGTGGCTCATGTTGTGTGGGGCCGGCGCCAGGAAAATATCCCGGAGCCTGAGCCCGATGAGTAATTCCGGCGGAGCGGAGGTAAGTTCAGAATCACTCCAAGCGGAGGTATGTCAGAATCACTCCAAGCACACACCTCTCCTCGACACCCGCCATGACAGGGTGAGGACCGGCCACAGCCTTAGAATAAAGGGGAGGTCATTTAAGACTGAGCTGAGAAAAAAACTTTTTTACCCAGAGAGTTGTGAATTTATGGGCAGTGGAGGCCAAATCACTGGATGGATTTAAGAGAGAGTTGGATAGAGCTCTAGGGGCTAGTGGACCTATGACCCGCTCTTTCTGCCGAACCAAGCCACATGACCCAACCTCCAGAGCCGAGGGTTTGCACCACGAGTGGCTAACCACCAGGGGCTGCCACACTATCATGAATAGGAAAGGTTGAAAGAGATATGGGTCAAATGCCAACAAGTGGCACCAGCTTAGATGGCATCGTGGTCAGCTTGGATGACACAGGCCAAAGGCCTATTTCCCTCCTGTACTACAGGATTTTAACAAAATACATTTACTTTCAATTCCCTGACACTATCAAGAGTTAGTGTAAAGGAGCCAGAGACATCTCACCAGGAGGAAAATAATCATATTATCCAGTGATAGGACCATTTTAGAAATGCATGTAATTGATTTTAGCATGAAATACAGAATGACAAAAAATAGAACTGCAGTTAAAAATATTCAGTGCAATCAAAAGTTCTCATATTGCTGCATTTCTCTATTGCTTACAATTTCCACACAGCATGCCTGAGGCATCACTTCAATAAGAGTCACTCTCACCCTGCATCACAAACACATCGAGTGAAAATGAAAGTGGAATGTGCACAGTTGACATCAAATGAAATGTGTTAATGGTGGTTTTAATTATTCTCAAAATAGTCTGCTGCATAATTTAGTCTAACTTGCTACTTGTATTGAGAAATGTCCAGTCGTAAGAATTGTTAAGAATAATATCAATTGGAAGCTTTGATGTCACTATAAAAGGAAGGAATTTGGGAAATCTCGTTTGCAAAATAATATTTTGTAAAATAAATACATGCCACCGGAAGCATGGCAAAAATTATGGGGGGGGAGGGGGATTTTTCTAACTTATTTTGTCCATTGAGGGCCATTGCAATGTAAACAGTAAATGTAGTGAAAGATTTCCAGCTCAGTGATGTTTCACCATTATAGTCAAATCCACAAGGCAAGTGCAAAAGCATAAGTCAAATTTCTAACATTTCATGGGGATAACATAATAAAAATGTGGTGTGTATTAAACAACTGAGTGGTGCTGGTTTACTATTGCTTTGTGTGCTATCCTTATAAATAATTCCATGCACAAATACAATCAAATCATACACAAATATAATAAGTGGCGCAGAAAGGAAAAGAAACCGAGTGCAGAATGTGGTGTTACAGCTACAGAGAACATGCTGATTAAAATGTGAGAGTTGTGATGAGGTAAATTAGAATAAATGCAATGCATGAGAAGTCCATTCAGGAGACTGATAACCGCAGGGAAGAGGCCATTCTCGAATCTGATGCTTTCAAAGCGATTGTATCGTTTTCCCCTAGAGTGGAGAAGAGAGAATGGGGTAGGAGTGTTCCTTGATAATGTTGTCCGATTTCCCAGGGCAGTGTGAAGTACAGATGTAGTCAATGGGGGTGGAGGGGTAGCTGGTTTGTGTGATGCACTTGCCTCCATCCACATCACTCTGCTATTTCTTGTGGTCTTAGGCGTACCAGTTGCCATACCAAACTGTGATGCATCTTAATAGAATGCACTCCACAGTGCGTCAATAGAAATTGGTAAAAAGTTATCAGAAACATGTTGAATTTCCATAATCTTCTGAAGGACTAGTGTCAATGTGATTTCTGGGCCACAATATTGATGCAGTTGGACCAGATTAAATTGTTAGTATATATATATATTTATACGTTGGATCTTGAAGCTTGACCATTTTCACCAGCACTATTGAACTTCACCCCACTTCCTGAAGCCAATGACCAGCTTCTTCATTTTGCTGACATTGAAATAGAGACGGTTGTCTTGATATGACACTACTAAGTCTCCATCTCCTTCCTGCACTCCACCTAGTCATTGTTCAAGAACCAGCCCACTATGGTGGCGCTATCTGCAAACTTGAAAATGGTGCGAGAACAGTATTTGTCTACACAGTCATGACTATATCGTGAGTATAGTAAACAACCGAGGATGTAGCCTTGCTGGGCACCTGTGCTGAGAATTATTGTGGAGGATGTTTTGTCAAATATTCACACAAATTGTGGTCTATGGATAAAGAAATGAAGGATCCAGTTGCAGAGGATGGTACCGAGTCTCAAGTCCAGGAGTTTGGAAAGGAGCTTGGTTGCAATCATGACGTTGAAGGCAAAGCTATTTTCAACAAGAGGAGACTTACATAGGTGTCCTTATTATCCAGGGATGAGCGTCAGGCCAAGGAGATGGTGGCTGTCTTGGACCCATTACAAAGGTTGGCAAATTGCAGTGAATCTAGATTGTCTGAGTGGCTAGAGTTATGTGTGCTTCCACCAGCCTCCCAAATGATATGTCTGGCAAGTTATACGATTATTTTGCATCTGTGGTATTGATGGAGGACAGTTAAAATATCTCAGAGACTTCTGATGTATGGAGGGACTTAACAATTATCACAGAGGTAAAGGTATTGGGGAAAACAACTATTGGAACTAAAGGGCAGGTCCCAATGGCTTATCCCTGAGGGTTAAAAGAAACAAATCACATTATACTCGAGGCATTACCTTAATAAATTGATTTGAAAACCATGAACATTACTTCATTTCTCAAGAAGGAACTCAAACACAAATCAAATAATGGTAGGTTATGAATATGAAAAGGTTATGAATAGAGCCAGGATGTTTAGGCACTAGAAAACACTGAAACACAGGCAAAAAGGCATAATAAAGTTACAAAAAAGGCATGAAAGTTTCACATTAAATGACCAAAGGTGGAAAAACTTTTTTTTACCTCAGCTGAGGTTACTGGTGCGTAGATTACAACTACCTTTGCTATGTTTTGTATTTCTTCAAGATCTTTGTTAGTTAATCACTCGCTCACATTTTCCTTGCATGTCTATACCTACATTGCCAGGAACTTTCTGAATATCGTCAGTTACTTTGTTCCTCAAGTGTTTCTCAAGGGAAGTGATAGCTTGTGGGATTGGAAGCAATTCGCGGTGGAGGGACTTTTTCTGCATGATTTCACTAATGATCTGAAAGATTCTTTTCTTCAAAACACGAATCTTTTCAAAATTTGCAGCATAGTGGAGTTGTATTAGTCAAAACGGGCTTAGGCGGCCATTTCCTTGAACAACTGCACAGGAATGTGCTTTGACGAAGGTACATTGGAAACTAATTGTCATTTGGAAACAAAGGTACGCAATTCTATGAAGTCCTTGAGCCAAGCATGTCAAATGCAGCATTTTGGGGAATAAAACTTTAAGTCACATATTGCGTTGACCTTCTGGCCAAAGTACAGCAAGTGAAGATGTAAACAACTCCATCAAATACTCCTTTGATCCTGCCTCCAGTGTACCGATGACCACATTGGCAACACATCTCCCCCTTGATTGAGAATCCATATTTTGACATGCAATTTCGAACATAATTTTTCCATGATGACTCGCTTGGTATATGTTCCTCTGTGTATTTCTCTAAAAAAAACACTAATATATTTGTTTTACAATTTCCACAGTGGATTTCCAGCATCAATTAATGCGTTGCACAGATCATTTGAAAACTCAGATTTGCAATTGTGGTAGAAGGTATCAAGGTAGAAATAGCCAGACATTGAGAACCTTAATGTAATCAAGCCAAATCATTTGCCAGCAGTAAATGTAATGAGACAAGCTTGGGTAATTCGCTTGGGCAGTCTACACCCCAGCGGTATCAACATTGACTTCTCTAATTTTAGATAGCCCTTGTCTTCTCCCTCCTTCCCCTTCCCAGCTCTCCTTCTAGTCCTACTGTCTCCACCTCTTCCTTTATTTTTCCCACCCCGCCCCCCAACATCAGTCTGAAGGGTCTCGACCTGAAACATCGCCTATTCCTTTTCTCCATAGATGCTACCTCACCCGCTGTGTTTCTCCAGCATTTTTTGTCTACCTTCAATTTTTCCAGCATCTGCAGTTCTTTCTTAAACATTCTATTCATAAGTATATTCGAAGGTTTCGCCCTGGTGGTGGAAGTTTTCTTGTAAGTTATATTATGTTAACACATTAATAATAACATTAATATTAATGTGTAAATATAGAAAACATCATTGTAATCACGGTACAACTAGAGAAAATAGAACGACCTTTTAGCAAAATGGCAAAAAAAGGCCTGGTTTAGGCACTTGATCATGAAAAAGGCATTATCCTGGTGAAATCATCAAAAAAATGCAAGAGAAGGCACATGGCAAAATCCTGGCTCTAGTTATGATCCTTAATTTTGTAGTTAGCAAGATGCTGAAGTCTCTCAAGGTAGAAATAGCCAGACATTGAGAACCTTAATGTAATCAAGCCAAATCATTATAGCTTTATGAAAGGTAAATCATGTTTGACAATTTTACTAGAGTTCGTCACAAATGTAATAAATGTAGGTGATAGAGAGTGTATTTGGAGTTTCAGAAAGCATTTGACAAAGTGCCACATAAAAGTTGTGCACATGATAAAAGCTCATAATATTAGGTGAATTATGTCAGCATGGATTGAAGATTAGTTATTGCATGGAAGACAGGGTCAGAATAAACACACAAAAGAGTGCAGATACTGGAATAGTTTACTTTTTTTCTTACTTTCAGAAATACATGGAAACAGGCCCTTAAGCCCACCAAGTTCATGGAAACCATCAATCGCCTGATTTACTGAATTACTCCAGCATTTTGTGCCAATATGACCATCAGGGGCGCCGTGGAGATGGCCTGCCCTGCCGACAGTCTGTTTGTTTTTTTATCTTTTTGTTATTTTTAGTGTCTGTTAAAAGTTTGTTTTAATGTACTTCGGTTTGCTTTATGCGGGAGGGGGTTCGAGGGAAACTTTTTTTCAAGTTCTTACCTTTCCAGAGATGTGATCAATCTCATCCTTCTAAATGCTAGAGTATACGAGCCCAGCAGCTCCATTCTATCAACATATGACAGTGTCGCCAACCCGGGAATTAAAGTTGTGAACCGACGCTGCACTCCCTCAATAGCAAGAATGTCCTTCCTCAAATTTGGAGACCAAAACTGCACACAATACTCTAGGTGTGATCTTTATACTGGCTATCTCCACTTTAATCCCTCAGTCCTGTCAAATGGTCCCTACCTTAAACATCAATTGTTGTTTCCCTCCACTGATGCTGCTAAACCTGCCTAGTTCCTCCAGCCGATTGCTTGTCCGAATAATAGGTCATTTTAAGGCTAGAGGATGCAACTGGTGGACTGCACCAAGGGTCTGTTTTGGTCATCAATTATAATAATGGCCTTGAGAGAGTGGACAGAGTGAAAGGTAGCCAAGTTAACCAATGACACAAAAATAGTGATAGTTTGCAATGAGGATATTTGGGCAATGAGGAAATATATATTGATAGGCTGAGATAGCTTGGGCAAAAACAAGCTAAATTGAATTCAAATTGGAAACATCTGATCTTATGCACACTTTTGAGGTATCTGAAGGCAGACTTACTTAAATTAATTTCTGATAAGTACACAGGGAGCTACATGTTCTTGTACATGAATCACACATAGCTAGTGAGGATGTGCCGCAAGCGGATAGGAAGGCAAATGGTAATATTGAGTCAGATTCATAGAGCACAGAAACAAACCATTTAACCCAGCTTGTTTAAGCCGACCAAGATGCCCCATCTACGCTAGTCCCATCTAATTGTGTTTGGCCCAGATCCCTCTAAAGGACATTTGGGCAGGTACATGGAGAGGAAAGGTTTAAACTTTGTTGTAATCCCTCCTCAACTACCTCCTCTGGCAGCTCTTTCTATATACCCACCACCCCTTTTTCAAAAAAGTTGCCCTTCAGGTTCCTGTTAATCTTTTCCCTCTCACCTTAAGCCTTTGTCTTCTGGATCTCAATTTCACTCCTCAGGGTAAAAGAAGGATCTTACTTAAATTTAAAAAAAGGACTTGCATTTATACATAAGAGGCCATGATGAGCAAAGCAGAGAATTGAAATACATCATGGAACAAAATACTTCCATGACATAAAATCTTTCATTACCACTAAAAACTCTCACATCTGTTCAAAGGCAAGGAAATAATTTCAAAAAACGGTATCTAGGAAATGCAGTGACCAAGTCGAGCACCTACAAAGCTCTCACTATAATTCCTTATTCTTCCCTCGCTCTATAGAGGCAGCTTGATCTACTCAATATCTCCAGTATTTATGGTCGTAAATTATTAATTATTTTAATAAAGCCGAGGACAGTGGATTCCCAGTAGTTCCTTGGGATCTTAGCAGAGCCAGTTTTAAAATTGGTTTGTTTCAATCACATTAAATGTATTACATTAGCACTAATTTGTATCTGGATTGCCTCAATACATTCCCTGTACTACCATTATTTTTACAGAGACAGGCTTGAGTTTCAATCAATTCTCCATCGCTTTGCTACACCGCAAGGCATGAGAACAGATATGAGAAAGTACAATTTATACACAAGGACTGCAGAAGGTGGTTTACAAAAAACAGAAAGTACACATACTGTTCCAAACCTATAATTTGCACAAAAACATAATACACTATTCTGCACCAGATAAACCCAGAATGGGTCTAGAGTTGTGTAAAAAAGGAAAACATCTCAATGAATTTCCAATGAATGATAAAAGTAAGAAGAGAATAGACAGGTGAAGCATTGCGCTCAATACCCATTTTTTATTATTTTACATAATGTGACTGAAATAACGTGGCAAAGACCACTATGAAATGAGTCAACATATAACTGGAACAGTGATGGAAGTCCAGATAGAGAGAATATGCATACATTGTATAACCTATATTAAGGCACTCTTGAGGCCCCTCGCACAATAAGGACTAGAAGGAGAACAACACCCCTGTCCCCCGTTCCAGGTGGGGATGTGCAGTTTACCAGGAGTACAAACACCTTGGAGTGTACTTGCAGAATAAACCTGGTCCAGGGAGGCTGAGGCCCTGTACAGGAAGGGAGAGAGCTGCCTGGACTTTTTGCGATGGCTCTGCTCCTTCAACTTCTGCAGTAAGATGCTGTAGATGTTCTACCAATCGGTGGTAGCCAGTGCCATCTTGTTCGCTTTCGTGTGGATCCATCCTGGGGACGGAGTTGGATTCACTGGAGATGGTCTTGGATTCATTGGAGATGGGAGGATGCTCCTCAAATTGCAGAGCATCTTGGACAGTACAGCTCACCCCCTCCATGACACACTGGTCAACCTGAGGAGTACCTTCAGCAACAGGACTGGTTCCACCAAGATGCAATCCAGAACACCACTGAAGATCCTTCTTCCCTGTGGCTATTAAACTGTACAACTACTCCCCCTTCTGTCGTGGGGTAGACGTATCGTATTGGCTCAAACACTGCAGATCCCGCATCAGCTTTTTAAAACATATTTTCTTTAATGACATCCTTCCTAAATCAAGCTGACCAGAACTGTACATAGTATCCCAAGTGTGTTGTGGCCTTACCAGCGTCTTGCTTAGCAGAAACATGATGCTCAAACCTGTACTCAATACCCTGACCATTGAAGGTTAGCATGCCAAATGCATTCTTCACAACCCTGTCAACTCATGTCACACCTTCATGGAACATGTATCTGTACCGCAGGTCTCTATTTTGCAACATATACCAGGGCCCATCTATTTACAGTGGTTTTCAGAACCAATTGACAACTTACCGAGATCAATTGTCAGGTTTCAGCATGCAGCCAATGCTTATGTTTGCACACACTCAGAGTCCAATCTCTGAATAATTGTCAACTCATTGAAGCATGAGAGAGATTGTAGATGCTGAATGCAAAGATCAATGGAAATGTTTTCTACCAACTAGCCTCTACTGCCCTCCAACAATACTTTAGGATTTACAGATACAGCGCGGAAACAGGCCCTTTTGCCCACAGTCCGCAGTGACCAGCAATCACCCAATACACTAGCACTATCCTACAAACTAGGGAAAATTTTACAATTTACAGAAGCCAAATAACCTACAAATCTGTATGTCTTTGGAGTGCGGGAGGAAACCGGAGCACCAGGAGATAACCACGTCGTCACAAGGGAAACGTACAAACTCCAAACAGGCAGTACCCACAGACAGGATCAAACACAGGTCCCTGGCACTAACGCAGAAACTCAACCACAGTGCCAATATGCCATCCTAATAGTTGATGGCAGGAGCCTGGACATGAACACTTCATGCGTCTTGGGAGCCACTTTTCAGTGAAGACATGCATTGAAGATGAAAGTCACACCTCCAATACACTAGAAAAGCCTTTGGGCAATTGATAACATGTTTTTTGAAAATTAAGGCATCACATTGAACACAAAACTCAGTGTACTGGCCAGCAGTGATCTGTACTCTTCTACAGGCTTCTGAGACCTGAACTATCCTGCTTCATCTGCTTCAAAGTGGCCATTATCACCCCTGTGCCAAAGAAAAACAAGATATCATGCCTTAATGACTACCATCCACTGGCCTTGACATCCACCATCATAAAAAGTGCTTTGAGAAGCTGGTTATGGAATGTGTTAAATCCAGTCTACCAAGCAACCTTGATCCACCGCAGTTCGCCTACCACCACAACAGGTCCACGGCTGATGCCATCTCCCTGGCCCTACAATCATCCTTGGAACACCTGGTTAAGAGAGAAACCTACATCAAACTCCTATTCATAGACTACAGCTCAGCTTTCAATACCATTATCTCATCCAAGCTCATCTCCAAACTCATTGAACTTGGAGTCAGCATTCCCCTCTGCAACTGGATCCTTGACTTCCCAACCAACAGACCACTATCAGTGAAGATAGGTGACAAATCATGCACTGTGATCATCCTCAATACTGGTGTCCTGCGAAGATGCGTTTCCGGCCTCCTCATGCACTTGTGACTGCAGCTGAATACCAATCCAACTCAATTTACAAATTTGCAGACAACACCATTGCAGTGGGCCGGATATCAAATAAGGAAGGAGATTAAGAACCTCATAACCTGGTGCCAAGACAACAATCTGTCCCTTAATGCCAGCAGGAGAAAAGAGATTGTGATCAACTTCAGGTAGCGGAGCAGTACAGACACCTTAGTATATATTGATGGCACCGAAATAAAGCTTCAAGTTCTTACAAATAATATCACCAGCAATTTTTCCTGGACCAGCCACATTAAGCACACCAACACTTTTACTTCCTTGGAAGGCTAAGGAAGTTCGGCATTTTCTCAACACCCCTCACCAACTTCAACAAAAGCGTCGTAGAAAGCATTTTATCAGAAAAGTTTGAGAACAGCTCCATCCAAGACTACAAGAAATTGCAAAGAGTTGTGGCTGCAGCCCACACCATGGTGCAAACCAACCTCCCTTCCAGTGACTCCACTTTCACTTCACTCTGCCTCAGCAAGGCCATCAGCATAATCAAGGGCCAGTTTCACCCTCTCTTCTCCTCTTTCCCATCAAGCAAACCGTATAGAATTTTGAAAATATGTACCTTCAGATTCAGTGACAGTTTTCTTCCCAGTTAACTGAACCATGCTCTCCCAGCTAAAGAGCGGTCCCGACCTCCAATCTACCTCATTGGAGACCATCAAACTATCTTTAATCGGACTTTATCTTTAACTAAACATTATAACCTTTATCCTGTATTTGTACACTGTGGACAACTTGATAGTAATCATGTATCCCCTTTTCACTAACTGGATAGCACACAACAAAATGCTTCTCATTGCACCTCGGTACACATGACAATAATAAATCATACCAAACTATCCGTGCAGTCCCCTCAAGGCATTACAGGCCCCACTACATTCATACCAGAGTTTCAAAACAGACATTTTATTCCAAATTATTTATTCTGGGAAGATATTACCAGACAGAGACAAGAGAACATTCAAGGTTGTGCTCATATATTCCTGGAACAAGTGCACTGTCTATGGCCACTCAAAGAGGCGCAGAAGCATTTGGAAGTTATTAGGAATAGAGTCCATACATCTGGTACAGATGCAAGATATTCTGAAACGGTGGATGCAGTGCATCACTGCATAAATTCCTGTCCCATCCCATTGTCTCGGAGTGCTAACGATTTGTTCCGACTGCCGGTAAGTGAAATTTGTTTTTTTTTAATTTTATTAATTTTTTTATAAATTGCCTGACTATTTCAGCGCTGTAGTAAAATAAAAATTAGCTCCTAATGCCATGAACGCCAACAATAGGGATGGATTCTACATAGGGGACAGGTAAATGAAAGCTGTTTATTTTTTCATATAAACTTGCTTGACATTAATCAACATTTCATGTTGCGAAACGGTGATTTATTCCCCATATGAACCGGCAGTATTTTTCCTGCCGATATGGGGTTTAAATTCATCGCAACTGCAACGTTCCAATCCATCGCGTTCCAGAAAATCCCACTCGCAAGCTGATTTAAATGGCCATTAATTTACGGGCATTAAACACTAAATTCCTTCAATTTGGCCTATAAATTAATGACAATTAGATTTAAAAATCATGTTATATTGTGAATTCTTGTGTGAATGTTATTTGGACACTTAGGCTTTTAAAAAAATGTTAATATTTTCTTAAGAAATGGACAGATGTTTAGATCTAGTAATTTAATTTTGTAATGAGCTACAATTGGGTAACTAACTAATTATATGCTTTAATTTCAGGTGATCCAAGTAACATTGTTTCATCTTTGTATCAGAATGCTTCAATCTATAATAATTGAAAATTTCTTACAGTTCTCTTAATTTGTAAGAAAGTTATGGACTTTTGACTGTCCTCGATCACAACTTTTGTGTTAAGTCAATGGAAAAGCAATAGGGAACAAGATGCTAATTTCCGAGTATGAAAATGGCCATAACTTTTTTTAAATACTGAAGATATGAAAGTGAATTAGGTGTCAATTTAAACTTATTTTTATGCTTTATCTGATGGGATAAATTGCAGACTTGATTTTTAAAATCTCAAAATTTTGTAACATTGCTAAAGGATGAGGAAGTAAATCATCCTCAATCCCAAGCGACAGCTTAATAAAAATTCTATCTATTTTCCACATGAACTGTTAATAATAATTTTTTTAGGGCTGTTGGAGGTAGAATTTGGATCATTATTGCTGAATATTAAAAAAAAATACATGGAATTCTGGCACCTGAGGAATGACCAAAAACATTCCAAATTCCATCAATTTGGGGACCATCTAGATAGATTGTACAAAGTAAGTTAAAATCAATATGCCAAGGCAGTACACTTTGAGGCAATTATTATCATGTTCCTATAAAGGTAGGTGAGTGAACCTCTTGAATTTTCTTTTCTGCAATGCCTTGGAAGTCTTTGCATTGGTTCGGATGGAGCTCACCAGCAGCTGTCAGTTCCACAGAGAACTGCTGGCTATTTCCATTCCGCAGTTCAGCACATGAGGGGCTTCGAAGAAGGCCGAGACAAGCTGGAATTCAGATGCTGACTTCACCACTGGACCATCAGAGGTGGAGGGGGGGGGGGGGGGAAGGAGCTCCATGTCTAATTCCATTCCTGGTCACACACCTTCTCTCTTCCTGGACCTTCAGTGATGACCTCCCACTTTGTCCAGTTCAGGAAGCTCTCATTTTCCCGGGTGTGCCAGAGGCCATCCAGGTGCTGCTCCAGTTTCCTAATGTGGTCATTAAGGAGCGGAACCAGGACACAATTCCCACAGGTGTAGTCATCTGGTACACTAGCAGTTTCCCTGACTTCCCACGTTCTGAAAGAAGCATTGTACCAACTTACCTGCCATCATCACTTCAACTAAATAAAATTAAATAACAAGACTCACTCAAAAGAGCAAATTGAACCATCCCCCAATCGGTCTCAGATGGACTCCTTGCCTCAGTCTCCTCGTTGAAGACTCCTGAACCAAAGACTAGCACTTAACCTGCGCACAGCCTTTCTTCCAAGAGGCCACTCTACCTTGCCTCAATTTATTTGCTAGTCAATTAACCAATTTGGATGATACTACCAGTCCAGTGGTTACCTTTAAATTGTCCTGCCTATCAGCTTAACCACCTTCAGCTAACTTGGTTAATCACACTCCTTTCAAACCTTCCTGCTCTTTTCACACTGAGGGGAAAAGACTGAAACCACTTACCTTTTAAGCACTGCTGCCTATTTCACAATGGTCAGTTAATGACCCAAACAGGCAGCCTTCAAATTTCTATGTAGACTTTAATGTAAACATTAAGCGAGAGTTAGTAATTTGGGGAGTATGTAAACTCTCTTTGTTGCTCTGGGATGCAGAGTGTGCTGGATTAAATCCATGCAAGATGGTGGAGCTATGTGGGTGCATTTACAAAGTTTTGTGTTTTCCTGGTTTAACACCAAAGGATTTGAAGATCAGATGTGCCTGCAAAAGAAAGGCTATGTACATTTCTTCCTTCCCAAAGCCCTTATTTGATGAGAGAAACAATAAATAAAATAAAATGACCTTTCCCCGTTATATATCCAAGGAAGAACATGCAAAGCTCAATTTGGCATCCATTTCCTCATTGAAACAATTGGTTCTGCTACTGATTAAATATCTTCTGATTCCAAAATATGCAGCCTGCCAATTTTCATGAAAATTCTGTTGTTGCTTTTCATGATTGAAATTGTTCTGTTGAGGGTTGTTTGCAATGATGTTTTGTGATGCTACATGCCAATATAGCACCTCTAAAAACCAGCAAACTAGATATTCACATTTTTACAAAACTTTCACAAAAAAACTGTTACAAAAAGATAACTTAAGCTTAAAAAATAAAATGTGTAAATTAAGTTAGGCAGTTAGACCCTGAAATGGCTTATAGGACGACGATCTGCCATAACTCCAACTCCAACAGAAAGGAACAATATGCTTACAGGCATCTTATTGTCGATATTTTACAAAATTGGCTGTCATGTCCTCCACAGATGCTACCTGATCCACTTAGTTACTACAGCACTTGCTGTTTGTCTCAAGAATCTAACCTCTGCAGTCCCATGCATCTTCACTGGTTAGTTGCTTAATTAGATCAGAACTGATAGGCCATCTTCTGTGGCCCAAGAATATTGCTGCATGCCCTCGAGCTAAGCTGTGTTCCAATGTGGCCCAAGGCATAGCCTTCCTGAGGAGTTCTCAGCACTTGTGCATAGCTGAGTGCAGCTTCGGGCCTGTCTCACAGGAATCAAAATGTTTTCGACAGCCCTGGCACTTGACTGACTCAGTTGTGAAAGCTGTCAGAGCATCTTTAACACTCACCGTCAGTAAAAATCAGGATCTATTCAAATTAGTAGAATTTCATTTTCACACTTCACATGGTGATAACACACTCACATGCACAAAAAATCAATTACAAAAAACATAGAACTAACAAATAAATAACTTAGATAAGATAAGATAATAAATAAATAAATAAAATGATTTAATAACTTATATAAGATAAATAATCTTTTCCCAGAAGCTGATTTCTCCTATTCATCCGAATAAAAACTACTAAACCTTGTAAGGTTATTCGTGAGGTTGGCTCACCTTTTGGCCAAAGGCTTGTGGAAGCTCATGTTGATTCATTAGATTCCACCAAGAGTCCAGTGGTGCAGGAAAAGAGCAAGTGGTAGACTTTCAGTCAGGTGGAAGTCATCACCACTAACCAGGGTCCTCGCCACTTTTTGAGAAATGACACTTCTGTTGGTGCATTGAATCAGATTTGGCAATAATATTCTCAGTGTGTTGGAGGAGCCGAGCCAATATTCTTCACAATCCCAGTGATATTTTCTACGTCCTTTCATTTCAATTGCTTTGACAGAGTTACCTTCTACAGTTTGGAATCTGATTTTATTTGTGTCTTATGGGGATGGTCTTGTTTTAAAGGGATTCAGCAAAACACCAGATGCTATCCTTGATTGGGAACAGTAAATCACCATGATTTAATGGCTCAAAGCTGAAACTCTCCTTTAGCTCTTTGAAGGAATTGAGCAGCTTGACTTGGTTAATATCAGCAAAAAAGTGGGGTGGTTGCTACCACCAACAAAGGCAACCAAAAGACAATTAATTATCCATCACCACAAGTATGTGATGAATAACAAATTGAAATGTTACCAATGATTCACTGTGCTTTTCATGAAGTTAAATCATGCCACAGTTCTAAATGGAGACACCAGAGAATGCAGAAGCTAGAATCGTGATCAAAAAAACAACCTTCTGGAGGAACACTGTGTTTGTCGGTTTCTCCAGCAGGCTATTTTTTGCTCAAGATTTGCTCAAGGAACTGACACACTCAATGTTCCACCAGGACTTTGTATTTAGCTGCTCTTCTTAATGTTCACTTCAACCAATATCCAAGGTGAACAACTCAACCAGTGTCACCACTATTATTGATATTCAACAGCTATCAAAGTGTTCCTTTTTTATATGTTCATTAAAGGTATGTGGTCTTCTCAGGCTGAGCCAGCAGTTAATTGCCAAATCCTATTTCTTCCATTCTCTCATCTTGCCTAAATCCCACAAGCATTGTATTGTTTTCTTCTAGTTTTGAATCCCAGCCAATAGGAATGATTTGCTTGAATCTATATTAATCATACCTTTCAATATTTTGAAGATCTGGGTCATGCCTCTTTACAATTTTCTTCTTTGAATTGGTTTGGGTTACTAGTCTTTTGCAGCTCAGTGCCATGTGCCAGAATCTTCTCTATTGTCCTCATTTGATGTCTTTAGAATGCATCGGCGCTCTTTGGAAGCCGAACACCCAATGTAATAGATATTTAATGAAGTGTGCTTAATTTATCATATCTTGAATTACACCGGGACGTAAAATCCATTTTGACATAATCAAATATCTTTAAGAAACAACCAAGAGTTTGGACAGTTGCACTAATGCCAATATCACACTGCATTGAATCTTACTGAATAGCCATTATCTTATTTGCTGAGACACTCTCACATTGGTAGATGGTAGAAAGGCTTTGGAGCATCAAGAGGAGAGCTGCTGACCTGCTTTTGTAGCCACTGCATTTATCTGGCTAGTCCAGTTGCGATTCTGGTCAGTAGTGACCTCTCAACGGAAAAAGGACACAAAGTGCTGGAATTGGCATTGTGATCAGTAGGATGGTGTACTGAATTTCTGCATTTCCACATTTGAATCCATGGATCATGCACAGTGAGTCAACTGCTGAACTGCACCAGCTACAGTTAATGGGCACAAGTAATAGATGGCATCAAACAGGAAATTAGAAATGCGTGCAACAAAGGTAAAATTGTTATAATGGGTGACTTCAATCTACATATAGATTGGGTGAATCAAATTGGCAGGGGTGCTGAGGAAGAGGATTTCTTGGAATGTATGCGGGATAGTTTTCTAAACCAACATGTGGAGGAACCAACGAGAGAGCAGGCTATTCTAGACTGGATATTGAGTAATGAGGAAGGGTTAGTTAGCAGCCTTGTTGTACGTGGCCCCTTGGGCAAGAGTGACCATAATATGGTTGAGTTCTTCATTTGGATGGAGAGTGACATTGTTAATTCAGAAACACGGATCCTGAACTTAAAGAAAGGTAACTTTGAGGGTATGAGACGTGAATTGGCCAAGATGGACTGGCAATTGATTCTTGAAGGGTTGACGGTGGAAATGCAATGGAAGACATTTAAAGACTGCATGGATGAACTACAACAATTGTTCATCCCCGTATGGCAAAAGAATAAATCAAGGAAGGTGGCGCATCCGTGGATAATGAGGGAAATCAGGGATAGTATCAAAGAAAAAGATGAAGCGTACAAATAAGCCAGAAAAAGCAGCCTATCAGGGGACTGGGAGAAATTCAGAGACCAACAGAGGAGGACAAAGGGCTTAATTAGGAAAGGGAAAATGGAGTATGAAAGAAAACTGGCAGGAAACAGAAAAACTGACTGCAAATGTTTTTATCGATATGTGAAGCGCAAAAGATTAGTTAAAACAAATGTAGGTCCCTTGCAGTCAGAAACGGGTGAATTGATCATGGGGTACAAGGACATGGCAGACCAATTGAATAACTACTTTGGTTCTGTCTTCACTAAGGAAGACATAAATAATTTGCCGGAAATAGCAGGGGATCGCGGGTCAAAT